>JALIZF010001547.1:0-402728 GCA_029948255.1 Telmatactis stephensoni | reverse complement strand
TCTTTTTCTTTTTCTTTTTCTTTTTCTTTTTCTTTTTCTTTTTCTTTTTCTTTTTCTTTTTCTTTTTCTTTTTCTTTTTCTTTTTCTTTTTCTTTTTCTTTTTCTTTTTCTTTTTCTTTTTCTTTTTCTTTTTCTTTTTCTTTTTCTTTTTCTTTTTCTTTTTCTTTTTCTTTTTCTTCTTCTTTTTCTTTTTCTTTTTCTTCTTCTTTTTCTTCTTCTTCTTCTTTTTCTTCTTCTTTTTCTTTTTCTTTTTCTTTTTCTTCCTTCCTTCTTTCTTTGCCAGTCTTTCTCCTTTTTATTATATTTCTTTATCTCTCTTTTTTGAATCTCGCATATAGGAAAGAAACGTACCTTTGGACAACTATATATATATTAGTATTGAAACAAGTATACAAGTATTGAAAAGGGCAGTCCTACTATGCTTTATTTGGAGTTGATCTATATGTACGTATTTCCATAAAATGTTCTCATTCAATTCTTGTGCGAAATGAACAGCCGCTATATTGATGTAAAAAGTGTGCATATCAAGAAATTGATGATAAGGTAATCAATAAAGTACGGATTTTTACGTGAGGACAGTCATAACTAGTAGAAGATCGGGATAATTTAGGTTTTCATATACCGGCATAATCAAACATGATCGAAATTGAAGAAAATTGGAAAAATTGTAAACAAGTACACTTAGGGTGCGGCTGTACTCCCCCCGTGGTTAACTTTTAGAGACCACGGAATATGTCTCACAGTTTTAAAAATGTCAGCCATCTATTCTATGTTGTTGATGATCAGCCAGCATTCGTTCCTAATGAGTGTGCATTCAAGAATTGACAAGAAGTTTCGAGTACAGATTTCTCCGATCAGATCAGCCATAACTTGTAGGAGATGTAAAGCTTTACGAATTTCCATGTACTTGCACAATTAAACAGCATCAAAGTTGAAGAAAACTGGAAATATTGTAGACATGTTACGAGAGAACAAATCGATAACTAATCAATATTCATAAATAATGAGTTTAGGACTAGGACTACTTGCTTGAGTCTTAAGGTCATTCAGATGTATAATAATAATAATAATAATAAAAAGTATTTTATATAGCGTCAATATCCAATAGTTCAACAACGCTTTGCTACTTCCCAGTTTAAAAAGGTTAAAAAGTTATTTTAAATTTTAAGTTTATCAATGCAGTTATTTTTGTAAAATATATATATATACATACACAAGCATTACATAATTCATTACAAACATGACTTCAGTTTAGATTAAAATTTTAAAAAGTATATTTATTAAAAGTTAAATTGAAAATTAATTAATTAATACTGTATGCCTTTTTAAAAAGAAAAGTTTTAAGCTCGCGCTTAAAACAGGAAATATCCAGACATTGTCTGATGTCTGAAGGAAGGCCGTGTTCCATAGCTCAGGAGCAGCATTTGAAAAAGCTCTTTTGCCATACGATTTTAGTCTGAAAGAACCTCTGGTTAAGAGATTAGATGATTTAGATCTAAAGGAACGAGGTGGAACATATGGCTTTACTAGTTCACTAAGATATGAAGGAGCACAGTCATTTAAAGTTTTGAAAGTAAGTAAGAGTATTTTGTATTCGATACGTTGTTCAACAGGTAACCAATGTAAGCGATAAAGAACAGGTGTTATGTGGTCATGTTTGTGACAACCAGATACTAGACGTGCTGCAGCATTTTGAACTCGCTGAAGTTTTTGAATTAACTATTTAGGCATTCCATACAACAGAGAATTACAAAAATCAAGTCTGGAGGAAATAAATGCATGGACAAGCGTTTCACATGCTTCAAATGAAATAAATTTTCGGATTTTCCAGATGTTTTTAATGTGAATTAAAAAAGCAGGACTTACACATAGAGGTGATCTGGTTTTCTAGAGACATTTTTCCATCGAAGATAACACCAATATTACGAATTGTTGAGATATATCATGGCCACAACACCTAAGGGAATCAAAAGGTGGTCGAGGGCGATGAGCAGCCGACAGCAGTAAAATGTATTCGCTTAGTTCTAGCCATTCAGAAAGCTAATACTAGTTGATAATATTATATGATTGACATAGTGATGCTTGTTACGAATCACTAGTATAAGCTAAGTATAGGTAAGTTTAGTGCAGAGTTAGTTAGTAGGCGATAGTTGGTGATTGCAAGCTAAAGTGAACGGTATCAGCTCTATGACAGAGGTGTCCTCCAGTCCAGTAACAAAATGATGGTTACTTGTTTTTATTATGACCTTTATCAACCTACAAGCTGATCATATCAGACAATTATGTACTTTTAACATTAGCTCATTTTTGCAGCTTTGTTATAAAACCGCAAAGCAGATCAATGTTTTACAGTTTTAAAAATGTCAGACATTTATTCTTTGTTCTTGATTAGCCACTATTCTTAAAAGTTCTAGTTTATTCTTTCTCTGTGATGCTGAATAGCGTCCATTTCTATGGAGTTTCTTCTTTCGACGCGGTTTGGGTTTGGGACAGTGTTTTTACCAAGTAATCTTTTCGCTGCCCAGCGAAAGTCGGAAAGAAAGAAAATGTATATACAGGGACTGAAGCAAGAGTTGACTAAGGGAAGAATGACGTACAGCGTGAAAACCAGCGATGAACTATCGATTGAACAAAGGATTAAAATGATCTTCAAAATAGGTATTACATAGTATGCGGTATACATTATCAGTATACCAGTAAATAGTGGTAGATAGCAGCACGAATAAAGTAGTAAGGAACACAGGACCATTCTAACTGCATTGACCATTCTCTTCTTCCGTAGTTCTCTTTGTCTGTCAGAAAGATTGGCTTGAATGGCTTGTGGTTGAGACAGTCTTTTTAAGGTTACAATGCTTAGTACGATAATTACACAATAGCAAGTAACTAATGAAATACATAGAATTGTACCTACAAAAAATAATGGTTTAATGAGGACAGAATTGTTGGTGGCAACGTCAAAATTATTGCACCCAACCACAAACAACCAAGTATTGCTACACGTTCTTTTAAAGTATATGGTTGTAATATCTGTACTCTACTGTGCCTTGTAATTCGGAATCGTTCAATGCTGATGATCAGGAGAGTAACAAGAGTTATACCGATGGACGTATCTTTGAGACTGCTAGAACTACTGCTGGTTGCGATGCTAGTAGATGAATATTCCGAAATATCACCGCGAAGAAACGCCATGTCGTTTTCGATAAAACCAAATGCAGTCAGTTTATGGACAACAGTCAACATTATCACCAAAGTATCTGAGATAGCCATGTTAACGATCAAATGATGAAGATTCTTCCGCACCGTGCATTTTAGGGCAATAATCATGATAAAAACGTTGTTTATAACGCCGATTCCTCCAATGACTATCATGAAAACTAGTTTAATAGTTTTTGTAATGTCCGAGTCGGGTTCTGCAAAACGTTTTAAGCAGGAGAACAGACGATCGTTCATCATGAATGTGATGTTGGACTGATTCATGGTTGTAAAGAGAACTTGTTGGACTGCTTTCTCTCCAAGACAAACTCAAGGCATCAAAGACTGCTGTAGATATAAATAGAGTACGGTGCTAATAAGAGAGCTTATACGCTGAATAATTCATTTATTTGCCTCACAATATAATTGCTCAATCTACAATTTCCCTCCTTTGTTTTCCGCTGTTAGTCTAAACCAGGTGGACTTGATGAGTCACATGTAAAAAAGGTTGAATTTCCACCGCAGCCTGCCTCCCGCGAACCCGATCTCGTCTTAAAACATTTTTCACATATGGCACAGTCTTGGGATTAGCTCAGGAAATATATTTTTATTATTGTTTATTTGTTTTCCCCTCAAAAAAGTGGATATCAAGAATTGGATCGGACCAGAACTTTAGCGTACTCTATTTACGTGCAGTCTGTCATAACGTGTAGGAGCTAGATGCATGCTCCATGTATCTGCATAATTAAAACATTAAACGTCCATCGTTTGGACAGCTGTTGGAGAAATAATAAAAACTTATAATAGTTCCAAAAGTCATAAACTAGTGTAGTACAATTATTAAAGATAGATGAAGAAACTTCAAATTTTCACCACACACCAAGATAATGATATTCCCAAGCAAATCTGTAATTTCAGTGAATTTCAACCACTTAATTTTTGTCATCATAAGTTATTTATACTCATTTGTTCCTTCCTTCCTCCCTTCCTTCCTTCCTTCCTTCCTTCCTTCCTTCCTTCCTTCCTTCCTTCCTTCCTTCCTTCCTTCCTTCCTTCCTTCCTTCCTTCCTTCCTTCCTTCCTTCCTTCCTTCCTTCCTTCCTTCCTTCCTTCCTTCCTTCCTTCCTTCCTTCCTTTCTTTGACATTATTCCCGCTTTTTTGTTGTTTTTTTTGGTTTTCTTTTTTCTTTTTTAACCTAACGAAGCTGTGATCCTTCTATATAGCTGTGGAACTAATGCGCCTTTGAATAACCCGGAAAGCAGTCCTAATTTATTTTCTAGTGTCCGTCTCATGAGAGAATGCGAAAATCAGTTGGGCAATGTCAAACGGCACAAATATAAGGACTTTGCAAGTTCACTAAATCATAATTTTTAATCAGTACTATTCCATCCGAGTTATTTCAATTTAGATAAATTCATGCGCTTCAGCTGACGTATATTGTTTACTGAATGGCTTCTAAAAAGTATAGTTAAGGAAATTAACAAGTAAAGGCGACCTGTAGAGTGCTTTCAATAGTTCGGGAGTCCTTTGGGAGTCCCGGAATAGAAAATCATATTTCCTTCAATCTCGTACCCAGAGCCCACATTACTTTCGGCCTGCAGTCAATCGCGTCGAGCATGCGCAGTAGCATAGTTTACACGTTTGCGAGTGAGTCGGACTCATTTCCAGTCATTTCCATATTTTGACCCCTCACTATAACTCGTGGATTTGCAATCCACGAGCTCAGTAAAACCTGGGGGGCACAAAGTCACTATGGGTCACGTATTGCATAATTAACATTTATCTTTTATTACTTTAACATTTTTTCCTTGCTCTGTTTATTTATTTTTATTATATCCACATCCACTGGACATGAGCAATCGCGCGCTCTGATTGGTTCCTCTACTACTAGGCTATTTAACAATTAGACCTCGAGGCCGAATGGACTACGAGTCAATAGCCCATGAGGCCGTAGGCCGAATGGGCTATTCAAACTCGTAGTCCATGAGGCCGAGAGGTCTAATTGTTTTAGTATTCACCAACATATTGGGCCAAAGGTGAATGAGACTAAACAAAACAAAGAGAGAAAAATGTTTTATTGATATTATTACTCGCGCTTCCTCTCAACTCGGGCTATCACTAATAGCCCGAGGTTAGGGAGCCAATCAGAATGCAGGATTTGTAATAGCCCTTATGTTGGTGAATGCTAAAAGCTCATATCCCGTGAGTAGAGAAAATCAAAATGGCGGAGCGTTTTAGCTGAGGACGAAATAAAATCTTTACTCGAAAACAAAACTCCAAAAAATACAAAAAAACAACAAAGTTTGGGATGGAAGTATTTGATGGTAAAAAGTACATTTTTATTTTTCGATTATTAATAATACAGGTTTTTACCCAAAATCTACTGTCTCTGTCGCTATTTGGGGGGTCTTAGGGGATTGTGGGATTGACCATTTCTTTGTGCGGTATTGCGGTATTTTACAAAAAAAATTGCGGTATTGCGGGATTCTCAAACCCTGCGGTATGCGGTATTTTCTTTTTTGAGCTGCGGTATTACGGGAAAAACGATTATATTTGAAATTGCGGTAATGCGGTATTTTTAAGGCCGAGCGTGTATACAATTTGTCTGCGCATGTCTGTGTTTTGGCTTCAAATTCATTACTCGTGCCCAGGCCTTTATGGCTTTCCGAAATGAGACTGATATCGTGTATACAAAACACTTTCTTCTTCAGCTATCTTGAATCATTAGATTACTTTAGGATTTGTAACCACGCGATCACCACATGAATGTGGTGATCGCGTGGTCACTAAGCTGACATGCGTATGCAAGTTATACTGGACTCTCTTTCTCCGCGAGTCCTGGAGCGTCAAGAAAGAGAGTCTGGGACTGGACTAAGGTACCCCAGATTCGAAAATATCACGTGTCAATGTCAGTATAAAGTACAAGGTACATTTAGCAGTGGAAGTCAATACCAACACGTTACTGTATGAATTGGATCAAATAAGGGTATTTTAGACTTCAGCGATCGTTGAATAATTAGCCATAATTACCGGAATGTCGTACTTTTTTCGCGCAAAGTTCTTACAATTCATTCTAAAAATTTTACATCTTCCACAGCGCCCCCCAGCAAAATGATTTGATAATTGGCTTTTTCCATGTTTCTTTCTTGCAAAACTGAGCTTTTTTGGTCAAAATTAAACTCGTGGTCCCTGATCTAAAGCAATTTTATGAACGTGATTTCAAGCACGTTTCGATCTGTTCCAGACAAAATGCAATTTTCAGCGAGCTGTTTATCACTCTTTGATTAAGTATAAAAATTTGTTTCACACAGAACAACCTGATGTCTTCCCGCATATTAAAGAAGGTCATTATTTTCTAGATAAATTTTGCAGATGATAAAATATAGGTGACTTGATTTAGTCAATTTTATCCCAATGGGAAGAAGGTCTGAACCATGTTGTAAACACTGGCTTGATATCATATCGAGGAACCACGAGTTTTGACCAAAAAAGCGCAGTTTTGCAAGAAAGAAACATGGAAAAAGCATATTGTTAAATAATTGGGCTGGGAGCGCTGTTTAAGATGTAAAATTTTTAGAATGAATTGCAAGAATTTTGAGCAAAAAAGTACGACATTCCGGTAAACATGGCCCATGTTTACCGGCTAATTATTCAACGATCGAAGTCTAAAATACCCTAATCGGATCCAATTCACACAGTAACATGTTGGTAATGACTTCCTCTGCTTAATGCACCTTATATATAAATTTAGCGCTCACAATATAACTCGAAAGTGCGGTGTTCTGGTCCTTGTTTGAGATTTATACTGACTTTGAGGTGTCACGTGTCAATTTAACTCTAGCTTACAAAGAATGTAAACTAATTGAGGGCACCTATCTACATCGTAATAAAAAATGTAAATAAAAATTACCCTCCCTTCCCTTCCTTCATATGCAATTTAAAACTAATAAAAACTATATTATATTTCGGTAGTTGAACATATTTTTGAAGAACGAGATCGCCACCCAAATGTTTCGTGTCAACATAAAATTTCTTGCATTCGACAAGCCGAAAACACAGACATGCGCAGACAAATTTTATACACTCTGGCTGGCCGACAAATTAGTCGCACGTACGGTGGATTAGCTAAACACCAAGTTTGTAGTAAAGCGAACGTGCAAAATCAAAACAATCTATAAACACAACAATGATATGGATTATCTGAAGCTCGTACTCAGGTATACCTGGTAAACCAAAAGATTTCACTTATAAACATCAGTAGCAAAATAAAACAAGGCAGACGTTTTTGAAGACTGAAAAGAAAACCTTTGCAAACCCGTCCATAACGTAAAAATTGACTTCTTTTTTGTAAATGAACATTTATTGACCTCTCCTTGTAAGAAATTTGATAAATTTTGAATTGATTTATTTCATCTTTTGTCGACTTTTTTCTAAACTAAACATTCTTCATTTGCAAGTAGCGTGATGTCATTGCTGCAAAAAAAAAAATCTCAGCTAGGTCGAGGATGGACCTAACCGACTCTCCTAGTAATTTTCTCCTTCCAGGTAACAACACATTCAACTGGTCGAGTATTGGATTCATACATTTACTCTGGAGTTTTATCACCTTGAATTTTTGTTCCTGTTCGCGGTCATTCATGTGAATTTGGGAAAATTCTGCCAACATGTCAAACCCTTCTATTTCTACGAAACCTTTCGCATTGTGCCATACATCGACATCGACATTGACATGGGTTTTTATTTTGTACCATTTTTCCACTTACAATCAATAAACAAATTACTAAAGTACATGTATAGTAATTTGTTTTGCGAATAAATTTAGTTGAAACAAAACGAGATAACGAGTGCATAGGCACAAGCTATCTATCGATTTCTAAAATTGTTCAGCCGGTCTTCATTATAGGTCTAAAGATTTCGAGTCTGACCCCGAAAAAAGAAAGAACGAAAGACAGACAGACAGACAGAAAGAAAGAACGGAAGGAAGGAAGGAAGGAAGAAAGAAAGAAAGAAAGAAAGAAAGAAAGAAAGAAAGAAAGAAAGAAAGAAAGAAAGAAAGAAAGAAAGAAAGAAAGAAAGAAAGAAAGAAAGAAAGAAAGAAAAAAAAAAAAAGAAAGAAAGAAAGAAGTTTGTTAAACACTTAAAGCTTATTGCAATTTAATGAAATGATTGTTTAGAAAACTTTGCTTTGAATTATATTTTGCTGATAAAAATAGAGCGTGTGAGAATTACTCCAGCTTGCTTTTTTGAAACCCACGTCACATGGAACTTTTCTGTGGAAGCAACTGTAGTGAGGCCTAAACAAATCTAAAGTTACAATACCTCTTTAGAGCAGGCTTTGTCAGTCACCTAAATAATTCATAGCTGCTGTAGACTTTTAATTTTCATCTCTGCAAGAAGTATATATAAACTTATTAAAACATGTTGAAAGCTATTGGATGATAGTTAGCCTATTACATAATTACCGCGCGTGCAATGAGATAGCACGACAATGCAAACATCACATGGAGACAGCCCACATTCAAAACTTTTAGTTGAAGTCTTGTAGAATTGACTTCAAAAAAAACATTCTCAATTCATGGACTAAAAGAAGACTTTTTAACACGGACTTTTGACAAGGTAAGCTGTTACCGCTATCTCATTGATTTTCCCATTTTAATATAGTCTTCTCGGATTTTAAGTACTAGGTTTTGCATTTTGCCTGTACATCTAAACAACAATTGGGCAAAAATCTTATTCTTCAGAAACATTCAAATTGGAAAACATGGATGAAGGTTTAAGGCTTCCAGTAACTCGATTTTTGTGAATTCCTATAAATGATGCGTCACAATTTTAACAAAGTCTAAATATAAAAAGAAACGTTAATTTCATATATGACATTAAATTCTCCAAAACATTCAAAACTATGATTTTTTTCTTCTTCTGTTAATACAATAAAAGTATTTGAGGATGTTACATGGGCACGTGGAGATATGAATTATATCTTCGAGTGTTGAAATGACCTCTAAAATCTCAAATACTCTGTTTCTAAAATAATTGTCGATGAAAATGTAACTCTTCGACAACATTCGACGAGGAGTCGGCTTCTTCTGATTCAAAACCCTTAGGGACTTGCAGCTGTGCCATTTATAAAGGAGAAAGTCCATTTCGTATATCACATATTTGCTAACAATTTCACTCTGGAATGTTTTTTTTTTTTCGCGGAAAAATTCAATTTGTCCCGGTTTTAACCATTCGATCAACCGAGTCATTGCACGACGACTAGATACTAGTTTTTGTCGCCTACTTCAACGATCGCCTTACATGTAAGCACAGCAACACGGACGACGAAAAACCAAAGAAGACGAGAAATCACAATATTTCTTTGCTGTGCGCCATACAAAAACGATTTCTTGACTCCTATTAAATTATTGCATAAACAAACACACTGAAACCGAAATATTGCAAATTGGAAGGAATATTAAGCTATGTCTAAGGGTTCAAACGAGATACGAGTTAGGACGATGCGGACGTAACTTCCACAAGTTTGAGACTGGAATAAATGGAGAATTTTGTACTACTTGGATCTTTTGACCCGTAAAGTTGGTACTGGAAACTTTATGAAGTTATGTTTCGTAAAACCGAATCATATTTTAACATTTTGGCGATGATTAATTCTTCTCCTTGTAGCTTGTAGACCACTTTCAAAATTTGCTTGACAACGAGGCTAACATGACTAAACAAAAGAAACCAGCCAGCCATGACCAGCATTTCTTTTGTTTTATCCACTTTAACCTCGGTATCAAGTAATTTTGAAACTGTTCTATAGTGTGTTAATTGAAATCAGAATCAGTGTAGGTGTTGTAACTACGATGTCACTATGCTATCTAGGAAAAAAAAAGTTCTATCCATATATATTTTCTGTTAATTTGAGAACATAATTAAATGTGTCGATTTTTTGTGAAACGTGGTGGGAAATAAAAATTGATTCAACAGCTCTTTTTAGCGGTTTGTCTGTAAGCACTTTTGTCTAGAAATTACAATTGCTTGTGCTTTTGTCTAGAAATTACAGTTACTTGTGACGGGTTGGTGTCACGCCAGGTTCTCTCAGGGAGGAGCCTGAAGGGGAGGGGAAATAAGGAAATTTCTGCTCTCTCCCCTCCTACACTCCCTACCTCTATACCCTACCCGAAAGCCTGTTCATGTAGGCTGGACGTTTTAAAGATATCATTTTGATCGGACATGGATCAGCGTCAGACTGACCATAGCAACAGGAGACTTTTTTAGTTCTTGGTGATCGTGGGAGTCAGCACGAGTCAAAAGATTATTTAGTTTGAACAGAAGTCAAAAGATTGCTTAGTATGCACAGAAGTATGCTAACAATAGAATATACTTTTAATTCAGTTTAAAGTAACCATCATGACGTCACTGCTCAACTATGTCATGATTCTGACATGCGTTGTTGTGACATACGGGTCCTCTCCATTTAGAGGAGAATGTAAAAGAGAAGCTAGATTTACTAAGTTTGAAGGTAAGTGGTTACACTTTATTTATTCTATTCGCCTTTACGGAAATGAGCGATTTTGAAAGACATATTCATAACTGTCGTTCAAGACCAGTTTAGATTAAGACAAATTCTACATCATACCATAAAGTTTATGAAAGGTTTTATCATTTACAGCCATAACTTTCATCTTCAGATAAAGCTGCCGTCGGTCATAGAGCAATTTATACGAAATATAATTTTAATAATTGTACTTTAATGATTAAACATGCAGATAATATAACATCAAAGGTTCAAAGATTATTTATTTCCACACTCTCCATTTATATACAATAATATCATATTTTACAATAAATTTGTGGAGGTTGCAAAAGAACAACCCTATTTTAATATTTACAATTATTTATCAGATTATTGACATTTGCAAAAAAAATGTTTTCATCGGGGTCACTAAAATTATCAATGAAATTTGCCTTGGATTTAGTAAATGTGCCTTTTGAAAGGGCTGGAATGCTAAACCATTAAGTTTATCGAAATTGTGAAAAGGTCTCGAGCCATGTTGTAATTCAAGTATGGCTGAGTGGAAGTCTAGCTACTGATCTAATGATGCGAAAGGCAATGCGACGTCATTTATGCATAAGCAACATAAATGGTTTAGCTCATTAGCATAACATGTAGTACTACTTTAATTGAGGTTAATAATATCAAGAAATGGGCTGCGCAAAATTTAATGTCTCTTAAGTTAGCAAAAACTAAGGAGCTAGTCATTAAGACTTCGTAGGGGACCACCTGCACCAGTTAGTGGATTGAGCAAGTACCTTCATTGAAATTGCTGGGAGTTACCTTTGATGACAAAGTAAATAATTGGGATTTACAATTTGATAATATGAATGGCTTCAAAGAGAATGCATATTTTAAGAGTGTATAAAGCTAATGGGTATTCTACAAAAGATCCTACATTACCTTAGCTTTTCTATGCATTAATAATGTTGGTTTTCACTTCATATATACTGAAGTCAAATTGATAGGCTTCAGAGGAGAGCCTTTAGATTTGGGTACACTGAGAATGTCACTCCCATCGAGCAGATGATTGTAGAGAAGGATCTGATCATGAGAATGTGGAAAGACATTATCCCGAACATCCATTGTATAATCTTTGGCCACCAAATAGACAACGTAGTCTTCGTAGTAGATCTCACGATTGTGTCACTCCTACTCAGGTTAAAACTGAGAGGTTCAAACAATGTTCTATAAACAGATATCTTTTTAGGCAGTAGGCGCTTTTATGCAATTTTAATATTCTTATCGTATATGCTTTTATTATATTTTGAAAATAATTCAAGAGTTTTGATTGGCTAAGAGCCACCGGATAAATTACCATAGTCGCCGGCTAGTTGCCCAAATTTGGAGTTATGAAAATGTTGAAAACCATTATTCGAAGTTATGACGTAATTTTCTCGAATATGAAAAAATTAGCTTGAGGTATGACGTCACGCTAATTTAATTTGCATGTATTCTTGTCAACAAAGCACAACTGAGTAAGAATTACTTTCAAAAAATAATAAAACAATTATCGAATTCGTTTTTCGTAGGATATGGGGAATTATTAAGGGCATATCCATATCCTCGACCTCATCCAATAATTGCATAATATTAATTTGTAGATAGTTTAGAGTATTAGTTTTTAATTTTAGAGAAACATTCTTGTAACCTTGGACGTTTGTTTTAAGGATGAATAAAGACCATTATTTATCTATGAATATAATTCGTTTTAATTACAAATTAATTACAATTTAATTTACAAATTAATTAATTCATGGACTATGTCTAACTCGTATAGATCATGCTTTAATCAATCACGTGATTGCTGCACATAATGTCACTTGCCGTCAAGAATGCTCACTTGAATGTCTCCAACACCCAAAATGTGTTTCATACAATTATCAAGAAACTAAGTCTTTAAACAAAACATGTGAGCTGAGTGACAAAACCAAGACCACGCCTCAAAGCAGTGATTACGTCAGCAAGCCTGGACACAGTTACCATGACGCCCAAAAGTTTGTAAGTACTGTCAATTATAAGACAGGGATAGATTCTTACAGTTATTGACATATACCACGACCAGTTCTCCGACACTCTAACTCCCTTGGCCCACCAATACATGACATCAACCAAATGATTGTTTGTCTTCGGTATGTGTTTATCGCTGGTACTAATGGCGATGAGAGAAGATTTATAGAGATGCGAGTTATTCATTCATTGGGCACTCGACAGCCTAATGGCATGAAAGAACATTTCTCATTCTATCTGTATAACACGGTTTAAAGAGAGTACATAACACGGGAATAGCCCTTTGTCTCATGACGGGCCACTGACAGGCCACCATCAATTATTAGTTCATTCATTTTAAAAAAATAACCATTATATAACGCGTGCATTCATTGGCCGAAGGACGCGTATACTGCCAACTCTAAATTTGCACACTGATTTTTCGCATTTTTCTTTATTTTTCCTTTTCTTTTTCATTTTTTAAGCAGTGTAAATAAATATTGAACGTGCTCGAAAACAATGTTGTATTTTATAAAAGAAAGAAGTATAGAAAAAACGCGCCCGTGCTGTGTGCAGATTTAGAACACTGGAGAAGCCGAGAAGCATTTCCTATTTCTTTAAAAATTCAACTGATTGCTCTTGTTCGCGCCAAAATATTGCTGTTGTTTTGGACATGCTTATTTTGTTTTTCTTATTGTTCTTTTTGAATCGCCACTTCTTAAATCCCTCTGTCCACTACGCAATCTTTCAAGTAACGTATCGTTGACAAGAAATCTATTTTCGCCTTAACTAGCCTCGTAAATCTGTACTGTGCGGAATGGACACAGTGATGGAGTAAGTGGAGATTCAAAATCAACAAACCAAGTTATGGCAACTTCCATTTTCTAATTTCCTAAAGGTTTTACCTGTGTGTGCTTCCTCGCCTTGTCTAAACAATGGCACGTGTACAGATGAATGCCTGGGAACATTTGTATGTAACTGTCCTGAAACATACAATGGTGAAAGATGTGAATCCTGGCTTGGTAAGACACGTTGGAATTTCAGTCGTTTATATAGTACAACCACTATTTCTAGTCCCGTCTCCAGGGTCTTCGTTCAAACCTTTCGACCATCCCATGTGACGGCATGCAAATATCTGGACTTGAATTGAAAACCCACTAACTCAACTTCTATTGGTTATAAGAATCCTGCCCAAATTAGTTTTTGCTCCACTTTGGATCATGAAATAGCACATTTCTACTCTTATATATGTAATGTTTTAGTAGAATCAGGTGATTTTTAGGATGATTCGTGATTGTTTAAGGAAACGCAGGACCATCGTTGTTCGTTCAGTTGACCTATCTTAAAACCGGAAATGACGCTATTTGATGTTCAGCAATTGATCTCACCAGGGTATGATGGATCATCACCAAAGTTTCCCTCCAAGTCGTGTTTGAATATCAAGATGTCAAAACAAGACACTGGTGATGGGAAGTACTGGATCGACCCCTTAAACACAGGAAACCCGTTTCAAGTCATCTGTGATATGACAACCGATGGAGGTAGGACAAACCGTGGTCAACTCCTCCCTACTCCTCCCCAACCTTCAACTTAAACAACCTAGCTATCCCTCCCTATAAACGATTTTATTTTGGTTTGACAACAAAGACGTTTTTTCAAATGAAACAATAATTTTTTTAGGAGGTTGGACTGTTGTAAAAAACATGACCATTCCAACAGCAGATTTTAAAATGGGAGCACAGCAAGAGGTGACAGACTATAAGAAGCTCCAAGACCTCGGAATATATGATTTCCTTATCACCACTACTCTGCAAAACCTCCAGACAGACATGGGGTTTAGTCAAATGCGCTACTACTGCCACATGGCTTCAGTGGGAAGAACGTTTCACGTCATGACAGCTCAAAACAAAATGGGCCACGATGTTGTGAGGTACTTAATAAATAGATGCGGTTTTTTTCGTGCGTCTGCACAGATGACGTTGAAATGTAGCAAGAACGAAAAATACTCTATAAGACATAATCGAGAGGCGTGACTTGTTTTCGTTTTTCTTTCAGCTTTTAGACAAAAAAATTTAAAAATCTAAGGTTATATACTAATTGAGCTATTTCAGCCAATCGCAGCGCGCGTAAGATTATGTGATGTCATCTGTGCGAATAACGCAGTAGTCTCGCAGTGGATTGCTTAGATACTTGGAATTGGTTACTTCGGATCCATCGCAACATCTTCTTCGCAAAAGCTTTATGGCCGACAGACTTCTTGGTACTGACTGAATTAATAGCTAAGAACAAACTGACGTAATTTCCATTAAACAAGACCAAACTGAACTACGATAGAATAAACAAAGGTAATGATATCCAGGCTCAAGGGAAAACAAAACTGGAAACGAACAAAACGGAAATATTACTGTATCTATTATATTTTCTTTTCACAGGTATTTCGTGAAGTCTTCTTCCCGAGCAGTGCCTTCCTGTGGCTCGTTCATTGCTCTCCCAGATGATAATTCTACACTAGCAAGTAATTGTAGTTTGTGGGGCTCACAATTAGATGCTAAGGATACTCTAATCAATCGATGGGGGCATCATTCAAAAACTGGCACTATGAGGTTATACAATGAAGCGGTCTATGCTATGAATAATTTTAACTCCGCAGTCAGTTTTGGAGTAAATTTTTGCTGTGATTCTAGTAATACTGTTGTTAAACCCCTTAGTGCTGGCGACACCTGGATATTATTTGTACGGTAAAATTGGTTAATCCAAATGCAAAAGCCCCATTGGAGGCTTTGGGGAAGCACGACAATTTGAGGACTAGGGTTAGGAGAACCTCATGTACAAGCAGGGGGGGGTTTTTTCACACTTTTCCAAGTCTAAATCGCTGAACAGAATGCATTTTCAAGTAAAAGGGTAGAATATTGATCGACCTGCGAAAATTATCTTACATTTTTCTACGTCAGTACGCAGGTTATCCGTTTTCACAACGGTGTTAAATCATAAAACATTGTTTAGTTTGCTAATCGATATCATGAACCTTAATGAACCTTCAAGGGCACCACAAAATAGACACAGCAAACGGGACAGCACCGTTTAAGTCTCTATTATCAAACGCCAACCGAATGAAGTCACGGTCCACTGATTCCAAGTACGTTTAAAGGGGTACTTGGATGGAAATAAATTAAAATTTGAAATACTTGAAACTTGGTAAAACCTATCTGTACAACTTCCAATAATTACCAAAAGCAACATTTTAATTCTTTAAATTCAAACGAGACGAATAGAAACTGTCAAGTATTTTAGCATTTTAGTTGTCAGTAAATGACGTCAGTTACTCAATTTACTTATTGTTCTTTAAGACTTTATATCAAAATTTCTCTTTGATAATGAGCTTTAAACGCAAATTTTTAGACGGAGGGGAACTAGTTCCTTAACTACATTCATCTTCAAATAGAAATAATCAGTTTCTAATTTCTATCGATTTTCATCCAAGTGGGCCTTAAAACTGCTTGTTGTACATAAAAACATAAAAATAAACCTAAGCATGATGACGTATTGACCCCCTCTCTATACCAGAATCCTTTTCGAGTAGCTTGTATTCACTAATTAAAAATATTGTGTTTGTATTTGCAAAGAAATTAATAAATATTTGAATATGAAAGGTTCTTGAAAAGGATTTATTTATTATTATAACTTTGAGTTAACTATGGAGTTAACTATGATACTCTATTGAGTTAGTCATGCACTCACTCACCAACAAGAGTATAATTGTAAACATTTCGGAGCCAGCATTTTTATGTACCCCTCATTTGCATATGGGATATTAACAGAATACTGGTTAGCAAAACCACCAATGGAGCCTTAAATAAGCCGTTTTTGTGTGACTGAAGACCGCTGTCCTTCTACACCCCAGACGAAGGTTCTATTTTAACATTTCATTTAAAACTATTTGTGTCCCATTCACACCAAGGCTTTGGCATGCTGTATTGAGTGTAAACGCACTAACAATTGAAATATTCTGATGAACCTTTGATGATGCACTATGACTTTTAAATAAAGTGACAAAAACGTTAATGATTTTTCTGGATTATGTAATTTTGATAGAATTTGGATAGTATGCATTAAAGTTTTCTGGTAGATTGAGTGATTGTTTGACATGATTGAACTGAATCGACAAGCTGACTCAAAGCTCTAAACCTGACTGATCGAAGCTGTGTGCATGACTAGTGCTGTTTGTTAGTCAGTCAGTCAGTCATTCAGTCAATCAGTCAGTCAGTCAGTCAGTCAGTCAGTCAGTCAGTCAGTCAATCAGTCAGTCAGTCAGTCAGTCAGTCATTCAGTCAGTCAGTCAGTCAGTCAGTCAGTCAGTCAGGGAGGCAGCCTGCTAGTTGGAGGGTTGTTTAGTGGAATCTAGACTACGTCAATTGTGCCTTAGCAATGCTTTGCTGGTGCTGTAGAATTCGCACCCTTGTTAGGGGGGAGCTTCTATTATAGTTACGAAATTATAACCACGAACTATAATGCAATATGCATTTTGTCGGCATACTGTATAATAGAGGCTCCCCTCTAACAAGGGTGCGAATTCTTGACATATCTTACACCTTGCCTCATTGCGTATTCAAAAACAAAGCAGCAAAGATTTTGCTTTGAGCGAGGAGATGGAACTGAGCTCAACCAAAAACGTAATTTCTCTTATTCCAAACCACGAACAGCAGCAAAATTGGTTAATAATTTATCACAGTGCTTTGAAGCTTATGTGGGAAAATTCTAACGGAACAATTTGAAAAACGTACGAAGAAATTGGAGAAAACGCAACTTCTTGGACCTAGGCAGGTATTTGAGCATTTTATTACATTCATACAACTTTAAAATACTTTAAAACGGTCAGTCTAGTCGACAATCGCGGTATGACAGTCGAAAGTATAATGAATTGCCGCCAGCTTTAGCCTAAAACCGCGG
This sequence comes from Telmatactis stephensoni, assembly GCA_029948255.1. Classification (NCBI taxonomy): domain Eukaryota; kingdom Metazoa; phylum Cnidaria; class Anthozoa; order Actiniaria; family Isophelliidae; genus Telmatactis; species Telmatactis stephensoni. Next base: position 385,060 of record JALIZF010001547.1, on the reverse strand, counting down.
CTTTAAAGCATGTTTAGGGAGCGACTATTTCGTTCACAACATTCAAGATGATGATGACAATATAGAATTTAGGTGCCTTTTCTGTTCGCTTCTGTTGCGAGACTTCAGTTCCGACGAATTTCTTAAAACGTGGCCGAGTTGTCTGTTATGTTTAGCTAAAAGGATTCTAAATTTTTCAGCGAAATAAAACGGCTAGATTTTCCACAAAATCGAGTTTTTGTGACAACAGCTCATTCGTTTAATGCCGTATAGTATATATCACAAATTACTGACATAAAACGCGATCAGTGTATATCATATTATAGCGAATGACTGTTTTAGATTTTGGTGCCGTTTGACGGTCATTGCTCAAAGGGAGTCAAAATTAAGAGCCAAAAATCGATATGACCGATTCGGCCATTTGGAACTATTGACTCACCTTAAATAAACCTTTCTCTCTGAAAATTCGAAATCAACTGTAACTCAACACCAACATATCCCCACGCACACTCCAAATTCGCGCATTTGATCATATCCACATGGAAAATGCGCGTTATAAGTAATAAATATTATTATTATAACATGTTTATTTCATTTCACAAAGTTGATACAACTTGACCGGGTTTAAACCATAAACCTAAGGTATTTAGAAAGATGTTTCATAGAAAAGATTTGGCATGGTTAAAACAAGTCATGGCGTCACTCCGACTACCTGCTACCTTTCAATTGGTGGGTGGTCATCAACATGAAGCTACCTTGCAGTCATTCCAAATCTTTTCTATGAAATTATTACATTGCTAAAGCTCTACGTAGGATATGTGCTGTTCTCAAAATTACAGTTTTTTGACATTGTTCTATGTTCATTGTTCCTGGCAAATTTTTGATATTTTTCTCCATGCCTTTTCTGATGAGTCCCAAAGCACCAATGACGATTGGAATGTTTTTGACCTCCATACCCCACATTCTTGAGATTTCAATTTCAAGATCTTTATATTTGGACCTTTTTTCAAGTTCTTTTAGTCCTACATTCTGATCGTTGGGAACAGAAATGTCTATCAAATAGCATTTGTTATCATCTTTGTCCTTCACAACGATGTCTGGTCTGTTTGCCGCAATTTCTCGATCTGTGTGGATAGGCATATCCCATAATATGGTGGCACGTTGGCTTTCAGCAACAGTTTGTGGGATGTGTTCGTACCATTTCAAGGATACGTCTATATTGTAGTGTTTAGACAAATTCCAATGTATATAGCTTGCGACTTTATTGTGTCTTTCGATGTATTCAGTTTTCGCTAATACAGGGCATCCTGATGTTATGTGGTCCACTGATTCGTTGTACTCATTACATAGTCTGCATTTTGGATCTGTGCCGTCCTTTATGATTTGGCTGTGATATAGTCTTGTAGGGAGGCTCTGGTCTTGTGCTGCGATTATGAAGCCTTCGGTTTCTCCTTTTAGACCACTACTTCTCAGCCATCTATTGGTGTTATCTGTGTCTGTGTCGGCTTTATTTAACCTTTTAGGATATCGACCATGCAACGGTTTATCTTCCCATTTCTCTCTCATTGTTGCCATCAAGTGTTTCTTTACTTCCATTTTGTACTTCCTTACATTGTCCGTCACTGCATTGCCATTCTCTCTGTCTTCGTTAACCACTAGATTCCTCTCGAACTTTCTTGCTTCCTTTACTACAGAGTATTTCTTCTTAGTGCTCTCATGATGGTTTACTGCCTTGATGAAGGGGTCGTCCTTCTCTTCTAGGTACTTTCTTAGTCCAACTGTCGCCAGTTTATAGCTCATTTCTATTTGTAAAAGTCCTCTACCACCATCTTGTCTAGTTAAATACAGTCGCTCCACATCGGATTTGGGATGGTGAGTTCTATACATAGTTAAGAATTTTCTTGTTTTCCTGTCGATTTTCATAAGATCGTTGACAGTCCAGTTGATGATGTTAAAGCTATAGCTGACAACTGGGACCGCTAAGGTGTTAATAGCGTTTATCTTGTTTTGTGCGTTGAGTTCACTTTTTAATACCATACGGATTCTTCTGTAGTATTCCTTGCGTGTTAGTTCCTTCATTTTTGCGTGTTGTATTCCATTCTTTTCTCTCACTCCTAAATACTTGTAAAATTCTTCTTGGTCTAGATCTTTGATTATTATATCTCTATCCAACTCGATATTTGCTGATCTTTCTAGCTTTCCTTTGATGAACGTCGCCTTCGCGCACTTGTCGAGCCCAAAGTTCATCTTGATGTCTTTACTGAACTTGGCAACCGTGTGGAGTAGCGATTCGAGTTGTGCATCATTACGACCATACAGCTTCAGATCGTCCATGAAGAATAGATGGGAGATTTTTACTTTGTTGATGTCATAGCCACATTCGCTGTTCTTTAGTTGATGACTTAGCGGTGCTAAAGCGAGACAAAACAGTAGCGGCGAAAATGAATCCCCCTGAAATATTCCGTTGTTTATCTTTATTTCATCTGATTTGATCTCTCCAGACTCGCTTTTAAGAGTGATATTGGTTCTCCAGTGGCACATTGCTGTTTCAATGAAGTTTCTGATGACTGGCGATATTTTGTATATGCTTAGGCATTCTTTTATCCAGCTATGTGGGACGCTGTCAAAGGCTTTTTTGTAATCTATCCAGGCTGTACTTATGTTCTTGTTTCTTGATCTTACGTCTTCCAGCACCATTTTATTGATCATTTTATTATTATTATTATTATTATTATTATTATTATTATTATTATTATTATTATTATTATTATTATTATTATGTAGTTAAATAAGCCTTTCTAGAGGCCATTTCTCCCTCACTTGGAGAGGGTGAAACTATCAAAACACTTGCTAGTCTCAAGAAATAACACCTTGTAAAAAACAATATTCTCACTAAGTGAATTCATTCAGAAAGAGAAAGTTCATTCACTTTGGATCAGCCCAGATAACACCTTTCTTACAATACTCTCGCTCTCAAAGAGCCCTGTCTTCAGCATCTGTGAACTAATGTAGGACACTCTGTCTCTGCAATTGATTATTTTGGATATTTGATGTTCCAATTGTGCCATACCACCTCCAAGACAACCCAAGATAACTGGCATAATGTTTACCACATATCCCGGTCTTCTCTCACGTAGTTCAAAGGCTAGCTGCTGGTATTTCTGTAACTTTTCCCTGTACTTTTCTGATACATTCTTTTCACTTGGGCAAGCCATATCAATGATCCAAATTTTCTTGGCGTTCTTATCCTCGATTGTAACATCTGGTCTTCTTGCTGTAGTTGTCTTACGCATATGATATTCAAGGTCCCAACATAACTTGTAATTATCATCCTCTAAAACGAAGCCCTTACTCCACTTTAAAGTATACCACACGGCATCGTTTGGCAATAATCCTTCTTGCTTAGCCCATTCAACAGATATTATATTATTATTATTATTATTATTATTATTATTATTATTATTATTATTATTATTATTATTATTATTATTATTATTATTATTATTATTATTATTATTATTATTATTATTATTAAATGATAACGAACCATATGCCTGCCTGGTAACAGAACTGATAAGCCTGCAGATTCATTATTAGCCACTTTCATACCGTGGAGACTCGTTACGTCAAAAAAGGCATTGAATATTGAATTCAAAAGCTAAAACAATACAGACATCCCCTCCCTCCTGGGTATTGTTTACGGACTCTATCGGGTCTTGCCAGAAACGGCCCTCCTGCATGGCCGGTCAGATTTTTGCATTTTGCAACTTAAAAACTATTCAGTAATATTTCTTTATGTTTAAAAGTTTTTGTTCTTACATTAATAAAGCTACTATTAATATAGCCAACTGGTTCACCTCCTTGCCAGTTGGAATTCTTAACTACTTTATGTTGTTATTATACTTTATTTCATTTCAGTTCATTTCAACCACATTTGATTATATACCTATAGATATTTGCGGTATATAAATCTTAAACATTATTATTATTATTATTATTACTAGTAAAATATACAAAAACCTATAGCGAAGATTAACAAAGCAGGTTTTTTAATGCTAAATGGCAACAAAATAACAAAAGTCTATAATCATTACAATGAAATATGCAAAAGTGACTCAAAATTGTCAAAAACCAAAGGCTGTATCTCCCAATTCATAAATGACCCTGAAAAATCGTCAATAACCAACAACTAAAGCCCACGGAAAATGGTGGTAAATGACCCGCATTGGCAATTATCAAAAATTATCAATTAGTCCATGCAAAGTCGTCAAAAATGACTAAAACTAGACAAAAAGCAAAGACTGTAACCTAATGCAAAATTAACGTATACATACAGATGTACATGCATGCATGCATCAGCTTTATTTAAACCTAAAAATAGGTACTCGTAAAACAATTTAAAATACTAAAGATATATAAACAAATCCTGATTAAAGTACGTTGTCTATAAAATGACCAAAAATGACAAAATGCAAAGGCTATCCTTTTCCCCATGTTATATTAATGGTCGAAAATAGTCCACAATTGTGCTCCCCGCTAGAATCTTGTTCATAAAACAGTTGAATTCGTGCACGCCCCGTGACAGAATACAAAACTGTATAGATGCTTCTAGTAATATCTCCTGGTCTCACTCATCCACCTGCCGTGTTGCTATTTCTATGGCAACCAAGGCGAGAGCCTGATTCTTGAATACGTGAGATCAACAAGATCAAGTAAGAAAGTCGTAATGATATTCTACAGTACGCGAAGATTTTGGCAGCTTTCGACATTGTGTTAAAACAAGAACATTGGTAAGGTACTATTTGGCATACTAAGTGGTAAAACCATTCGCATTTCAGTCCCACTGGTTCTAAAGCGTTTAATGAGTTAAAAAATATAAATTTTCCTAATTGCGAGCTTGTAAAATATACTGCTTCAAACATGCATATAATGGGAAACTTATCTGCTTAAAATAGCATCGGCTAATTTTTTTTATTTTATTCATTTTTCCAATATAAGAGGTTTATTCTAGTCTAATTTTACTTTTCCATTTGTTTCGTACGATCAAACTGTTATTTCTTAAAAGTGTGATTAATTAATAACTGCTGAAAATTATAACCTCAATAGGTTAAATCTAAGTTTCCATGCCTATTTAACATTTGTTTTTAAAAAACCCTTAGCACAAAATGTACGGGATTGCAAGCTTCGTTGTATTTTATTATCTTCCCACTAATATTTTTGGTTAACTTTCTAATAATTTTCACATCGGATCTTTTCACTTTTCAATTTGTTACTGATTTGCTAACTTCTATATATTAATTGAGGTAAGGTAAGTTTGTCAATTTTTAGCAACTCTAAAACCGACAATAGATTAATAAAGTTTGAAGGTCAAATTTACAAATTCTCTTCAGTCGACATATGATTAGAAACAAGTAACACCAGGAAAGAAAACGACATTATAAAAAAGTCTGTCAAAGTTGTGCACAATACTCAGGCGAAAAACTAAATAACTTTAACGGTTTGTTGTCATTTATTTTGATTTGGAATATTAGCTTATTTGGCTGACAAAATTCTTTGTTTTATCTTCGCTAAGTTGTTGTTCCTCAGTGCACCCTAAAAGTTTTGACGTCCAAAAAAGTTATTATGTTTCAGCTAGTCAATAACATTTTCAAAATATCATAAATAATGATTCAGCTAGTTGAAAGCATTGGGTCATTTCTTTCGATAAATCTAAAGGCGCTGTTACACGTTGAAACTTGCCTCAATCGCCGTTGCGAGACAAGTTTCACAACGCATTCCACCGTGTTACATGGTCATTTAGGTGAAACTTTCCCAAGTGGGTTTCACGAGACGGTTTCACGAAAGTAGGACTGCTTTCACTCCTGCAACAGAGCCGGACGTGTGTCGCGAACAAGTTTCAGTACAGCGTCACTGTACTTTGTACTAATTCAGGGAGATTCTAGACATTGATTGAAACAATAGAACGTTTTGAACTCTTACATAATTAAAGACTTGAACGCTGTGAATGGAAACAAAATGAATTAGAACTACGTGAGGCAATGTAGAATGTTTTACCATGCAACGCCTAAGTTAATCATTCCAATTATTTTATTACTGAAGTTTAGAACGAGGTATCAACTCACTAATGCACGCGCGGTTAGGTGTTTACAAGACGAATACGGCGTTTATTATGTAAGGGGCTGTTTACATGGCACTAGGATCATCCTAGCACTTAGTATCATCCTAGCAGGCGAATCATCCCACCTCGTATATATTTACTGCATTCTGTTTACATGGAAATTTGTGTCTTCACTTCGGGTACTAGGATCATCCTACTAAACAGAATGCAGTAAATGTATAGCAGGTAGGATGATTCGCCTGCTAGGATGATCCTTGTGCTAGGATGATCCTAGTGTCATGTAAACACACTCTAAGACACAACCTGACAAGGCGTCAAGAACGCTAGTCTCCAGTGCGAAGTTCGATCGAAGCGCAACATTTCAAACTCCCTAGTTTTTATGGGTACTGGTTTTCTTGCGAAGCCGTAACGACTTTGTCATCGAGTATGTAAGCGTGTGTGTGTAATTCGGATTTTCCGAAGCTATCACGAAGTCAATGGACGGAAATCACACGAACTTGACCCGAGGTTTACTTGACTCTTTTACTCGATTATCACGTTTAAAATCTTTCCAGAAATATCCGCCTTTTATAGCCAATGATTATTATTATTTCATGAATATCTCCGTTTGAATAAAACATCTTCCAAGTTTTCGATAAATATTTATGTGATGGCAGGTCAACATTAGTCTTTCGGCTGCGTTTATTAAGGAGACTGACTACGCTGGCAAAAAGTAATTAAAAATCCTCCATTTGAAAGTTTCTATTTAAAATCTAATGCTGATTCCAAAAATAAAAATAAAAATGGGGTGTCCCATGCTCGTTTTCGAGATAATCAGCTTTGAATGGATGCCCTTTTACAAGTTATAGGGCAAAAATAGCGCTACCGCAAGTCTTAAGGAAAAAAATTACAAATCACAAGATAATACTTCTAAGACGACCACAATTGCACAAATATTAGCCAAAGGTATATTCTAGCTACATAATGACATAAACATTTATGATGGAATGACTATAATATACCTTCATTTCTTGACTTTTGTACCATGACTCCTATCAAAAAGTCTAGTCTCTTGAAGTCGAACAAAATTTGCTACAAAGATCCATTTTTTCATAGGTTAGAGTAATTAACCTTTTTTGCAAATTTGATATGTCTGAGATATCAAGATACTTTTTCAACAAGTACAAAAACGTATAGGGTGCCGTGCAAAAACGACAGCGTTTTCAGTAGACGTCAAATGTGAAAACGGCGAAAATAGTCTTATACAGCATGCAAGCCATCTTGGAAAATGATGACCGCTTGGCATTATGGTGCAGACCACAATGCCATGCGGTCTTTAATTTCCAAGATGGCGCCACTTCAACGTAGTCAGTCACCTTAACCTGCTTTATGCACTAGATAGTTACTGAAGCCGGCAGCAATAATGGATACATTGCAGTCAGCTTCGGGCTACGCCCGGCTGGCTGAAGTAACTATCTGGTATAATTACTGGTCAATTGTTGAAATTGAATTAAATTTTAATTTTGAAAAAAATGAAGTATTGTATGAGCATGCGTACTTCTGTTGATTGTATATCCCAAACGTTTTGATGCTAACGTTTCAGTCTCATAATAAAAAAGTCTTGCTTTCCTCATCACGAAAGCCAGATAGTTGTCCTTCAAGTTTATCCAAAAATATCTCACAAAGGTTCAGCCGTCGAGCAATCAATCCAGTGTGTAGATGTGTAGTTCCGTTCAGAAAAATTTTATCTTCGAATTGTAGATGTTTCAAAGGCAATAGCCCAGTTTCCAATTACTAGAGACCGCTGAACTTCTTGAAAAAAGGCGCATTTATGCAGGGTTAGCTTCCTTTTCAAGAAAGACGTACCCATGGGAATAAAATTGATTTCTTTATTGTTCTTAGTCAAAATGTTTTGCTTTTCTCGCTGGTATTTTCGAATAATTTACCTTGACTCAAGGCTAACCCTGCGCCAATGCGTCTGTTGTCTAATTTTACAGCGGTATGAACAAACTCGAAAAAGGTCTATTCAGTTAATTTTACGGCCTCCTTTATCACTTTAGGTTTCGCCGTAATTTGCCACGCGGTATAGCTTTCTTGCTTTCATTGTCAAATAGTTGTAATAACATTGCTTATCGAAACGAACCTTTCATCAACAAGGAAATGATATGTCAATTAAAATGTTGTTAATAAACTGATTGCTCTTATAAAATTGCTTGCATTTTGTTGTATTTATATTGTGAAAATCCGTCCAAATTGTTATACAACCATATAAATGATTATCACTTTTCATTGCAAAACTAAGCTTTTAGTTTTTGTGAAAGAGTCGTGCATTGTAACCTGCTAAATATATTTCAAAACAATCAAAAAATGTACTTTACGATGAAAATTTCTTTTGTTTTTGGCTCATTTTTACAGCAGAAAGAAAAATGTTGTCGACAAGTTCGCTCGAAGCCGTGGCTTTACTGGAAAAATGTACCACGGTTTTCAAGCTAGGGGTTTTCAGCCAATCAGAGCGCGTGCGCGTTAGAAAAATTAAGCTATATTATAAAACTTAATATACAGCTTCCCTCGGTTTTATTGTTATTGTCATTGTTATTGCTATTGTCATTGTCATTGTCATTGTCATTGTCATTGTCATTGTCATTGTTATTGTTATCGTTATCGTTATTGTTATTGTTATTGTTATCGTCATTGTCATTGTCATTGTCATTGTCATTGCTATTGTCATTGTCATTGTCATTGTCATTGTCATTGTCATTGTCATTGTTATTGTCATTGTCATTGTCATTGTCATTGTTATTGTTATTGTTATTGTTATTGTTATTGTTATTGTTATTGTTATTGTTATTGTTATTGTTATTGTTATTGTTATTGTTATTGTTATCGTTATTGTCATTGTCATTGTTATCGTCATTGTCATTGTCATTGTCATTGTCATTGTCATTGTCATTGTCATTGTCATTGTCATTGTCATTGTCATTGTCATTGTCATTGTCATTGTCATTGTCATTGTCATTGTCATTGTCATTGTCATTGTCATTGTCATTGTCATTGTCATTGTCATTGTCATTGTCATTGTCATTGTCATTGTCATTGTCATCGTTATTGTCATTGTCATTGTCATTGTCATTGTCATTGTCATTGTCATTGTCATTGTCATTGTCATTGTCATTGTCATTGTCATTGTCATTGTTATTGTTATTGTTATTGTTATTGTTATTGTTATTGTTATTGTTATTGTTATTGTTATTGTTATTGTTATTGTTATTGTTATTGTTATTGTTATTGTTATTGTTATTGTTATTGTTATTGTTATTGTTATTGTTAAATGTTGTTATTGAACTGTCTTCTTATTCGGTCGTTTATTTATCTGCTTTTAGTTCTGACTTCATCATGACTCTCCTTTTTTGCCTTGTCATTACTTTGGCATGCGCAGTTGTGATAGGGGGTTCTCCGACTAGAGGAGAATGTAAAAGGGAGGCTGACTTTAAAAAACTCTCAGGTACGTTTGTAAGAAAGCATTGTTTTGTATATTAACAAAAATCCACTGTGCAAAAGTGGTGTGGATCGACCAGCTTTTTACTTTTACAACATTTAGAATTCTATTAATTCTCTCTTCCTTTAATGTGCTATTTTCTCCGAACTGAATTCCATCCAAATTTGCAGATAATAGAGTGAACGAAGGTGGAATAAAGGGTGTTCGGTGAACCAGTGCCGGGACGCCTGAATGCCTATGCAAAACAAGATGGATTTCACAATACGATTTTGTAATTGATGACTATATTGATGGTCTATTTCAGCAGACTCAGTAGTACATTTTATCTGATTATAAAACCTTACATTACATACAGGTCACGTTTTGGTTAATCACGTGATTGCCATCCATAACGTCACTTGCCGTCCAGACTGCGCTCTGGAATGTCTTCAAAACCTAGATTGTGTTTCATACAACTATCAAGAAACTCATTTGCCAGTCAAAAAGTGTGAACTGAGTGACAAAACCAAAACCACAGCTCTAAGTAGTGATTATGTCAGCAAGGCTGGATACAGTTACCATGACGCTCGAGAGTTTGTAAGTAGTGTGTAAAGTCATAGAAATTAGTTCAGTTACCGCCGATTTTGATGAAACGCGACTACCTAGACATCAACATTGTAGATTGTACTTTGCATTAGACGTACGTCAATCATCTTTACCTCTCGATAAACGCACATTTTACGGTAAATCGATAAATCAATTACTATCAATTGTAAAATGTTAAAATATGGTTTTCCTGGATTTTGGAAGTTAGGAAAGGTTTATTTCAGTGGATTTTGAGTTTTTCGAGAATGATCGACGGCCGTGTAATGCAAAGTGCAGACTACAATGTTGATGTCTAGGTAGTCCCGTTTCATCGAAAACGGCAGTAAACAAGGCCAAAATAAATCATTTCAATTGTGCAACTGAATGCTTATCGACGACAAACGTTCTTGTTTAACGAAACCTAAAAAATCTTTAAATCAATTGTTTTCAGATTCCATCAGCCTGTACTTCATCTCCTTGTCAAAATAATGCTAAATGTATGGTTGACTGTACAGATGATTATGAGTGTATGTGTATTGAAGGCTACTTTGGAAAGAACTGTGAGACGTGGATAGGTAGGTAAAGCAACGTTTAGGTGATAAGCAGTTATATCTATGTATTATGAATTATCGGACTGACTGACTAACACTGGGTGAGAGGTCGCCCTCCAGTGACCATACATGTAAAAGAGACTTGGGATTGGAGAACACCATCGAAGTGGTTCCATATATGAGGGTCGGAGATGAATGGAAGAAGAGGTGTGTGGCTCGGCTGAGGCCGACTTGATGATGATGAACTGAGTGAGTGCATGACTGATCACAAATTACTGACCAACCGACCTGCGCATTGGTTGGCCGACCGGATGACCTGACTTACTGGAATTTGTATTTTGCAAAAGCATAAGTGCAATCACAAGAGAATAAATCTTACCTCTAACGATTGTTATTGATTTCCTTGTTATATTCAGATTTCAATTGTTAAACTTTCTTTGTATAGGACTTAATGGGTCATCACCTTTATTCCCTGCCAAGTCATGTCAACACATCAAAAATATAACTAATCGTAACGCTGTTGATGGCACCTATTGGATCAATCCAACTAATACTGGCAGCCCGTTTCAAGTTATCTGCGATATGTCGACTAAAGGAGGTACACTAATGCTAAATTTCAGTAACTCGAAAAGGACCTGACCCTCAGGATCTGACCCATCTCTTGAACTGTTATTGTCTGTCGTAGAGTTAATATGTATGTTTTATCATGCGCGATTTACTGGGGTGTTTTATGCCGTTTTTCAAAGGAAAACGAGTAGTATAAATGTGACTCATGAAGGTGCATACCCCCTATACCTCGTCGTACCTCGCTCTGCTCGTCTAGAACTAGACCTGACCTGTGCCGACATGTACCATGGTTCTAAAAATAGATATGACGTGTTAGGAGATCCTGGGGGCTACTAGAATACTAGAATACTAGACTAGAATACTAGAATCTAACTAGAATACTAGAATCTAACTAGAATACTAGAATCTAACTAGAATCTACACTAGAATACTAGAGTCTAGCTAGAATACTAGAATCTAATCTAATCTTATCTAAAATAGAATCTAATTCTATATAAGAAAACTTGTTTCATTGAATGTTCTAAAAACAATCAAGACTCCTGGAGAACAATAGATGGTACCGTACGTCGCTCCGTTCGTCTCAACATAGACGTGACTTGTTCGCCCGTACCAGTCTCAAAACAGATGTGATTCATGAAGGTGCATACCCCCTACACCTCGTCGTACCTCGCTCTGCTCGTCTAGAACTAGACCTGACCTGTGCCGACACTGTACCAGGGTTCTGAAAATAGATATGACGTGTTAGGAGGTCCTGGGGGCTACCTCCGAGCCTTCGGCTTCTGATTGGCTCTTACGGATGTGACGTCAAGTTAACGTCATCAAAGTAATACCCAGAATAGCGATTACTTCACTCCCATGGCGGATCTGCAGATCCGCAATGATCCGCCCGTCGCTGTATCCCCATTCTGTATACCACTAAAACGAATTGAAAAATACTATTCTGACTTCAAGTAGGGCGTTCTCAAGGAAATTGTTACTGTGTCAAAACACCGAAGGCTCGTTCCCTCCAGTGACACCTGTTGAATTCCTTGGCCGTTTGATAAATGAGCGAACATTGTGGCCTGAATTTGATTTGATTTCCAAGCCATTTGCTACTAAAGGAGCCCCTAGGCATGTATCATAAAGCTTGACTAGGTGGCCAAAAGAAACGGCTGTTGCTAGGCTGGTAATACGATCAAGCAATCATCAGAGCCATCTATTCTAGAAGGGCGATAGTAACAATTTTTCAAAGCAGTACCTGTCTCTAGTGGACGAATTCGTCCCTATGCGAACGAAAGGGTCAAGTGAATAAAAACAATATAAAGGTGTACACCTCACAACTTTGGTAGACAGCCAGATCAATTGAAAATGAGGTTGCAACTCCTAAAAAGTTCCCTTGGCTTTTTTGACAGAATGTTTAAAATCTGTGACGCCAACATCAAGTACTGTCCAACGGTACATTCTATTATAATGTCATGATTTTTTTTGATTCCGCAGGTGGATGGACTGTAGTAAAAAATATCACCTTGAAGTCCAAACGACCTTCCACTGACGTCGACGGCCGATCCAATTACCAAGATCTTGGAAACTTTGGCACTTGGATGCTTTTAAATGAAAAAGCTCTAACAAATCTCAAAAATGACATGGGATTTACTCAGATTCGTTATTACTGTCGTAAAGCAAAAGTTGGGAGAGTATTTCACATCATGACGACCAACGACAACTTGGGCTATGATGCTGTCAGGTAGTAATAGCTGATATTACAGATACACTCCATTGGCTTTGAACAAAACTATCAATTAGAGCTGACTATCGGGCAAACAGTACAAAAAATGTACAAAGCCATTGGAGTGTATCTGTGATATCAGCTATTAAGTGATGCTCCGAGTAAGAACTAGGGACGCTAAAGACGCTGTTACACGCTGAAACTTTTATCTGAAACTTGTGTCAATCGCCGATGCGAGACCAATTTCATAAAAGGTGTTACACGCTGAAATTTCGTCCTGAAACTTGTTTAAGTTTCTGTTGCAGGAGTAGAAAGCAGTCCTACTTTTCGTGAAACCGTCTCGTGAAGCTGAGCCGGGGAAAGTTTCAGCTAAATGACCATGTTACACGGTGCAGTGCGTTGTGAAACTTGTCTCGCAACGGCGATTGAGGCAAGTTTCAGATAAAAGTTTCAGCGTGTAACAGCGCCTTAACAGCAAGAAAGACCGTACTTAGGTGGTAATCATTACAAGACAAGTTGTCATATTGTTTAACCATTCGCTTCATTGGTTAAAACATGAAAATCATCCATAACATCTCGAAAGGAGAAATCAAATCATTACCTTACAAATGAAAACTTTAACTAGTTTTAAAATTACCTAAATTCTGCAAGGGAAACATGGCAAATTCGAAGCGTACTTTGGCTGTTGTTTCAAACGCTTATGATTGGATAAGATCTTTGTACATAAAAGAAACCATGCTTCACAACGGAGTTTTGGTACATTTTAAAAACATGCTATCTATAGAGGGATTTCATAGAAAGTTTTTGAATTAGAAAAGATTTTATTCTCTTGAGAAAAAAGCTCTATTATTTTTACCACAAACATGTGGTTGCCGTGAAATCCCTCTATAGAATGATATGCTTTTACGGCGCATATTGTAAAACATGGACTGGACTGGACTGTACAAAGATCTTATCCAATCATAAGTCCAGTCCATGTTTTACAGATTTTCGGTCCAGTCCAGTCCAGTCCAGTCCATGTTTTACAATATGCCTATCTTCAGTCTGAAAACCGTGGAAAAGCGAGATGCCGCACAGAACAATAAAATGCCCCCTAGTTCCTTAGTTGAAGCATTACTTAACTAGCTAAGACAAACGGTAACAAAAAATGTTGATTGTATCCTTGTACCGTACTTGACTGTTTTCGGTTGGTTGATTCTATTAGATTTATTTCTAACTTCCAAGCTTTCAGAAAAAATATTTTTAATATATAATCGTCGATGAATTATCTATTTTTCCTCTGTTTCGAAAAAGTGATATCTTCACATGTGAAGATAACATGTTATTTCACATGTGAAGATAACACTGTTGCCATAGCTACGTTTTTCGGGACGGCATATTCTAGTTCATTGTTGATTATATGTTAAACAGAATATTACATGTGCGCTTGGAGATACGAATTTCATCTCCTCGTGTTGATAATCTCTCACTCGTGAGAGATCTCATCAACACTCGAATATAAAATTCTCTATATATCCTATCCTCTATATATTCTTTTTTGCATGTGTGTGTGTGTGTGCACATATAGCAACGATATTTGCCTTTCCTTTTCAGATACTTGGCGCTATCAAGTAACCCTTTTCCAACAGCTTGCAGCTCCTTTACCCGTCTTCCCGATGACACTTCTAAACTCTCCCGTAATTGCGCAAAATGGGGGTATGACGGTGGGAAAATCCATGGCAATCGCTGGGGTCACTCTCATAGTGATGGGTCTTATCGTATGTATAACCGCTTTGTCTACTGGGACAATAAGTATACAGTTATCTTTAAATACTACTACAAGTGTGATGACCTTGACAGTGATAATAATTCAGTAGGTGATACCTGGAAGATGTTCGTTCGATAACTAGTCTAAGCTAGAAAAACGCTCACTGGGTAGAACATTATAGGACTTGTGACACGTGAGATATCCGTTTTGAATCTCTTGTGAAGGATGGAGGGTGATTAAAAAAATTTGGTGAAGTTCCAATTCCCAAACCCCTTACGACTGGACTTCCATCCTCCCTTCCCCGCTCAATGAAAATATTGGCAACTTTTTTCGTTCGTTTACTAAACGTTTGTTTTAAAAAATAGAATTTACATCTTATTCTATCCTAATTACCAAATGTACACTACTTTCGATCCAATTTGTAAGCATGATCCTGTACGCTTCCTCAATGTAAAAGTGTGAATACGTAAAACACGTACTATAATGTACATAGCGATTGGGCACATAGTCTCCTACGCAGCCGCAGTTTTGTTTTCACGCTAGGGCTTGTGACAACAAAACTGCGGCTGCGTAGGAGACTATTGGGCACAAGACATTAAGTAAATCTGCAAACAGACGATCGTCCGTCTTTCTTACCACAAAAAGAACACTAGATATACTGTACCAGTCATGGAAACTTTAAAATGACGTCATAACCTGACCTCTATAGTAAGGACACCTCTATAATACGGACACCTCTATAGTAAGGGCACCTCTATAATACGGACACCTCTATAGTAAGGACACCTCTATAATACGGGCACTTTTAATTTCCAAGGCCCCTCGGTGTCCGTTTTAGAAAGGTTCCGTTGTACTAAATACACTAATTAAACAAGAGAAAACAATAGAATAAGAACAATTTTTTAATTAGTACTATTTAGTAAAATTACATAATTTGCACGTACTTAGTGTCTGTGCTCAATCAAGCCTAGGTTCCTACTATTTCTTAGGCTCATAATGTTGGACAAGAAGAGAATTTAATAGAACTGGTTGGAAATGAAATATGCATGCTTGAGTAACTGTAAGCAAATAAATTAAATATGACGTATGGATTTCAACTAATACTGCAGGAATAAACCATATCAACTGTAATGTTTCATAGTTGTTATCTCAAAACTAACAGGAAATTGTACAAAGCAAAACAAATCCAAACAAAACAGACAATCAATTTCAACAAAAACCGATAAGCTTCAGCAACGCAGAAAAAATGGGATAATATGATTGTGCATATTCTGGGACACTTCTCATGGGCTAAAAATGACATTTTATATACCAGTTTTTATCATTTTATATTTTTCCATCCCAAACCGTCATTTCTGTTTTCACAAAAACGTAACATATCAACATTGGGTCCATTTCAATAACCACCAAACAACTCAGTGCTCACAATGTTGGAACCAATAATTTATAACGTTGTTAGGTATAACATTCTTTTGTTCGATGTCTTTTTTTCTTTTTTTTTTTTTTTTTTTTTTGAACATGGTTTTTCGCGCAAAATTCAATTCTAAAAATAACTCGGTAAAGAAAACCCCTGCTTGACAAATAATACAGTACAGTTGGAGGCTCCTAGTAATGGCTTCTATTGAATATTTAATTTGGTTTGTTGTCATTCTACTCTTCTGTGGTTACTTGAATCAAACAAACACTTACCCGCACTGGTTACTTTTCAGAAAGTTACTACTGAAATATGTTTGTTTTAATAGTTTGCAAGTGTTGTTCCCATTCAGTCTAGAAGATATACTCAGATTCTATTGTTTTCAATTCATTATTTGATTGGTTAACGAACTCAAGTGAGTGCGGTTCTATTAGAGTAGAATGACAGTAAGCACAACATACAAAGTAGTGCCATTCGCTGGATGCACGTGAATTATCGATGATTTCAGCTGTAATAATATATTTAACCAACTTTCAAGTGTATATTTCATCTTGGAGTACGTTACTGGTTGTTTTCAAAGGGTAACAGCGCAGATGTGAACTCTGTGTTTACACAGACCTTCTTGTTAGTAGGTGCTTTACAACTGTATTTCAGAGCTCCGTCAATTGTTCATCGCTTTACTTGGACGAGATGAAGTGGCTGTTAATTTTCTGTATTCAGTTTGGAATATCGTTGGTGGCGAATAACGTGGAAGGTACTTTGCTTTCATTTTGATATAGGAATTTTCTTTCTTTTTATTATCTATTGATCGACTCTTCGCAATTTATAATTATTCTTTTTTTGTAAACTTTCATATCTGTTTCCCTTTCTCATCTCTTTATGCGCGCTAGCCATCTCAAACTGTTTTTCTTTTTCTTTTCCTTTTTCCTTTTTCCTTTTTTCTTAATTTCTTTTTTTAAATTAAAAAAATACGTTCACTCTCTCTTTAGCGGCTGGTGGAAAAAGCGTCAACTCTTAAGGCCAAGAATTGGAATAAGCGCCTCTCTTAAATATACGCCTTCCGACCTTTTCTCACTTTTCGCCGAGTCTTTTATTGTTGTTGTTTTCTCTTCTTTTTATTCCTTTTCAATTCCATATCTTGTAAATGACAAGGGTTGAGTACGCAAAATCGGAGGAATCCCGAATATGTTAACAGTTTAACTATCTTCTACAGCGCATTTGATTATATTTATAGAAAATGGCGCTATATAAATATTAAATATTATTATTATTATTATTATTACAGCAAGTCCGGTCCAGGTGCAACGCATATCCGTTTTCTTCTTACGCATGCTCTTGGTAGAATAAAGCGTGAATGATTAAAACTTCTTGTTCGAGAACACAGATGTGTGGAATTGAGATCATAGAAAAACAATGGAGAATTGAAGCCAGAGTCGTTCGTGTTCGCTCGTGTAAATGACTTGATTAGTCAAGTCAAATCCACACCCTATAAGCGTTTAAAACATTTATATCCACAAGAAAAGCAGAACAGCACGGCATAAAAACAACATTTAAGTTTATCCCTTTGATATAACATAAATTGAACAAGATTTTCACATGTATTTACACAATACAGCCATTCATACAAGCTAAAATAAAGTATCTTCGGACCTGATTATATGAACCGGGCTGACTTCTTTTGTTTTGTGGCCCCAAGGGAAAGGAAAACACAAGAAGCAGTCAGCTCGCTTAACCGGGGGCCCGGTTCATATAATCAGGCCCTTAGACGCGACCTGAATATTAAGACTCGAAACCAGAACTTCCCGTATTAACAACACATTTTGTCATAAGAAGTAAACAAAACATGGCAAAATATTTGTTAAGAAATACTTGCATGTGCAATCACACGTAGGACTTGCCAAATTACAAAGAAATGCCCGTGAAAGTTTTTAGAATCGTCGAAATCTGAAGGAAAAAATCAAAATGTCCAAAACCCCACCCGGATAATGCATCTTTAATTATAATGTTTAAGCTTTCATTTGGTATATATTTTATCAGCCAGAGAAGAAAAACCTTTGTCACTTTGACCGAATTTTTCCAACTTTGAGCCCATGGTCTACTTTCGTTTTGTGCTTTAAGTCAATTGATTCATGCGCTAACGAGAAAACACCACGATGTTTTTACATGATGATTTAGTTTCGTCATTTTCGAGGTTTTGATCAAGAAGCTCGCCCAAATATGCTTTCGCATAGCTCAGACACGTGTCATGCCGATAGGTACCTCAGTTTATTGTTTACAACGTTATTCATTCTACATGCATTTCCGAACTAAGAAGTCCCCCGCAAAGATCGAGATAGAACATAGGAAAATAAATACAGCCCGATATTATTCTTCGATTTGTCTGTGACCAAGTAAATCTTTATATCGAGACACTTAACGGCTCATTAAATAAAGGTTCAAACGTTAGGGCGAGGGTTTGCATTGAAATTCAAGGCCGAGGGCCGCCCTCGGTCTTGAATTTCAATGCAAACCCTCGCCCTAGCGTTTGAAGTGGTTTAAAAACTAACCAAACCCTATTTTTATTGTTTCAATGCAAAAATTCTGGAAATAAGAACTCAAATCATCGGATTTGAGTTATAGTATCAAATCCGAGTTTATTTTGACGTTTAAATCATTTTGATCGGAGTTTTCAATAATTTATAGTGGCGCCATGGCGATTTTCATAAACCTGATTTTTTGGAAAAACTAGAGTTTTGTACAAAACCGCATTTATTGGTTCATTAAATCGGGATCAAGTTCTGCACTCTTACTCAGCTTCAACGATTTCTATGGAAGCGTTTTTGAATAAAATGCGCTTGAACTTTTATGCATCAAAAAAGTAAACAATTTCAAGCATTCAGTTTACTTGGCCGAAAACCTTACTTTTAGGTCTTGGAAAAAGCTTTTTTGAGCTCATATCGTCGACACATTCAATAACTGTTCGTTTGGAAAAGTAGAACAAAATTGCGCCGCACGATTTTGAGAAATATGAAGTTAGGTCAAGTTGATAGAGGTGCGCCTTTTCATCTTTTGTTTATCATTTCACTTATCTTTATAAAAAGCTAGAAAACTTAAGATTCGCTCGATATATTTTTTTCTAACTTCAGTATCAGCATTTTCACCAAGTTGCTTTTTAATCCTACACATTTCATGGACATTGAAGCATTGTAAGATATCCAAAATAAATTATAAAAACGTAAATTTTTAGGCCGCTTACTTCGCGTTGACGATGTTTTGGTCGTCAAGCATCTCCATTGTCCAGTTTTTTTTCTGAACTTGTATCAGCATTTTCACCAAGTTGCTTTTTAATCCTACACATTTCATGGACATTGAAGCATTGTAAGATATCCAAAATAAATTATAAAAACGTAAATTTTTAGGCCGCTTACTTCGCGTTGACGATGTTTTGGTCGTCAAGCATCTCCATTGTCCAGTTTTTTTTCTGAACTTGTGAATTCCGATATATGCCACTCTTGTTTGCCTTTTGTAAACCTTCCAAGTGGCTACGAGTATGATAATTTGAAATAGCAATTTCAATGGCTTGTATTAAAATAACAAAGGATGAGTGCAACAAGCGGAATCAGAATTCACAAGTTCAGAAAAAAACTGGACAATGGAAATGCTTGACGACCAAAACATCGTCAACGCGAAGTAAGCGGCCTAAAATTTTACGTTTTTATAATTTATTTTGGATATCTTACAATGATTCAATGGCCATGAAATGTGTAGGATTAAGAAACAACTTGGTGAAAATGCTGATACTGAAGTTATAAAAAAATATATCGAGCGAATCTTAAGTTTTCTAGCTTTTTATAAAGATAAGTGAAATGATAAACAAAAGATGAAAAGGCGCACCTCTATCAACTTGACCTAACTTCATATTTCTCAAAATCGTACGGCGTAATTTTGTTCTACTTTTCCAAACGAACAGTTATTGAATGTGTCGACGATATGAGCTCAAAAAAAGCTTTTTCCGAGACCTAAAAGTAAGGTTTTCGGCCAAGTAAACTGAATGCTTGAAATTGTTTACTTTTTTGATGCATAAAAGTTCAAGCGCATTTTATTCAAAAACGCTTCCATAGAAATCGTTGAAGCTGAGTAAGAGTGCAGAACTTGATCCCGATTTAATGAACCAATAAATGCGGTTTTGTACAAAACTCTAGTTTTTCCAAAAAATCAGGTTTATGAAAATCGCCATGGCGCCACTATAAATTATTGAAAACTCCGATCAAAATGATTTAAACGTCAAAATAAACTTTAATCTATCTCTAGACTTGTTGTGGAATTTTTTTTGAAATTAGGTTTTTTTCCGCGACGCATTTTGCGATCAAACAGCGGAGGTGCGTCTCAAACAAAACCCAGTCGAGCCATCTTAAGGCTTTCTGACTTCTAGTGTGTGTCTAAAATCTCAAATGCAGTGCATTGAAGGTAAAACTTCTCAAATGTGTGTAATGTGTGTATGGCATGACTAGTAACTTGGTAAAAAACCTGATGCAGGTCTTGAATTCAAAATTCAAAACCTGTCCCGGGTCTTCCCCCGAAATTCAAAACCTACATTAAACAATGGAAATAGGGTGTGGTTAGTTTTTAATCATTCATAGTACCGTATTTCTACTCTGAACGCGCGAGTTGATAAATAAATAAACGTATTTCTTGTTGTTATATATTGTATAAAATACCGGCAAATCTTCTGTTGGCTACTGTTGGGGTTAATGTTACGTTGAATAAAAAGTATATTTAACAATTAGACCTCGAGGACAAATGGACTACGAGTCAATAGTCGCTATGAGGCCGAAGGCCGAATGGGCCACTGACTTGTACTCCATGGTCGAGGCCGAGAGGTCTGATTGTTTTTGTATAGACCTACTAATCGGTCAAATAAAGGGATGTAAATTCTCGATAAAATCCTGGGAAATAACTGCAAAATGCAGTTCAACGTTTTGATCCGCCATATTGTTTTCGCTACTAGTAGGCTATATATCATAAATTAGACCTCTAGTAGAGTAGCCAATCAGAATGCAGGATGTGTGATAGACTGTTAGTATTTATACTAAATATATATAGCAAATCTTCGTTTTACAAAGCAATATTTTGGCATGCGAAGACTTCAAAATTAAAGTTGTGCCTCGCTAAGTCGCGTCTTGTCTAACTAAATAACGTCTTTTTCATCGCTTGTGTAAATGACCCCCAATGTTTTCATTCAGCTGGTTGTGGCTTCAAACCCAATGTTCGTATCGTTGGTGGTGCTGAAGCACCCCAAGGGGCGTGGCCTTGGCAAGTTATGCTGAGGACGAGGAGAAATGGAAAACAGTTTTGTGCTGGGTCATTGGTGCATCCCCAATGGGTAGTTACCGCTGCCCACTGTGTTCTTGGCGTATCTCGCGATTCATTCCACGTCAGGTGATTTGTTGCTCTACTCTTTTGTCGTCATTCATGCTACATCCACACTTATTGAGATAAATTTGAATGTGCATCTTATCTTATCTATTTTCGCACCTTAGACAAGGCGCAAAACTGAAAAAGTCGATCGCAAAATTAAAAGTGCAGAAGGCATTTTGGGGTAGAGGCTGGTAGCACAACTATTCTAAACTGATTTTTCATGCTGAATCCGAATATGGCAGTTACCAAGACGTATTCTGCAATCTTAATTGCTATAGTCATTTCATACTAAAGGCTTTTTTATGTAATTCCAAAAGTTCCAAAACTTAAAAAAAATTACCATAATTGGAAAGAGCACATCAAAATCAGTAAAACTGTGAAGTTTGAAGGATATAAGTTGAAAAATCAAGGAGATACGAATTTTCAAAAATCGAAATTTGTTGGTATCTCTTGCATAACTGTAAGTGTTTTCATACAAAATTCCGTTTTTTGAAAATTCATATCTCCTTGATTTTTCAACTGATATACTTCAAACTTCACAGTTTTACTGATTTTGATGTGCTCTTTCCAGCCATGGTAATTGTTTTTAAGCTCGGGAACTTTTGGAATTAATTACATGAAAAGCCGTTAGTATGAAATGACTGTAGCAATTCACAAAATACGTCATTTACACGTATAAGATTGCAGAATACGTCTTGGTAACAGTCATATTCGCATTCAGCATGAAAAATCAGTTTAGAACAGTTATGTTACCAGCCTCTACCCCAAAATCCCTCCGGGTATCTGATTTTTCGAAAATGCGCCTAGTCTATCTTGGACAAAAGACAAAAACCGTTTCAGTGTGAATGGAAGGCCTAACTGCAGCAAAAACATCCTTTTATTCAAATATTTCCGGATTAGTGACGACTTAGCTTCATCACTCGGATGTTCTCTTCAAAAGATGTCCAACTTTTTTATTGCGCCACAAGCTGTTTGTTATCCAATCAAAGAATAATACACATGGTAAACTGATTAAAAAAGAGGAAAATAATTAGAAATGAGCACTTATTTGAGTGCACATTCGATATGATTGGCAATCTGCCCTTGAGGAACCCAAATCCTTGACAAACCTCAAAACCCCCACAAGAACGTCTGCTTTTTAGGATATGCTATCATCTTCTGACTATCTTTTCCTTTTCGAAATTTTCTTTTTTATTTATTTTAGACTTGGTGCTCATTATCGAGACATGACTATGGGCACTGAACAAGATATTGAAATAGAAGACTACATTTCCCATGACCAATACATGAAACCAGTACCCTACAGCCATGACATTGCTTTGATTAAGTTAAAACGACCCGCTCGTCTAAACAACGCTGTTGGACTGGTATGCCTTCGTGATACCTACAGAAGTGTTGCGGTTGGCCAGAAATGTTGGGTTACAGGTGAGTTATATAAAAAGAGTTACAGGATTAGGATGTACTTACAATCCAGGACAAAACATTTTAGGACTTTCTCCATTTCTAACATTATTTGTTGTGATTGCGGAAACAATTCAGCATTTCTCAAAGAAAGTCTCATCTAATCGTCCCTCCCATTTTTCAATGTTGAGCCCGAAAGGTTGCTGTTGTGTTGCAAGCCCTTTAGCAGCCTTTACAACATTGTGTGGGGAGGTTAGGGGTGGGAAGTGCCCCGAGGAATTCAAACTCGCCAAAAAAGTCCTAATGGTTCGGCATTGTAGACTCTTCTGAAAGCCACAGCCGAGGGGGACATTAAAGCTGGCACGGACCTCCACTAACATGAGCACATGGATCACAACATGTGGGTACCGAAATGCGAATCATTATAGCTTATTTTCGTTTTTACCAGCGGCGAATGTTGCCTGCGAAGGAAATTAAATTGTCTCAATGGGACCAGGACTCACGTGAATCTTAACAGGGTTTATCAGGTCGCAAACAGAGATTATATTACCACCAATTTCGTCATTACACATCCCGACAGAGAAAAAAGTCTTGGTGTGCGCAAGTTTGGCGCTTATCTCATAAAAAAAAACATTAGCGAGAACTGTGAAAATTCGAAAAATCTGTAGATATTAAAACGGGTATATGCTCTCAAAGAGTAATAAAACTACAATGGTTTTGTAACATTGTTGAAATTTTAAGACAATGTTTACCAATTTTCCTTCCAGGCTGGGGTACCATTTCATCTGGCGGACCATCCCCTCCAAAACTAATGCAGGTTTCAGTTCCTGTAAGATCGCGAAAAGATTGTGAATATTCCTACCCGTCCCGAATTCATGATTCCATGGTGTGTGCTGGTTACGATATGGGAGGCAAAGATGCATGTCAACGAGACTCAGGAGGTCCAATGGTTTGTGAGTCCAATGGTCGGTTTTACCTCGAGGGTGTGGTCTCATGGGGAGAGGGGTGTGGAGACATGTACAGCTATGGGGTGTATGCTAATGTCAGCTACTTGAGAAAGTGGATTAGTGAAACCATGTCGTTTGAATAAAACATGCTGACATTATTTGTTGTTTGAATTTTTTAACGTCAATACTTTGTTGGGGAACATCAATATATAAGCCCCACCCCGGATATAAGCTCTCCCGCTTATAATCCACCTAAAAACCCTTCCACACTTGTATAAACTCGGGGCTTACATTGTATAATCAGCATTTTACTAGCAACTAGTATAGCAACAGACTGCCCCTATGCAAACTAACCCTTCACCGGGTATCCTGTTGCAACGGAGAGTGGAGGGAAGACTGGAATGTGTTAGAAGAATTATAGGACACAGAAGGCCGGTACAAACAAGCGTTCATAATTCAAAATTGCTCGATATATATATATTTATATATATAGGAAACATTAATTAAAAATAAAAACAAATAATGGGAATTTCGGCTATCATAACATAGAGACTTGTCCTTTGTCCCTATATAGTATATGTTTGATAGTAGTAAATTAATAAAGAATCCGGTATAGACATTTCAACAGTTGTCAGCTCACCAACAATATCAGCTGGTTTTAGAGGGGTGTTGGTAGTACAGACATTAATGTCCATAAAACGAGTTGATTTTTAGTTCTTGAAGAACGACTCATAACACTACTCCAGCAAACAAACAAAATTAAACAAGTCCAGTTTTTAATAAAAATTAATTAAAGTAAAAAAATTATCAAAAAGCATCAAAAACACAAATTCCCTAATAATAAAATAATCTATTGGCTGTCATGCCCTTTGTTTATGCTGCCTGTTTTTTGCATTGCCTTGGTGCCATGGTGTCTATAATCACTATGGCAATGACGTCTGCTGTCGTGTGATGATCGCGGGCGATGTTTTGCTTCTTGTAACCAAGTGTGTTGTAGCACATCCTCTAGTGTTGGTCTGTGGGAAGGATGTTTTGCTAACAGGCGACGAACGAGATCTTGTGCATCTTATAAAAAAGGAAAAAAAACATAAGAAGAGCTGTTTGAAGAATATCAAATGTAGACTAATTACATGTATACACTTATTTCAAAAATTGTTGTCGCAAGTCAAGCGACAAGCGTCAAGCCAAGACCGAAATGAATGCTGGTTTTATGGTGGTAATGTTTCAAATCACACTTGTTATCAACAGACTAAAGTGCAATATAGCAAAGAGCACGTGAAAATGATCATATTTTGTAATTAGTTCTATAGAAACAAGTGTGATTTGAATACGTTACCACCATAAAACCAGCATTCATTTCGGTCTTGGATTGACGCTTGTCGCTTGACTTGCGACAACGATTTTTGAAATAAGTGTATGTGAATGCCGAGAGGGAAACAGAGAGCAGAGAGACAGAGGGCAAATTCGTATGAGTTACATGTGTGAGTGGTAAAATGTTAGCTTATTGGTTTGGTTTGGTTTTACTTTACTTCAGTTCAGTTCCTCCAAGAACTCAACTTGTGCAGGCGTAAGATGTGTGTATTAAGGTAGGGAGCATAACTCAAGTAAAATACATCAAGGGATGATCATGAATGGAAACTTTGTATAAAACGAGAGATAACTTACTGACGTTTTGGGCCTTGACACTTCGTCGGAGTAAAAAATATCAAAATATCAATACCCTTTTTTACTCCGACGATCTTTTTTTATACGCTGTTACAAGTTTCCATTCATCCCTTGTTGTATTTTATACACCGACGCAGCCCAAACTAGTTCACTCCGGATAGTCTCTGTTTGTATTTCAAGTGAAATAAACCTTGCGCCTTATTGACAAAACAAACATTTCTTCTATTTATGTAAAGGCTGTCCCGATTATTGTAAGCTATATTCTTACCTTTACTTATATCGTCTGAGAAATTTAACTCAGCTCGTACGATCTCAATTTCATTGCTAAATGGCACATCTCCCATCAACATGTTATGTAATAGAATTCCTAGTGACCAGACCGTCGCAGACCTGGCGTAGTAACGATGGAAACGAAACCACTCTGGTGGGCAGTAGGCACGTGTACCTTGAATTCAAGACGTTGCAGTCAGAACGTATTGGACACCACCTTTTTGTTCATAAGGGCAACTAGGTATGGAGGGAGTGTCGAAGGGAGGGAGGGAGGGAGGGGGTGATTGAAAATACAGCAGGATCCCCATGAGCGACGACCCCTCTTACGCGACCGATGTCTACTAAACAAGGTCAAACAATCACTCTTGATAATACCTGGTGTAAATAATACGCGCACTGAATGGCCGAGAACTGTGTGATTACAGTACAGACACATGGTTGGTGTCAGAATTTTACGGGCGCTAATACTGTGATTGATAATACGTAAAACAGACTCCATTTTTCCGTGCTTCTGTATTCTAATAGATGCAAAAGTGACGTCAAAATGTGGTGAGCACAAAAGTGTCACAAATCGACTTTAACTCGTATTTGAACATCACTTGTGCATCCATCTAAGTGCAGACGCGCGAAAAAATGGAATCTGTTTGTTTATGTAATTTACCGTTTTTTACCTGTTAGTTAATTAGAAACAAAAAAGCTGGCAGTCAGTAGAAAACTTCTCAGTTAACTCATCCCACAAGCTCTAAAAGCCCCGACCACAGGGAAACGTTGTGTAAACGACTAAATGTAAACCACTAAAAAGTTATCTTGTCCACGCGATCGTTTTTACTTCGTTTTCACATGTACACACGAAAACCATCTACCGTGAAAACGCTGTGAAAATGGCCTCGTGGATCCTGGGTACTAATGAACATGCGCAGTGACTATATTGGTGGCCATTTTTACCTAGTGTTTTTGAAAATAGTCGTCATACGACTGTCCACACGGAAACGATAAATAAGCGTTCACGAAAATAGTCACTTTGTAGTGCGTTTTCAAAAATGACCGTTTACAGTGGAAACGATGAGCGTTTTCGTGTGGACGAAACATGTACATCGCGATATATTACGGTGCTTCAGTGCACACATTAGTCCAGTCCCAGACTCTCTTTCTTGCCGCTCCAGGACTCGCGGAGAAAGAGAGTCCAGTATAACTTGCATGCGCATGTCAGCTTAGTGACCACGCGATCACCACATTCATGTGGTGATCGCGTGGTTACAAATCCTAAAGTTATCTGATGATTCAAGATGGCTGAAGAAGAAAGTGTTTTGTATACACGATATTAGTCTCATTTCGGAAAGCCATTTGTTGATTCAGTGAGCTATGCACTTAGAAAAACCAACTATAATCTTTTACCAAAGTTTGAGCAGTTACAGGCCATTTACGGATGGACAGTTGTGATAGACGTATTTATGTATTTTTCGATACGCATCACTACCATTGCTACCAAACACAGTGACATTTGCATATTGCAAGCTCGCAAAATACTAATTAATCGATTGGCTCATTTTGCACATGCGCATGCACGTTATACTGGACTCTCTTTCTCCGCGAGTCCTGGAGCGGCAAGAAAGAGAGTCTGGGACTGGACTATGCACACATGAATTAACTTTAGCGCTTCAATAAACACATACAAATCAACCAAAAAATATTCAACTTGAAGCGTTTTAGAAGTGAAGATGGAAAGGTAAAGATTTTATCTATTTTCTTCATATTTCGTTGTGTAATGTATAACAACTATATTTTGTGAGTCCATCGCGGCAAATAACGTTCACGCTTTCGATTTAGAGATATGACGTTTTTCACATGTCCATTTTCGCAATTTAGCACTAAGAAACCAATTTCCCGTACATTCTATTTCTAATTTACGAAAATACCCATATTAAAAGCGTCATATCTCTAAATCGAAAGCATGGACGTTATTTGCCGCGATGGATTCACAAAACATAGTTGTTATACATTACACATACGAAATGTGAAGAAAATAGATAAAATCTTTACCTTTCCATTTTCATTTCTAAAACGCTTCACGTTGAATATTTTTTGGTTGATTTGTACGTGTTCACTGAAGTGCTAAAGTTAATTCATATGTGCACTGAAGCGCTTCTAGTTAAATCAATTCAAAATAGATGACCGTAATATTTGGCGATGAAACAATCAAAAATTTAAGCGTTTACACACGAAACCGTTTTCGTGAGGACGGGGCCTAATATCATAGTACAATTACCGTGTTATTGTATATATATATATTTTCTTCTTCTGTTGTATGTTATAAACAATACTATTGTAATTATAAATTAGCCTCAAAGAGAGCAATAAAGACAAATGTGTTAAATAATTTACCGCGCGCTTGTTTTGATGATCAGATAGACACTGTAGAATATTATCCTAACAAGCTGACACTTTAATTATTATAACAACTATTCTTCGTGCGCAAATCGTGGTCGTAATGGAGAATGTATTTGTCTGTATATTTACCATACCTTCATAATCGGTGTACAAAGTGTTTTCTAGTATCGTCCCTGAACCAAAGTCAAAGAGCTTAGCCTGTCCTGTCTTGGTGTCCAATAGAATGTTTTCATCTTTGATGTCACGATGGAATACTCCTTTTGATTCACAGTACATGGTAGCGTGGACAACCTGACAATCCATTAATATTCTCATCATCATCATCATCATCGTTATCATTATCATACACCTATTTCAAAACGTTGACGAGCGAGAGGACTACAACAAGCTCGAAAACTAGCAGTATGTGTAGAGAAAATTACCTCCAAGCAAAGCCCCGAATCCAATGAGAACAGGACTTGAGATGACGAAAATATCACATGCGTTCGTTGCGTGACGACGTCGCGACGCCAAGTTCAGGACGCCATTTTGCCTTTTTTTCTTTCCCTCATAATTCGACAGCGTGTGCGGCGTCCTCCTTCACGTCGCGTCGTGTTTGCTAAATCAACATTTTTAGTCTAGTGACTGTCGTAATAATTAAAATCCTCATAAAAGTTGTTTACTATCAGCGCCAACCACCACCATCTTTATCATCTGGCAGAACAGTTAGCATCAAAATCATCGTCGTAATAACAAGTTTCTTTTTTTCCCTTCTATTTTACTTTCACGAACATAGACCTTTCCTGCATGAATGGCTAACCACGTGACAATAGATTCAAGTCGAGGCTTGGGTTTTCAAATCCATACATTCACTGATTTGGGAATCCCTGCCTCGCCTTGGATCTATGGTGCCGGGGTCATTCAAGCAAATTTGGGATATCAACTGGCTGCAGTTGGGTGGACAGCGCTATCTATTAAATTAATTCTTATCCACTGGATAAAATGATGGCATTTTGTAATAAATTTATCCACTGATAAGGATTTATTTAACGGACAGTGCTATCAACCCTTCATGCAACCGAGGTCAGATGTTTTAAAATCATCGGTGCCTATATAAATAATGTTTATGCATCACACTGGAAATTTTTGCTCGTTTCTTATGATAGGAAATATTTATCACTCGTTGTTTTGTATCGTAAAACTCACTCACTCGTTCCTCGCTCGTTTGATTAATACTTGACAACTCGTGAATAAAAACCGTACGCGCGCACTTTCCATGAAGTATTCTCTATATAAATCACACGTGGCCTGAACGGAATTCGATTGGTGTGTTTGCTCATTAATTATGAATGAGTTTTAGAATACCTGTTTAAATATACTTTTAGCCTCCTGTTCATTGAGTTGTTTTCTTTCAGTTATAAAGTCAAATAAGTCTCTATAATGTGTTGGTCTTTCAAGAATTAAAACATACGCTTGTTGGTACTCAAAGAAGTCGTAGAGTTGTATAATGTTGGGATGTTCCAGATATCGTTGAAGATATACCTCCATTGGTACCGAGACACCCTCGACCTAAACCAATCGAGAAATACAATGAAAAATGGGAAACTGGACATAGGAACTTTTGTAAAAGTTAGTAGATATGTTAGGCAGGTATGCAGGCAGGCAGACAGACAGACAGACAGACAGACAGACAGACAGACAGACAGACATTACAAAAAAAGACTGGAACAACAGTCACTGGTTAAAGACAGTTCACTTTCAACAATGCACTCTACCACTCACCTCTTCATATGAGTATACATTACTTTTTGGAATAACTTTTATTGCGACCTGGGGGACATATAAGACAAAGCTTTTTAGGAGTCGCACCACTATAAGCCAGTTCACAGTTTTCGAATCGTTTCTAATCCCCATGGGATTTTATCCCGAATGTCTCACCTTTTGTTTGATTAAAACCAAAAGAAGGTTTTTAAACAAAAACATGCAAAAGAAGGTGAACTGGCTTATAGCTAATGACTAAGCGCCGGACTAACGAAAGCCTAATTTCGTTTGTGACATTCTTATGAAAAGAAAACACATAAGTTAAGAACTGGCAACGCTCATAAAAGCCAACACAAAACTTTCAAGCGATATTTTGAAAATTTCCTTGGCTCATTTGAGCTATAACCTTGTGCGCATGCTCAGTCCCAATCACGCGCACCTTTTCTTGACCTTTGAACATGCACGTGTTCACCTCGTACGACGTAAAAAATTCCCAATGGACAGGAAATATGAAAATTAAATGAGACCAACGTGAAGTGTTGTGTTTTAGATCAAAACACTTGAATGTCACTTTTGAAAAGATGAAGACTTTTAATGTTGGTCAATGGGTCTTTGGTTCTTCAAGTGCCTTTTTGTCCTCGAGCTAAACTGATTAGAGAAAAGTGATCGTTCTCGTCAAATATGGCTTATTGATTAATTTTTGCTTTTTGTTTTTTGTTTTGTTTTGTCTCGTTCTTCTTGTATTTTTATATTTTAAAATATATTTCCGTATGATATTCCTTTTGATTTAAGCCATTGTTTTCATTTTATGAATTATTGTTGTTATTTTTCTTGATTTTCCGCCTCCCTTTCAATCTCGCTATTTTCAATCTCATGTTTTGAATTATAGTTATTTATAAAAGCAATTTAACGCCATTATTGAATCCTACAGCGTGAATCCAACGTTTTACAATATCCCACTGAGTTCCTAGTCAGTAAGTCCAAAAACACAAGCACATTTAGAATATAAACCTAGATTTTGTATAAATGTGTTTTCGATTTTATTGAATAATTGACAAGGTGTAGTTTCCCATTTGTTCTGTGATTCCAGTAATGATGTTGAGTCTAAAATGACACCCTCTGTTGATCATGGCGCTCATGACATTTTCATGACATGACATTTTCAATTCATTTTTATCGAAAGGAAAAATAATCATGTTTTTGTAGTTGGACAGACACACATTAAAACTGATGATCAGTTATTTTTTTGACGGTAAAATGACTTGAGGTTTATATATCTGACATGCTTAACTGAAAATTAGTGTCAACATCAGAGAGACCATCTCAAACTATATGGAGCGAACACTGAAACGGCTTCCTTGTGGAACCACAAAACACGTATTGCATTTTTTCGACGTTGAAATGGCTTTTTCTGATGCTAACATGCAATTGGCTTCCTCACTAGTTTTGAACGGAACGTCTTTCGAGATTTTCAATTCAATCCTGTTACCCCACAGACGTAATCTTCAACTTTCTTAATTACTTTTTTGAAATTGCTCTAAATTTGCTAGGTTTATTGTGTAATCTTACACCACAATAAACTACGCCGGCCGTGAATGCAATGTCTCCTCAAATGGGATAATTTTGAATGCTAGAATTTTCGTCTCTGAATTCGACACGTTTCTTTTAAGTTTCTTTTCAATTTTTTACTTTCATTACGATGTCGGTATTTCAGTTGAGATTACATTGCTGTAATTTTGCCGGGCCGTCTTAACAATGTTGGTTTGAACGGAAATTAAAAACACTGAAAAATATGATTAATATCCTTTAAGTTTGGAAAACCGCTTATAAAATAAAACCGGACGAAGTTGATGAAATCGAACAAAGCTTTAATAATATACGGCATGGCCAATGAGCAGCATATTTATGAAAAAATCAAATTTTAACCCGAATGTTTGCCTCAGACTCATTTTCTTTATCAGTAAGATTTATGAATAAATGTTTAAAAATAGAAATAATGAATTTTTCGAAAATAAGATGTTATCGCCTCAGTTGTCTGAAACAAAAACCTACATCATGAAGCATTTGATAGCACTGCTATCTGGTCACCATCGCAACCGATGCATCGTTTTATTAGGGATTCTTTCAACTGTCCATCCGAAGACTAGCCGTAAATCTTATTTTAAAACCAACAAAATGAGAACTATGCGAACATTAATTTTAAATGAAGGACTTTTCAGAATCAAGAATGTTTTTTCCTCTTTGTCCTCTTGTTTGAGAACCTCGAAAGTGTTTTTCCGCCAATTTGACAAAAGAGGTTTTGGTACTCAGTTTATTTGATATTGGAACATAATTTGTTGCTGGTGTAATATTATGATAATGTAATTTACGGTGTAGCTGTTTTATTTAAATCTATTGAAATAATAGTGGAAATGACCATAAGTCAATTTTCTGATTTCTAAAGTTTTAATTCTCTTGCAGGTTCTCTGATGATGCAAATTGAGAAGCTTCTGGAGTCGCACGTGACACTAGTTTCTATTCTGCAGACGACAGAATTCAAAATGAGATTCAAGGCTATCACGGAATCAAAATGACACAAACTTTTCGCTTTATTTAACAGGGTATATTATTTTATATAAATATCTTACCGGCTGTGAGTCCCTAACACGTACCCCAGCGTATACCATAGCAAATCCTCCCCTGCCAATCAAATGGAGCAGCTCGTAGGTCTCGCAGAATCTTTGTTCCACTGAAAAATGTAATAGAATAATATTTTAAAACATGAACAAACGATTTTTTTCTGGGATGAATTTAATATTTTTCTGGATTGTTAATTTCACTTGACTTCTGTACTGAGGGAGAATATTTGGCGCTTGAAGATAAAATTGCACTTCACCAATATCTAGACGTATAAGTGATATTAGGACCATTCCAGTATCAGGTTCATGATAATATAAGCGTCATTCCAGTAGCTAGATGATATAATCGATATATAGCTTGTCTAGTTTGTGAATAAAGTTTGAAATATAACATAAGTGCTATTCCATTATCAGCGCGAGCTCTTGGCTTGTATGAATACTGTTTTTTCCTGGTTCGAAAATAATTTTCTGAAGATACAGTTTAAATTATTCGAGGTTTTTGGTACGTATATTCAGAGTTTAAATCCTTTGGTCTATTTAATCCAAGTACAAATTATATTTAGGGATTAACAGATGGTGTGGTCTGCACTTTAACTTAACCACGCAATAATCCATTACCTTGGTCTCTGCTAACATTCTCAGCATAGCTACTGTTACTGTGTGTCTGTGTTGTCGGGTTGTCATTAGACAATGGAACCTTTTTGGGTTCTTCCACTACTGGTTTGCTCTTTCTAATCCTTGCCACTTTATTAGCAGACTTTTTAGCCGTGCGGCAGATTACAGTTAGCAGACTGGAAAACCGCCTTTTTGCTGACTCGCTAGACATATCTTTGAAGTTTACAGCTGAGTTGTCGTCTTGTGCATCTTCGCTGCAATAACTCGAATTCACAACATCCTGCTCCGGAGTGTCTTCGGCCTGAAGCGAGGGTAGACGCGAATATTTAACAATTCACCATATAACATTTACCCAAATTCATGGTAAATTCACAAGTGAATTGACAACGCTCGGTAAACCAATCAGATTTGATATATAAATTATATCACATGACACTGTCACGTGACAACTACAACTTTATTTGGGATGTCATCACCAATGCGCGGAGAACAATCAGAGTTGAGATTTAAATTCTCGTCACGTGAAAACTGTATTTTTGAAGAATTCATTGAAATGTTGCTAAGAGGCCAAGTTAGGATTTTTGAACTGCCTTAGGGGGGGCAAAAAGACACCAAAATGAGGAATTAAAACGACAACCAATGTTGACGTTTGAAATTTAAAAACTAAATCCAATTGGGGAAACTTTTGTCTCGGTAATTTTAATCAAAAGCCAAGCTCTTTGATTAAATGACTTTCTCGACCAAAAAGTGACTGTAAAGTAAACAAAATCTTTGGCGAGCCAGCAGCTACAACCGCAAAAGACAAACAATTCACCGGCGCGTCATTCTACTCTCTTCCAGATCCAATGATTTCGTAAATTTGGCCTACAACTAAGATTGCCATGCTAATTACTGAGTGAAGAATCCCTATTGGATTTACATCCGATGAGCTAAAATTCAGTTTCAATTTATTTTGACAATTGTGTTTTGCTAAAAAAAGAAATTCATCGATATCGTTAACGATGGAAAGAAGGTTTTAGTGCTAAGATCTTTTTTAAATGACTCGATTAGAGTCACTTCCTATACTGAGAGATCTACAGTTAAGATAAAATGAATCGGTTTCAAAACTAAGAAATTACGTGCTACGTCTTACTAGTTCTGGATATCTCTCAGTCAGACTCATTTATTTTTCATGTTGAAGTGTTAGAATCAGTAAATATCAACCCGCGTTTTATTCCAAATGTGGGAAAATCACTCGTCCTAGCCGTCACTATAGTAAAAGCTATCTAAATAACTTGAGGCCATTAAAGTAAATGCCTTGCTATA
This sequence comes from Telmatactis stephensoni, assembly GCA_029948255.1. Taxonomy (NCBI): domain Eukaryota; kingdom Metazoa; phylum Cnidaria; class Anthozoa; order Actiniaria; family Isophelliidae; genus Telmatactis; species Telmatactis stephensoni. The sequence goes on along the minus strand of JALIZF010001547.1, from coordinate 350,594 downwards.
AAAAGCAATTCACATAATATAAAGGCCAGGGCTTTGAAGATTTTCTAGAAAAAAAAGACAGTTTTTCTTCAATTATAATTTGAATTTTTCCTCGGTCCAAAAAAAGGCGTCATTTTTTTGTTTATTTTTAAAATGAGCGACCATTAAAAAACAAATATATTTGCAAATCATGCTTTTCAATTTCTAAAAACACAATTCTTCAGAAATTGCTCTTTGTTTATTTTGCTTCTCATCTGGAAATTTGAACAACAACATGCTGAGCATCTTGCTTGGCTAACATTCCGTCTCTGTAAACCAAGGGTAAAGTGACCAATGGTTTGGGAAGCAAAAAATGCTACACATTATAAATTAATTTGACTTATTTTTCTCCATTCAGTAGTGAGCGAATTATTCGCCCGCTCGACAGCCCACTATAGGTATTTCAATTCCTCCCTCGAAAGCTTTGTTTATATAAAATAAATAATTGAGGAGAAAAAAGGCGATTTTGTAACCCAAAAGCTCAACTAGTTGAGATAATTTGCAGGGCATCCAACAGTGAGAAGCCTTCATTAGGTTTGTTTTTGCTTGAAAGCCTACAAATTCATGACTTTTTTAGACGCTTAAACTTAAAATGAATTTGTCTAAATCAAAAGTTAAAAACTACAAAATATTCATACAAAAATAATCAAACTGCATACCTCTTGCTCCGACACGTTGAGATTGAAGTATTTCAAAGTCCAGTTTGAAAAGCTAAAAATGCAACTTTTGGTAGCCATTACAATAAAAAGACTATTCATTTAGGGGAACGATTTTTGGGTCTAAATCATGGAATATCAGTTTGGAAATGTGGTGCGCCAAGACGTAGAATCATTGTTTTTATCGATAAAAATAATTTGCATAATCAAGACCCAGGGCATCGAACGGAAGCGGCGACACAAAACCCAGGTTAAAACAAAGTATTGTTGATAATATAAATTGGAAAGCATCTTCTGTCGCTAACAAGCGTTTATATTTAGAGACCAATGAGTAGAAGTCTTTCATAAAAACATATATTGTACTGGTCTTAGAGAAATAGCCCTCATACCCAAACTCGAGCGTGCTCAGTCAAAGTGCAAAAAAGTTATCAATTGTATTAAAAACCAAAATCCACTAGCTTTTGTAGACAAAGGCTCTTAAGTGGGGATATTTTTATCAAGAGACGTCGAATAGAATTTTTTTGAAGAGTGCAAACTATAGCCACTGAAACAAATAAGCTTTTACACACAGAGCACTAATGTAGCACTGGTATTTAGTGTTTTAAAGAATGAAAATCGCGGAAGGACAAGTATCATACATAGACCCATTGTCTCCAACATGAGATCTCTATATATGGCACGTGAAGCATATTCTCATTCCTAACACCCGAAAGTGTAGGACTCTTGGCAATGTACAAAAGTCCCTCCAAAAGTTGGACGTGCAAAAGTAGACGTATAAAGACCTTGACGTGCCCAGAGAAAAATCACAGGAAAAGATTGCAGTGACAGACCACTTGACTACAACTACCAGCTAGAATGCTTTACAAATTTCCTTTCCCAATTTAAACCTTCATTAGACTACCTCTACACTAATCAGGATAAATTTCAAAATGCATCGTTTCTCCGTGTTCGTCGTTCACATTGACACCGCGCGCATTTTCTTAACAAAAACGCCGTATTAGTATCTCCTTGGATGATAGCACAATTGACAACGCAACATATAGAGTGAATGAATTTTATTTTGATTGATTTGTGAGGACAGCAAAACACAATAAATATTTTATCAAAACAGATTTCTTGAATGCAAGAATGCTTATGATATTTGCACACGAAGGCATCTTATCGCTGCTTTACATGTCCCAGTCTGCGATCTGTCGCCCTGTGTCGAGACCTAGATGCGCTGTGAGTGAATAATACTGCGTCATAAATAAGCTACAAGTAGGTTAAATCAATATCAGTAATAGATTAGCTTTATATAGAGAGTAGTACGAAAATATATATTGAACAGAGCGGTGATTTTACATTAAAACGACTAAACTAATGTACAGGCTATAAATAATCAACTAATAAATAAAATGAAAAAAGAATACAAAGAATTGCAAGAAAACCATTTGTGGCCTCATCTCGTCAACCTCGTTCGCAGGAGTGAAGGGAATAAGGCCGTGGTCTCATGAGATCCGTCATATTAAAAATCTGGGAAAAGTAAATAGTCGGGTCTTTCTATTCTTAGTCCACCTCCTAAGTTCCTCCTAAGTTAGAGTTGGGTTTAGAGTTGCATCCTCTATGTCAAGCCTTAGTCTTCCCCTAACGTTTGCCGACCTCCTCTCCACTGACATACGAACCGTGTTTTCATCTTGTGACGACCGACGAAATGGTTAACAATTAATCTATGACAAAAACACGATTTATCAAAATGAATAAGACTCAATGAAAAAAGATCCAGATGCAACCGCAAGCTACGGTATGATTGGATTGCCTCGTTGACATCGAAATCGCCAGAAACTTTTGTCTGATTCATAATCTCCGACGACAGGCACTATTGACGAAAGCTGAGATCATTTAGTATGGCTCAACTTGGATCTCTTTCATTTTGAAGGCCAAATTCATTTTTGGTAATAAATCAATCAAAACATGTATAATAAGATAATAACCAATCAGCTCCCTCGATTGGTCAAAATCCCTCAATGAGGAAAACATTTACAAACAATATATTCTTAAAAACAGATCAAGGTGTCGGCTGGAAAACAATATCAAATATATCTATTTAACCAGCCAATAAAATTCATCTATTATTACGAATTAACCAATCAGGAGCCTCCCTCAGCCCCTTCTACTGGCGGTGGAATTATGGGTTCGTTATGTTGTCTGGATTTTCGTCTTCTTGAAGCCATTCGCTCTTTGAGCTTCTTTTCGCGACCCTTTTCGTCCAGAAGATTATGGGAAACTTCACGATTCTCGTCTTCTGAGTTTTCTAGGGAGCTCCCTTCAGGCGACAATACAGGTGGAGAAAGCTAAAAATAAGATGATATTGGTTAAGCAATAACCCTTCTTCTCAAGTTTGCGTACACATTTGAATTTCAATGTTAACCTTGTTTCAAAGCAAAGCTCTCAGACTTTGACGGGACACAATTCAAAACAACATCATTTTAGCGCGAATAAAAGCAAATCCAAGAACAAATCTCTAAAATATCTTCGAATTAAAAAGATTTATAAAGAAATTAAAGCTCAAAGAATACTTTGCCGTGACAAGGGGTTATTATGACAGTTTTCATTCAACATGTTTTTAGTTTGTCTTTTTATTTGAGATAATGATGTTAGATACGCAGACTCAGTGGTACTTTGTCTTTTAGGTGAGAGAAAAGATGAACACTAGCAGTACTTTACCGAGTCTGGGTTTGTCACTTGTGGTTTCCACAATCAGAACGATCCAAAATAAACGGTTCGTTGGTTTAAACTCCTTTACTAGTTTTAAATGGACTATTCACAACATCCATCATCTATTTAGGTCCTTCACTAAAAAGGTTATACATTGAACATGCATGTAAAATGGGCGTAGAATGTTTTCGATGTCTGTGAAAGATGGAGAGGGTCACAGCTAGACAATAGAAAAAGTGCAAAAATAGCTTGCTTAACACGAATATTACACGGTTATATCGTAATGTCGCACGGACACCACACGGATAGAGCACGCACTAAGCACGGTTTTACCCACCACTTGAACACTGGATTTTCTCTTCTGTTCCGATTTAAATTTTTCTTCCATTTTAGCAGCGATTCTCTTCATCTTTTCATCTTGGCTCAACCCCTCCATTTCTTTGTCGTCTTGGAAGCTTGAAAACCCTTGAGATGTATTTGGGTCACGTGGCTCCTTCATGGTCTGAGTGCGCTCGTAACGAACCCGAGTGATACGATCGCGAATCATCGTGATTTGACGCTCACGTTCATCCTGAAAATAAGAAAGCATAGTCCACGTGACTCAAAGTTTTACTGTGACAGCTAAGATTGTGTGAGAAACAAAGACTATGGGATGTCGATTAAAAATTGTCGACGTTGAAATTGTCGCGCAGCTCCTTGCGTTATTACCTTTTGTTGTTGTTCGACAAAAGTCTTCTGTCGTTCACCAAGACCAAGAATAAAGAGAGCTTCTTCTTCTTTTTGCTCGCGTTTTTCTTTCTTTTTGTGGCGTCGTCGTTTCAGCTGTTGGAAAACACGTAAACATATGTTAGAGTATGGGACCAGGAGGGGTAGGAAACGAAAAGTCAACCTAAGCAGGATGCACAAGAATTTCAGCGCATCGAAGTCATCTACTAGGCAGGGTCGTTATGTTACCGTATCATATTTTCGCGCGCTAATGAGAGATATTCATTTGGATCCGTCATTATAACAGTTTTACAAGACAAATGTGTAAACAAACATGGATAAAATGACAAGACAGTGTCGCAGACACACAAGTGAAAAGAATGACAAAAATAGACATTACTGACGCAGTTATGAACAAACAATACGTCGCGCACAACACTGTCACAGACAGACACGTCACGCACAACACTGTCACAGACAGACACGTCACGCACAACACTGTCACAGATAGACGTCAACTGATTTGACACATAGTCACACAGGTACATGTCACGCACCATATCTTCCTGTCTGGTTCGTTCTCGTTCAAATTTCTTTCCTAAGCTCGTGTGTTCCCTTATGAGCGACGAGACAATTTCTCGTTGTTTCTCTTCAGAGAGATCAACGTCTATGACTGTCTTCTCACGTTTCATCGCAAAGCCAGGCTGAAAACAATAATGACAGTATTAAATCAATAACTGTACACTTTAAAGTAGGAAAGGATAAGCATAAGTTGAGATCAATATATCTACATTTGTGTCTTTTCACCTTGTTTTCGTGTGTTTCGTGTATTTAGTTGTCTGGCGCATTTCACGTACGTCTCAATGGACGTAACGTTTTTTGTTTCAGTGATCATAATCATTGTTTTCGGACCACCACAAGTTAAGGCCGGTACACACGAGGGAGCACGCTCCCGGCGCACGTTCCCGGCGCACGCTCCCGGAGCAAAGCTCCATCGTGTGTACCAAAGATTTCATGGGTAAACTTGCTCCTTGGGAGCAGAATTTTCACCCCGCAAAATGCTCCATGATATCAAACTTGTTGAATATTTGGGGGCGTGCGCCGGGGGCAAATTGAACATGCTCCATCGTGTGTACTAGTTGTGGAACAACGCTCCGGGAGCGTGCGCCGGAAGCGTGCTCCCTCGTGTGTACCGGCCTTTATGATGGTGCAACATAGATTTCAAGGTCGCAAAAGGAAGAGTCGCATACAATAACGATGAATTTTTATGAAGCTGCCAGTAGGTAAAAGTAAATTGAAAGATTTCATGATCGTCTCCGTTGTGAGGAGGGTCAGGAGAGAGAAACAGGAAAAGAAGAACGACAAAGAGGAAGGATTCTGCAAGACAGAGATGGGAGAGTTGTATGGGTGAGATTAGGATGAAGGGGAGAGAGGGGAGACGGACAAAGAGGGTGACGAGAAAGACCAATACGGAAGACAGTAAGGTAAAAAGGAATAGAGAGAGGAGAACGAAAAAGCTTTGAGTTATTAATAAGCAATCTAGAAATGTCTCAACTTACAGGTAATGGCCATTCTGGAGATGGACTGACGGATTTCTTTCCTTCTTCTTGCTCGCGTTTTTGTCTTGCTTTTTCTTCTTCTTCTTTTCTCTGTTGTTCCTCTTCTTCGGCCTTCCTTTTCTGTCGCTCAAGTCGACGCTTCGCAAGTCTGTCTTTGAGCTAAAGAAAAATTCATTCAGATTCACTAGTGAATGAACTGCCTACAATAGTGATTTGCACGACCACTTAAGAGCAGACATGATGGATAGCAAAGTAATCTCTTTGCCCTAAGGACTATAATGCAAATTGTAATCCAACGTCACGTGATCATGCTAAGCCTCTTAACGCTCTACGTACGTAAATTGTACGTAAGCCTGTACGTAACTTTTTAAAAAGAAAAATTACTTTCTCGTCACGAGTACGTTTTAACGGGTAACTTACTGAATCTTTAGCTTCATCTCGTTTGAGCATAGTCTTCTCACGAACCATCGCAAACTGCTTTTCTGCCATGGTAACGATAGAAGCAGCCACGTCTTCTTCGTACTGTTGTTCTTCCCGCTTACGTCTTCTTGCCTCGAGTCTCTCACGAGCCATGCGACGTTGTCTCTCAATGTCTTGTTGCATGGCCTAAAATTGAGGTTTAAACACAAATAAATCAATTGCCAAATTATGCTAATAAATCAAACTCGTTCCCACTGCGCATGCTCAACGAAAAGAAGCTTGAACACGACCAGTCATAATGTTAATGTTCTAACTAACGAAAAGTTATTTTACCGCTCGTCTCGCATCATGTTGTCGTTGCAGTTCTGCCATGGCTGCGTTGATTTCTTCCTCGGATGCACCAGCACGTTTCTTCGCTTCTTTCTCTTTCTCCAATTCTTCTTCCAATGCTGCCAGCTGCTGCTCGTGGTCTTCCTCCATTTCAGCGTGCTCTTCTTCATCTTCACCAAGTACGTCCATGTCACTGGATGGCTGTAGGGAGACGAGAGCAACATCCACTTATTAGTTGTCTCTCTTCGTCAATGACATTCTAACTAAGAGACAGACCATGGGAGTGGGGGTGGTAAACCACAGTTATGATTATAACATATTTGAGATATAACGCGTGCTGGTTGGCTGGTTACCGTGTTTATATCAGAAGACAGAGACATGACGCGCACTAAAACGTTGAAAATATTTTATAAAAGCAATAAAAAAGCATCACTTTATGTCTCTGTACTGTGATATAAACACTCTCTTGGGCACTCGAAAAACAAGCTTGCTTTTCCTGTACTCTTCATCTCCCAGCGTGATTATATCACAGAGACATAAGCGGGCCTTATATATTCTTTAAGCAAAAAACCGAGAACTTTTAAGTATTTGCTTTATTTGCGTACAACAGTTGCAGGTGTGTTGCGTGGACAGGTGTGTGTAGACGTACCTTCATTGTTGTACTTCGTTTTCTAACAGGCCGTGCACCAAGTATGGTAGCAGCAACATTATCGCACCAGCCCTCACGGCGAGCACGTCGTTGGTCTTCTTTGATTTGATCCATTACTTCTTTTTCCTGCGTAATCACCACGTAAATATTAATATCTGTTTCATCTATTTACGTTACAGTAGCCTTACGTTATAGTTACGGTATAGTTACGTTCCAGTATGGTCAGGTTACGGTTACGGCATGGCTATATACATTTGTTATACTGTAGTTACGCCGCGACAGTGACAGTGTAGTTACTCCACTGTTACGACATACCGATAGTCAGTTACGGATAACATTTCGGTCTAGTACAAAGTAGTGTGTTAGGCAAAGGCATAATACACAGTAGAAGATCTTCTGGTCTGCCCTTTTTTTTCTTTTTTTTTTATTCCCTTCTCAGCGTTACCAAACGGTACGGAACACTACGGTACAGTAACATACGATGAACGTTACGGATATGGCTACGGCAGAACTACTAAAAACCGGAATTACTAGAATTTCCGTTCGAATGGTAAATACCCCTTGTCTCCTACACTTTTATTTATCATTGTGTTTTACCATTACATTATGGTACGATACATAAGTACGTTACAGATACAGTTAAGAAACCACGTATGGTAGAATCACTTCTCATGACAAGGTCCATTAAAATATTATTCATCTTTCAGATTTCACCATTACAAGGTAAGTGTAAATATGGTACGGAAACAGTTACGGAACACTTACGCAGAACCACGTCTCATGACAAGGTCTTTTAAAACACTTTAATCATTACAAGGTGCATGAGTTACAGAAACATAGTTACTGAACAACTAACCTTTTCTCCTAAAATACTATTCATGGCTGAGTTTTCACTTTCTTGTTTCTCTTGTAAATCAGCCAACAAACCCACAGCTATTTCATCGTTAATCTTCTCCTCAGCCACGCCCTGCTCTACTAATAACTGCCTGCGACTCTCAGTACGTAAAAGTAACGCATCGTGGAGAAGCTTCTTCTGAATCGAGCGACTGTCGACGATACGCGATGCGTAAGTCTGTCTCTCTTCCTGTAAAGACAACAAACGCTAGAGTTACGATACGGCTACGTTAGTTGCGATGAAAACAAACGTCCGGTTACGTTAGTTATGCTACTCTTATTCGGCTATCCCTCGTGACAAGGAAGATTGTCATATGTGTGTCCGCAGAGGACTGGTGAGGCCAAGAATCACACAGTCTGCAGCAGTAATTACGTGTGTTGTTTGAGTGAAAATTACACTTCCGGTTAAACACACACGTTAAGATTGCGTTACCGATACCATACCATAAGGAGACGGGCTAACGAAAGAACTTTTCAACAACAAAGTGATGCCTGCAATTATCAAGAACACAGAAACCCATAGCTTGTGTGGCCCCAAGTCTTTCGTCCTAGCCCTACCCCTCCCCTCCTATCGAGGGACCGCCATGCAGGCTAAGAAATCCAAAGAACATTAAATGGGCCCATCAACTGGTCACAGTACAAATCTAACCACACTGGATGGCAAAATACCCACTAGAACATCTAAAACAAAAACAACTTATCAAGATTGACTGGCTATGGAGTCTGTTACGTTGATTTTTGTACCACGTGACTGAGGACCCGTTATTACCTCGTTTTGCTGTGATTCAGGAACAGATCTCAAAGCGTCTCTCATGCTGTCCATTCGCCAGCTGTTTCGTTCTTTTCCTATTTGATCGATTTTAGCTTGTCTATCGTCACTTGATAAATAGCGCGCGGCAGCGATGCCTTCTGGGTCTTCCTCAATGCCTTGTAACAGGTCTGTCAGTACCTAAGACGTCAAGTGCAAAGAGTTAGTAAGTCTTTCAATTTAGGTATCAGAGAATATTTGTATCAGAAATGTCATACATACAATGTAATTTAGTCCAGGACTGTTAAATGCAAACTATGCAGCAAGACCTTTTTGCAATAGCCATATAAACATTCAAGAAGAGTACTGCAGCATAAGTACAAGCACATAATTCTCGAGGCTTTTGACTAACAGATGATATGTGAAAAAGACCCCAGACACCGGTAATGGGCAATGTGTACCAGGAAGGGGTGTTTATGTACCTCACTTATGAACATGTCAGAGGAACCTCATTCCCCCTCCCTCCCTCCATCCTTCCTTCCTCCCTTGCTTGCTTCCTATCTTTCCTCCTTCCTTCTTTCCTTCCTTCCTTCCTCTCACCCTCTGTCCATCCCTTACGTCAGCAAGGGACCCCTAATATGGACATTTTCACTGCGTAACTAATGATCAATATGAATTACTACTAATTAATACTATGAAATACTATGTTATTATAGCATACCTGATGTTCTGAGACATGTTTCTGTTCAAGTTCATTTAGTATAGCCTCTTGTAAGGCAGTAACTCCACCTTGGCTTATTTCAACACTTTGTAGCTTGTCCGACTCCAAGTCAGTTACGATTTCTTTAATGATTCCGTCTTTTAGTTCGTTTTTCTCGCTTTCTTCGTTTGCGGTTTTATTCTTAGTGGCAGCTCGGCGCGCTTTTAGTGCAGCAATTCTTTCACGTGCAAGCTGTTCTTGTCGGGAACGATCTTCCTTGTAACTACGATAAACATGGAGACATAAGGAAATGAATGAGAAGTAAATGGATGAGAAGATGGACGGATGAATAACTTAAGAAGCAAACGAACAAGCAAGGGAGGGAGGGAAGGAAAATGGAGGGAAGGAGGGAGGAAAAGGAGGAAGGAAGGAGGGAGGAAAAGGAGGAAGGAAGGAAGGAAGGAAGGAAGGAAGGAAGGAAGGAAGGAAGGAAGGAAGGAAGGAAGGAAGGAAGGAAGGAAGGAAGGAAGGAAGGAAGGAAGGAAGGAAGGAAGGAAGGAAGGAAGGAAGGAAGGAAGGAAGGAAGGAAGGAAGGAAGGAAGGAAGGAAGGAAGGAAGGAAGGAAGGAAGGAAGGAAGGAAGGAAAAAAGGACGAGAAGAGGGAGGAAAAGTGGGAAGAAAGGAGGAAGGGAAGAAGGAAGGTAGGAATTGGCCATCGATGAGAGGAAGGATAGAAGGATGCGAGGAAGTGATGACGAGTTTAGAGGGAGGAAAGAGGGAGAGGCACTGTAGAGGAGCAAGAATCCTAACTCACTTTGATTCCTTTGCTGCCTCTTGTTTCTTTGCTAATCCAAACAAAATGGCCGCCGTGTCGAAATTGTCTTGTATTTTAAATCTCTTCTGTTCACGTCTCAGTTTAGCGAGTTCCAGTTGTCTCATTCTTTCGCTTTGTAGACGTGCATCCTGGCCACGTAACGACGCAAGCAACGCTTCTTTCTCTTCTTCGTATCTTGACTACAGAGACAAACAATAATTAAGATGTAGTGGAGTGTATGTAGTACTTGTAGTGGAGTAAATTAGTAACGCAACTATTTACCTAAGTGTCACGTGTTTTAGCGCTTTGCGTACTTACCACTGCATTGTAATATGTAATGCATACGGCTCTCATCTTACTTGTTTGGATTTTACAGCTAAGAGAGGAAAACCCGCCCAATAAGGGAGAGAACGAACTAACAAACTCAACGAACGAAACAGGGACCACACAGGTACCAAACGGGCGCTCTTACCACTCGGCCACCCGTGCTTCTCCAGAAATAGACTCGATCGAAAAATATCCCCAATCAAGACAGAATTTACATCCATGAGCTGGTCCTATCAATAATTGTGTTCTAGTGTGTTCACGCCACTTAGGAGTTAAGCTGTGCGACTTGAATTAATTTGCATGTTGCAATTGTGAATAAGGGAAGTTAATTAACTGCGAGATATGCATAAGAGTTCATGTACACGCACCAACATGGCAAGTGAGAACTAAACCGATTTTGTTGTTGTTGTTATTACCTGTAAATCATTAATTAGATTAGCTGTCGTTACGTCTTCGCCATCGGTTTCTGACATCTCACTTATCTTCTCCAATACCGCACTATCCACAGCTTCTATTCCACGCTCATCGATCATCTCCAAGGTCGCAAGTTCCTCTTCGTTCACCACCTCGCCTGACTCTTTCATCTTCTTGAGCTTTGAAAGTCTCTCTCTAATGGCATCTTGTTGTCTTGCTTTTGATTGTCCCATGAGATTACGAAGACTAGCTTCGTGTTTTTGGCCCTCGCCAAATACTCTAAATTCAAAAGGAAAAGCATACACAGTAAGTGCCCTGTCACATTTACTAATAGAGAAACGCTTAATAGAAAGCATAGATACAGGTCGGAATAAGAGTTTGACGTCAAAAATGAGAGACAAACCCCTCGCTTAATAAACTCAACACAATTTTGACTCTTTGAATCGTTCCTATGATTTTAACATTTTGAGTAAATACCAGCCAACATACCTGCTTGCTTCGTCAAGTTTGCCTTCTTCCCTCAGCCTCTTCTCCTGTATCTTAAGCTTGACTAATCTTGCTTGACGTTCTCTTTCAGACAACGCTGCCCATTCAGCCTCGCCCATTTGCTTCATAAGTGCCTCAGCAAAAAGCTTATCTTTAAGAGCATCATATTTATCCTCTAGCGCTTCGACGAGTTCATTCTCTGAAGGCGCTTGAGTAGAGGATGAAGTGGGTGTTCGTTTGACGCCAAGTAACGTTGCAGCAATGTTATCGTACCATTTCTGTTTCCTGGCCATTGCCTGGACTTGCTGGATTTGTTGTAAGGTGATTGGTGCCTGGAAACCATATAAATCAACAGCTTTAGACATTCAAATATTACCAACGATCAATACAGAAAACATTTCTAAAAATGCTTATTAATGGCATTGCTTTATAGAAAACAAATGTGAATAGTGTCGTTCAGGATAGACACTCTATGACCACTGCGCACTCTAAAGGCCCAGGCACGATGCATGTTGTCCTGCAACATTGTGAGCAACAGCAGTGTGTCATCCAGGCTTGGTAGTCACATACACACGATATAATATTACTTGTAGAGTTGCGCGCAACAGTAGAATTACAGGATGTGTCCTCTTCCTCTGCAATTGTTGCGCGTAGCGTTGCGTACAACGTTTTAGACTCGTGTTCTACTTCTGTAGCATTGCACATGACAAACAGCATCACAAAGCAAAGAAATTAACTTTTGGCAAATGCAGCTTGGCTTTGCTCTCAAGCAACTGTGTGTAACGTTGCATGAAAAGTCGTAGTATGGTAAAGGTCTGGTCACACCATGAAACTCTACTTTCCTACAACTTTTCCTGCGACGTTGTGCGCGCAAAAGCAGTGGCACCGTGTGTCCATCACGCAACAGTTGCCCGAAACACTGAAGGAAAAACCTGTCTTGGCTTGCAAAATACAAAGAGTAGGAATAACCAAAAATACCTTTGATGCTAAATCCTGTAACAAGAACTCTTGCTCCTGATCCTGCTGCTGCTGAAGCTCAGCCAACAACGAAATTGATATCTCCTCTTCTAGATTTTCCCCAATTTCCCCTCCTCCTTGTTTGGTTTCGGCCATTTTGATTTCCATACGTAAGCCTGTTGCTTCTCGGAGATGTAGTTCTTCTTCTTCAGCGGTTTCTGCCATCTCGTCTGGGCTGCTCTCGCGCCACTGTTTACGTAGTTGCTGGAAAGAGAAAAGGAAGAATTGCTGTTAGAAAAAAATTTCGCTTTCTCTGAAATATTTCCCATTAGCCACTTTAGAAACGAGTGGAGGACTGGGAACGAGTTTTTGGAATTAATCTAATTAAGAAATGAACCCCATCACAAGAAAGAGCATATTGTAAATATTAGGTTTCATGATTTTGACAAAGTTTGGATAAGTATTAAATGATCTGCAGACATTCAAAAACTGTAAAAATTACAAAGAAATGTATGTTTACTAGGGACACCTGTCCCTAGTAAACATACATTTCTTTGTAATTTTTGCAATTTTTGAATACCTGCAAATCATTGGATAATAATCCAAACCCTATCAAAATCCTGAAACTCAATATTTACGATATGCACTTTCTTGTGATGGGGTTCATTTCTTAATTAGATTAATTCTAAAAACTCGTTCCCAGTCCTCCACTCGTTTCTAAAGTGGCTAATTTCAGGTCATCATTTTTGAGATTTTTGAGATTTACAGTGAATAAATGTCCTTAAAAATAGAAATATAATATCCTTCCAGTAGATGTTGAATTTAATGAAAACTCAACATACAAGGAAACACACCTTTAGAAGTAATTAACAAATCAACGATTCACGGAATGAATTGAAGACCATCCACTGATCACCAACGAGAACTAAACAGAAACCATCGAACTTACAGTGTCCTATGATCGATGAAAACCTCCATTGCAGTCGAAACGTCGCGTTCATTTATAAATGCACACAATCGTGAGAAACCTAACTAGCATTACGCATGAGCCCTGTGTAAATCACTCTATTACCTTAAGTTCAAATAATCTGTCCTTCATCTGTTCCAGAGTCAAGCCTTGTGTTGCTTTACGCATCTCGCTTGATTTCTCTTCACTTAACATGATTTCAAATACTTGACGCTCACACGCGTGTTTTAGTTCCATCTCCTTGACGACAGCCTCCTGATAGAATACACACACACTTGTAAGATCTGGACTGTACCAGTAACATGAACACTTAGACAGGGATCAAACGAGAATGCACGTTGATTGACTTGCAAGTGCTCCTCTCGTCTGAACAGCGAACTGCTTAGTAGCAGTCGCATGACAAGTACTGCTTGTCATCTTATACAGTGACAAAACGTGTGCTGCAAGAGAGTAGTGCACTAGAGCAGATTTCGTATAAGTGTGAAAGCAAACGTACCACTCCGTGACATGACCGTGTCAGTACCGTGATGTCTCGAAAACATTTGAAATTCCTGCCGTGACAAAGTCGTGTCGTGATTGTGTCGTTTTACAGTCATACAAAACCTATTGTAGTTCAGTTTAGCAAAAAGGAAATTTCTACTCACCTGTAACGCAGCGATGTTAGTTGGATCTGTCACTTCATCTTCAACTTGTTCAGCGTCCTTCAGTTTTAGCTTCTCTTTGTCCAGGTCTGATTTAGTTCGGTTACGACGGGCTTCTAGACGTTGACGAGCTAACATTTTTTGTCTTTCTTGGTCACGTTTTCGTCTTAAAAGATACATAAATAATGCTTGAGAAGGCATTCGACTTGACATTCACGGCCTGCACGACCTTTTCTCGTCTATTCACTCATCAAATGAATCCAATCAATCAATCAATCAATCAATCAATCAATCAATCTCAGTCAATCATTTAGTCAATCAACCAATTAATCAATCAGCCAATTAATCAATCAATCAACCAAGTAATCCATCAATCAATCATTAATCAATCAATAATCAATCATTAATCAATCAATCAATTAATCAATCCATCAATCCATCCAACATCCATCAACATGTTAGATTCAATTACCCTCCATCCATCCATTCATTTATTTATCGATCCATTCATTCATTCGTCAATCCAATCATTCAATCATTCATCTACAATTCATTTTCTTTCATTCCATTGTTCCATCAATGCATCGACTATTTATTGATTCCTTTAATTCTTCATTTACATGTACAACTTACACTGCAGCCAGATTAGCTTGCATTGACTGTGCCAAACCAAACACCATGGCAGCCTTGTCAAAAGTGTCTTCTTGACGCGCACGCCGCTCGTCTCTTTTAAGTCTCGCCAATTCAGCCTGTCGCTCACGTTCACTTGAGAACCTTTGATCAGCACCACGAAGACCTTCTAGCAAAGCTTCTTTTTCTTCCTCAAAACGTTTCTGATAAACGAAAGTTTGAAATTTGCAATACAGGATATTGCTTAAAGGGGCCTACAAGGCGAAAATTATTATCATTTTTGAGGGGAGGAGGGGGTGGTTCTACAAATCATCATTCGAAATTCGAGTTTCCAAAATGAAAGGTGCCTGAAATTAAAAATTGACGATTTTTGTAAAAAGAACTGGACCTTTTAGCAACACCTGGCTCCCTTAGTAACATGATTTTGTTGCCAGAATATCCATACAGTATGGGTCAGTATGAAGATAGGGCATGTCAGAAGATTAAAGATTTCACGTCACAGTATTTTCTTCAGTAAACTCCAGCTATTCCTCTAATCAATTTTGAGGACAATATGTCACCATGTTGAGGGATAAAATTGTCGATTTTACACTCAGACGATATTGCAAATAACTTAATATGTTTGTCCTTCATTTTTGGGATTCTTTACGTGAATGCGCAAATTAAGACATGTGAAAAGATAGGTATTAGGGACCTTGTAAGCAACCAAAAGCAACAACGACACGAACGTCACGTGTGCGTTTTTTGGTGGTGTTTATTCGTTCGCTCGCTCGCTCGTTCGTTCATTCGTTCATTCATTCGTTCGTTTTTTGTTTTTTTCAGGCGCACCGTCACCATCGAAATTTTAGAAGGTGAGAAAGCCTCAACTGACGTTCAAGCGAGAATGGAAACCTCATCGATGACGGTGTGCCAACGCAAAAGAACGTCCGTGTGGTAGTTGTTTTTTGTTGCTTAAAGTTCACTAATGAGGTGGTTTTAGCGTTACCTCCAAGTCGAGTAAGGCATTACCAGTAGAATCCTTTTGGTTTTCTTCTTCAAACTTCTTGTCTTCTTCTGCTTCAAGACGATCCACTTCCTGTTGATCCATACCGTTTTCCAGTCTCTCTCGTCTTTTCGCTAGTCTTTCCTGGAGCCTTTTTTCATAGCTTGCCTTGTTTTCTCCCATTAACGCTGATAAATTAGCCTCGTTGGCCAAAGAATCGCCGAATATCTTTTGTAGCTCGTCGATTTTGCCTGTTGATAAATAAAGTACAAGGTTGTGAACGTTATAGGGTTAGTGCGTTGTTAGGATAGACCCACTGTTATAGATGTGTTGACGAGGGCATCACATTAGATGAAATACATATGTAGGAAGGAAAAAAGGAGAATTAGACCCCATGTGTGTCCACATAAAACGTTCAGCAGCAACCTGTTGCGGACATCTTAGATTATCTCAACTATCTTGAACGACTTCAGTTCGCAGAGGTATAATATATAAATTAGTAAAGTATCGTAATAGACTTGCAACGCGCGCAACGGAAAGCACTTGTAAGAAAAACTAAAAACTGGAAAACATGTCCCGTCACCTATTATACAAACAATCTCTAAATTATTGTTGATTTTGACGATCACTTGGATAGTGCAAATGGTTCGCTGACTCGAGCAACTTATGGTGAAACCCCGGTAAAATGAACTTTAAAGAAAAGCGATAAAATGTTGGAGATAGCGAGGGTTCATGATAACGGATCGAGGTTAAATGGAAAGAGGTCCAAGGGAAATAAATGTGTTGGACATTATGAAATGATCGACATACCAAGGCTCTACTGCCGGTATATCTTCCCATCATAGTACGAATTAGCAGGGTGTGTTGGGTATTTTCATGAACTGATTGACTAACCTTCCTTCCTGAGTTTCTTGGCCTCTAATTTCAGTTGGACTAATTTAGCCATGCGATCTCTTTCGCTCATCGCTTTCCACTCAGCTTCACCAACTTGTTTAATAAGTGCGTCAGCAATCAGCTTGTCTCGCAATGCGTCGTACTTGTCTTCTAAAGCCTGTACGAGCTCGTTGTCATTTGCCTCACTGACTTCTTCAGGACGCGTTACCACGGTAACCACATTCGTAAGGGTTTCAGCCTGTCGTGCTTCGATATGATGATTCTGCAGTTCGACCAGTTCTTTCTTGTCCTGTGAATACAAAAACATGTTTATAAATACAAGCACAATAGAAACCCGCTATCCCGAACCTGCACGTGAAGAACAAAAACAGTTCGAGATAGTGGGGGCTTTGTTGCCCGACAGTAATGGACCCAAAATATGACCCAAAGGAAATGTATTTGTCTTCGAAATAGCTGGGGTTTCGAGTTCGAACAGCAGGCTTGATTATTCGCTTAATTGTAACATTGGCACCTACCCTCCATATGTGTTTAGTCAGACAAGATATAAATATTTTAATTGAAAGGCAATAATAAACCCAACGTGTGTGATGACGCTATGCCACTTCGTCTTGGGCATTCATGGTGCATGGAACTTATAAAACTGCATTTGAAATGTTTCTTGAGAAGATTTCTGGTAACTAGGGATATAAGACTGACCTTGTCTTGCATTGTTCCAATCACCACTTCACTCTCCTTGTCCTGTTCCTGTTGAAGGTCTGCAAGTAGTGATATAATTACATCGTCCCGCGGGATTGTTCCCTCTTCTTGGCGGGATTTCTGTAAGTATGTCTGACGGTTAACGAACTTGACAGCGGCTGCCTCAAGTAAAATTGCTTTTCGTTGGTCTTTGTCAGCTTTGTGGAAAGATAGAGTAGAAAAATAAATAAATTTCAGAATTTTAACCATAAGATATAATGAGCTTGTAGCAATGTGGCAATCATAAAACAAACTTGAGATCCACGGTGTATGCTTAACCCCTACCCCACTTCATAAGGAAATGGTGGGGAACGTACGGAGCTGCAGCTCACGTTGGAGACGGGAACACTCCAAAGATTCAGACCCACGCCGGAAATCCTTTTTACAAACCTTAGATAGGAAAAATTGATTTGGAGGGCTCTTTTGTTTTCTTGCCACCAGAAAATGTATTAATTTTACTAAAAGAACCGGTTTTACCAATGTTATAAACTTATAAATCGGTCCTGTCACGCCCCGGCACAAATCCAGTACCCCACCCATGCTCCAATCGTCTCTCCGTAGAGAATTCCTTTTGCACTACCCCTCCCTCCTTCGGTCAAAGCTCAGTAATCACGGTAAAATGCTAGCAGGAATAATAGTTCACTATGGTTGTCGTCCTACCATTGTCAACAGTTAGTAGTTTCTCTTTCAGCTCACGAAGTCGTTCCTCGCGCTGCTCTTGTGTCCAGGCTTCCACGGTCGTCACTAAGTCTTGCTGTTCTTCTTGTAATAGATCGGTCAGAACCTAGCAACAACATTTTACAATTAGGCCTGATTCCCTGAAAGCCCAATTAGCGCTAATTCAGGATTAACTCTAAAAAAAACATTCATTTTAAATCCTGGATTTAAGTGCTAATTGAGTTTTCAGGAAGCGAGTTTGATTGCTTAAAGTTTTTAACGGATTAACGTGATTCAAGCTTCAAGCCAAATAGCATCCTTAGAAAGCGTGTTGTAAGAAAACGAAAATATACCATCACTTATTCAATCACTTATTTATATATTCATCTGTTTGACATTATTCGTTTTTAGTACAACATAAAAAATTCTTAGCCTTTATATATTTATATTCATCTATTCATTATTTCATTAATCCGTTCATCCGCCCATTAGACCGTCCATCCATTCATCCGCCCATTAGTCCATTCATAAAACCTTCATCATACAGTTAGTTATCCATCCATTTATTTGTTCATTTAGGGATTCATTCACTCATGAATTTAATCATTCGTTCACTCCTTTGATTCTTCACTCAATGATATATTCTTCTGTACAAATATACCGTGTTTATTCTTTCATTTCGATTGCCCTATCGCATAATGACGTCACAGTTTGTTTACATTGGGGATAGATGCTCAGAAACAGTGGAAATTGGGACCTATTAATATTCCTTTTCGAAGTAGAACTTCAATGTATCGAGTTTTGATATATATATCATGTATCAGTGATTGCTCATCTGCATTTTATTTGATATGCAATCACTCTGATCCCCTCTGGCGACCATAATCCTTAGCGTCAAAACAATAGAATGTTTTGGTGTGACGTCATTATGCGATAGGGCAATTGAGGAGGCAGCATGGCCGAGTGGTCGACCAGAGCGTTGGTCTCGTAATCTGGCGGTCCCAGGTTCGATTCCCGCTCTTGCCACTAGCTGAGACTGAATTTGTTCCGATTTCGATTAGTTCAAATTCAGTTTCTCGGCCATGCTTGTAATATAGCCAACTGGTTTGCCTCCTCGCCAGTTGGGATTCTTAGCTACTTTATGTTGTTATTACATTTCATTTCAGTTCATTTCAACCGCATTTGCGGTATATATATCTTAAACATTATTATTATTATTGTTGTCTTTCTTTCTTCTATGCAGACATGGACAACAGTAGCTCACCAGACTTTTTCAATCAGTAGTCTCAAAAGCAAATATTCTAGTAAACCGCTAGTCCCATACCTCTCTCTCGTGTTTATATTTGTTTTCCAGGATCTTCAAAAGATTTTCCTGCATAGCAGTGACGTCACCATCGGTAATTAATTTATCTTCGGGAACTTTGTCTTTGGATTGACGCTTACGCCGCTGAGCAAGACGTTCGCGGGCTAACTGCTCTTGACGTAACCGATCTTGATTCAGCCTGCATCAAAAAGACGCAAAAGTTATGGAAGGTTAAAAGATTTTAGGACTAGGATATTCAAAAAAGCAAAAAAACAAAACAAAACAAAACAAAACAAACAAACAAAAAAGAGGAAAAAAGAGAGGAAAAATAAGAGGAATGTAGATTTTGGTAGAAATGAAAGGATGGGGAATATTGAGCGCAAGCAAAGAAAAAAGAAGAAAAAATGGACTAGGGATGAGCACAATTGAAGGCAGAAGAAATGGGGAAATACTGTTATATTTTGAACTTCTCCCGACTGAACAAATCTACGCCAATAATTGGCCTTTTTCATCTATAGTGCATTTATCAATCTGCCAGTCAGAGGTCATATTGTTTATCCAGTTCACCTCTGGCGCTACTTATCTACCTGGGAATCACCTATCAAATCTGTCAGTCACTTATCAATCTATCAAATCTGTCAGTCACTTATCAATCTATCAAATCTGTTAGTCACTTATCAATCTATCAAATCTGTTAGTCACTTATCAATCTACCAATCACAATGTACCTTTCTGCAGCAGCAGCTTGGTTTCTTTCTGCTAGTCCCAGGACTAACGCTGCCGAGTCAAACTTGTCTTCTTGTTTGGCTTTGAGTTTTTCACGTCGAAGTCTCGCTAATTCAGACTGTCGCTGACGCTCGCTCAAGAAACGTTCGTTATCGCCTCGCAACTTAGCCATCAACGCATCTCTTTCCTCGTCATATCTAGAAAAAGTTATGAATATTATTTTGTCATCATCATCATCATCATCCCAAGCATCAAAATCATCACCAGTGATCATTCCCGTATTCTTTCCCGGACATCCGTACCCCCTCCCCCAACTAAAGGGTAGTCTTGTTAATGTTTGTAAACGAAGTCTGTCTTCGTATTCTCGAGATCTCTTTCAGTGGATCGTCCTATTTGGCGGAAAAATTTCCGCAAAAAAACAACAACAACTTCCACTTTTCCCTGTATTCCGTTTTCACAAGAGATTTCACCCTGACATTCTTGTGCACTTGGGTGAAAACCCCAATAGATACATCAACAATAGCCAACTTCTGAGACATACTTCACTTGCCACATACAAAAGTATCAAGACGAGGCTACATGTATAAAGCTCAGTCATTCGTTAAAAGACAAATGTTTTAGCACGTAGCCTCGTTCTGAATCCTTTATTATGTGGCAGGTGAAACATGTCTCGGAACTGGACTACTGACTGGGGACAATTCCACTAGTTACAACGCGGTTTCTGGTTATTATTGTCGGTATTTCGAGTCCCCACTACTTCGAACTGATTTCGACAAGAATTTTTCGGTTGTATCCCTCACCTGTTATCTAGTGCGTTCAGTACATCTATGACATTGGTTACTTTTTCACACTCGTCTTCTTCGTCGTCTTCTTCATCGCTATCATCTGGAGGAAGACCCTGGGCAAGACGTTCACGACGACGGGCAAGTCGTTCTTTTAGTTTTTCTTCGTATCTGATTTAAACATAAACACCAACATAATTAACTAAAATGGCTGATGATTAGACTAGGAATTCGGCTTTGAGAGGTATTCGCCTCAGAAAATATACAAAAGCCTTTTTTGTAGCAGCTGATGATGATTATTTGCAGGGTGACTGTTATCCAACAGTATTTCAGTACCTTGCTTTGTTGTCTCCCAAAAGTTTCTTTAGATTAGCGTCCATGGCGAGCCCTTCGCCAAGCAAACGAGCAAGTTCGTCCATTTTCCCCTCTTCTCGAAGTCTTCGCTCTTCAAGTTTTAGTTTTAATAATCTCTGTTGACGTTCTCGTTCGGATAGTTGGGCCCACTCAGCATCGCCTAATGTATGAAATATGTAATACAATAAATAGGAGACACTCACTAAGTCGAACTCCCAAAGCCAACGCTTAATGCAGTGTAACCCCCAATTAAGCGGCTACCCTCGGGAACGGACAAGTGCACTCTTAATAGAGATTGTCTTAATAGGGATTACATTTACAGTATGACACTGATTCAGGACTTTAAGAACTGGAAGCTAAATAGATAGCCGCTTAATAGAGGTTACACTGTACAACAGAACCCCGCTATATCGAATATCTAAAGGAATGTTCCAGATAGATGAGGTTTAGTTTTGTGAGTTATCTGAAGAAAAGATCTTTTGCTAAAACAATCCATAGTAAAGAGGTTGGTGAAGACATATGGTGGATCAAAAGGCGGGAAACCGACCGCGCCGTGCTGTGACGGATGTTGTGCATGATGTGTTGTGTATACAATCACTCTACTGTATAACCCTGTCGTTTTCACACTCATACGATAACTACTTACCGAGTTGTTTCTTTAGCGATTCCAGTAAAAGTTTATCCTTCAATGCGTCGTATTTACTGTCTAAAGCCTTGAGGATCTGGTCATCGGTACCGGGACCCTCGTAACGCAATAGTATCGTAGCGACATTCTCAGCAACTCCGTCCTTACGGGCCTGAATGTGTGCCCGACGTAGTTTGGCTAACTCAGGTTGATCCTAAATGAAATCATGACATTAGTGAAGCTATTTATACAAGGCTCACACAAAGGCTACCTTAATCATTTATACCCGGGGGGAAAGTGAGGTAGCTGAAAAACCGAACTTAGGAGCCTTATTTGCAGTAGTTTTAAAACGATCTGCTCAGGATCTGCTTATGGTCTGCGAACAACAAATGATGAATGCGCGCATTGCTCGAGATACTATTTGAAGTATCTGACATCATCAGCTCTATATATGGGTATAAGTATCCACCTCTAGCCTCATTTGAAAACTATTTCAACAATTTGTTTCCACCGCCAAAAAGCGCATAAATTCATACCAATTTATCACAGGGACTAAACAACACGATGTTTGCTTTCAACCGCAAACTAGCTAACAAAAGAATTCATCTGTGAGATATGATGGTCTCTGAATTAGTAGCCTCTACTCTGTCGCTAGTGAGTCGGTACTTCAAGAGGAAAACCTTTGTCAACTTGTAACCGTCTTGAGGGCGACAGTGTGCACTTCCCTTTTGTCTACTAGTGCTCCATTCTACGGGTATTTAAAAGTACTCAGAGTAGAGAGAAGTCGAAACAAGTTTGTAATGTTACTGGAGTTTGAACTCGGCACCTCTTGCTCAGAAGGCCACGCGCTAACCAACCCAGGCCTCAGTTACTCCTTATAGTTTCTGTTCAAAAGAGATTATCGCTTGCATTCACTAACCTTGTCTTGTAGAGTCGACATGATGGTCTCAATCTCTTTGTCCTGTTCTTCTTGCAGGTCCGCCATTAACGAGGTATGTACATCCTCATTTGTTACCGTGGTTTCTCGTTCGCTCTCAATTTTACTGCGTCGAATCTCTACACGATACGCTGTGGCCATGTCGAGGATGTCTTCGTGCGTCTCTTGGTCAGCTGGTATTAAAAAGAGGGAAATAATAATTGTTTGTTTGCTTGTTTTGGTTGTACTGTTTGTGTCGTTGGTCGTTGCCTTTCGTTCATTCGTTCGTTTGTTTTTTGTTACCTACTTTGTTTTTGGTTTTGACTTTGTTTATTTGTTTGCTTTTTGTTTTGCTTTCCTTTTTGTAACGCTTTGCTTTGTTTTTTAAATAAATGAATAAATAACTGTTTATTTAAGTGTCCAAGTCTTCTAGCGCTTGCGCACTAATTGGGGGCACTATCACTCACACACACTACCACTACATTGACTGTTTTAAGCATACAACTCTCAGCTCACATGTTGATTTTTACGGAGGGAGGAAAACCGGAGAACCCGGAGAAAAACCCTCGTGGCAAGGGAGAGAACAACAACAAACAACTCTACTCACATGTGATAGCATTCCGCTGGGACTCGAACCCGGACCACAGCGGTGAAAGGCCAGCGCTCTAACCGCTCGGCCAACCATGCCACCCATGTTTGTTTGTTTTGCTGTTTTGCTTTATTTTTTCTCTTTTTTATCACTTTGTTTCATTGTTTGTTTGCTTTTCCTTACAATTCAAGTTAGTTAGAGTGAGTGAGTTTGTTTGTTTACTCGTCCGTTCCCGCTTCATTTTCCTGTTTGTTCACTTGCTTTGTTGTTCAATTGTTTGTTTTGTAGGCAACTCTATTTACCAACCTTTAACTCCAAAGTCAAGTTCATCTCTCTTGTCCTTGAGTTCTTGTATTTGCTTTAGTCGACTGTCTTCCCCAGCATCCCGAGCTTCTTGCCTCAAGTCCTCACTAGTTTCGTCCAACAAGAGACCCATCAACAGTTCTTGCTCAGAACGGTGCTTATGTTCGACTGCCTTTAGGACAGCGTCTTGCCAACCAGAAATGTCATCTAGGAAATGAACAACTGACAAATATTAGATTAGGATGTGAAAATACATCGTATTGCCGTTTTGTGGAACTAATCGGCTTTGTAATGACGACAGCGACATGGATTGGGTTCCCTGTGGTGAATATGGAAGTCTCGTGTATAATAACGCCATTGATAGTTGAAAATAATATTTGATGATAAGTACACTCGAAACACCTGGGATAAATAAAAAAATATCCACTGCGTGTCATCCCGTAAAAACATAGTTGTCAAAATGGTTTGTGTTGAGAGTCATCAAGATAGCTACCAATACAAGACACTCGTTGAGACGTTCACTAGACGGACTTTCGACGTTCACTCGGCGGGCTTTCGGCGTTCACTCGGCGGGCTTTCGACGTTCACTCGGCGGGTTTTCGACCCGTTTTTCGGCTGAGCATGCGCTGTAGAGACCTGTCTACATTTTGTGACGTATGAAAAACCCTGCATATTGGACAGACGGGAGGGTTCTCGAATGAGACTCTTCATACTCACCTTTGTCAGGTTCTGGTTCATCAGGTTCATCGTCAGTTTTACCTCTTCGTCCCTTTCTGTTTGCAAGTCTTTCTCGTGCTAATTGTTCTTGTCTCTCTCGGTCACGTTTTCGTCTGCAAATACCATTTAATCAACTTGATTTCTAATACTAATGTAAGCCCAAAATAACACTATAAAACAATATTGCGCATGCGTTTAGAGGTAAACGAGGGAAATTCAATACAATGTCTGCAAAACAAGTGGTTTTTTTTTGTTTAATATCGGCGAGTTCGGAGTGCTTATGTAACCGGTATCCTAGCTTCAATAATCCTTTCTCTTGTTTGTAGGCCACACTCTTCAAGTCCCTACAAGAATAGTCTCCCTCGCAGCCGTGTTTAGCCTCGTCACGCAACGCTAAACACGGCTGCGAGGGAGACTACTACAAGAACGTCACGTACCTTTCTTCTAAGTTCTGTCGATTTCGTTCAGCCAATCCTAGCACAAGCGCGGCTGAGCCAAATTTGGATTCTAACTCCGCTTGTCTCTTTTCACGTCTCAAACGAGCGAGTTCAGCTTGGCGACGTTTTTCGGCTAGAAGTCGATCTTGTTCTTCCTGTTAAAATAAAAGCAGCTTAGAGCGTGGAGGATCATGGGAATAAAAAGTTTAGGGCAGTAAAGGATCTTGGGGAAAACATACGGGACGTACATCTTAAACAGAAGTTGATTGCCAATTGAAACAATAACAGACAAAGGGAATCACATGGAAACTTATACGTTAGAACGAGGAGCATCATAGTGGCATTTTGGAGTTCATGACGTAGAAGATCGTGGAGGAAAGCATTTAGGAGTTTAAACTATAGAGAATGAGAGTCAAATGAAAAGACATGATTTTTTTCAGTGAGCAAGCTATTGAGAAAATTGTAATTTCCGTGCACTTTACAATGACTGCATTTAAAGGTAAACCAATAGTTCTCGTGCTTCGCTGCGCTCACTCATGAGGGAGATCGTGTTGAACACTCGAAGATAAATTTCATATCCCCGCCCCCATATACTATTCTCTGTTTTATAGAGAAAAAAAGATGAAATTCCTTTCTTTAGACAAATCTTGTTCCCAGAGCCACGAGCATGTAAGAAAGAATGGCTCTAGGAACGAGATTGGACAAATTGGTATAGGTTTCGTACCCTGAGTCTGCGCAGTAGAGCATCTTTCTCATCGTCAAAACGATTTTGAAGGTCCTTTAAGATATTCCCACTGGATTTCGATTCCTCTTCCTCCAGCATTCTCATTGTTTCTTCGTCTTCCTCGTCAGGATCGAGACCCTCTTCCATACGCTTCTGTCTACGAGCAAGTCGTTCCTTGAGGCGATCCAAGTAGCGTTGACGGTTTTCACCAAGTAAAGACTAAAAGAAACAGTTGATAATAGAATTTAATGCCCTACAGGGAAAGCAAAAGTATTCACACCTCAAAGAGCCGGTCAAGCACAATGATTGTACCATCGGCAAAATATAGAAGACGTCAGCTTTTCCCACATTGGTACGTTTAAGAGGTGGAATGGGTAACAGATCGCCCTACATCGCAAGTTTCTTTGAGACAAGGCGCAAAACTGAAAAAGTCGATCGCAAAAAGTGCAGAAGGCATTTTGGGGTAGAGGCTGGTAACATAACTATTCTAAACTAATTTTTCATGCTGAATCCGAATATGACTGTTACCAAGACGTATTCTGCAATCTTATACGTGTAAATGACATATTTTGTGAATTGCTACAGTCATTTCATACTAACGGCTTTTTCATGTAATTCCAAAAGTTCCCAAACTTAAAAACAATTACCATGGCTGGAAAGAGCATATCAAAATCAGTAAGACTGTGAAGTTTGAAGGATATAGGTTGAGAAATCAAGGAGATACGAATTTTCAAAAATCGAAATTTATTTGTATCTCTTGCATAACTGTAAGTGTTTTCATACAAAATTTCGTTTTTTGAAAATTCGTATCTCCTTGATTTTTCAACTGATATCCTTCAAACTTCACAGTTTTACTGATTTTGATGTGCTCTTTCCAGCTATGGTCATTGTTTTTAAGTTTGGGAGCTTTTGGAATTACATGAAAAAGCCGTTAGTATGAAATGACTGTAGCAATTCACAAAATACGTCATTTACATGTATAAGATTGCAGAATACGTCTTGGTAACACTCATATTCGCATTCAGCATGAAAAATCGGTTTAGAATAGTTGTTACCAGCCTCTACCCCAAAATGCCTCCAGGTATCTGATTTTTCGAAAATGCGCCTTGTCTATTTAGAATAAAAGCCAACTTCGGTCGCCCATAACCGTTCGGCGCTATTTATCAAAACTGCTTCAAAAACTACTTCAGTTGTTGATATAAACTTTGACGTGCTCTTTTAAATATTATATTTTTGTTTTTTAAACCAGACATTTTCATATTCCACTCAGCGTGAGTTTTCCTCATGATTACCTGTAGTAGTTCAGCGGTTTTTAGTCCTTCCCCAAGCAACGCTGCTGCTTCGTCAAACTTTCCTTGTTGCCTCAATCTCTTTTCCTGCAGTTTAAGTTTCAACAATCGTGCCTGCCTTTCTTGTTCAGAGAGTTTGGCCCACTCAGCAGCACCAAGTTGCTTCTCCAGGGCCTCGAGAAGCAGTTTGTCTCGTAGAGCATCATACTTGTCTTCTAGAGCCTTCAGGAGTTCGTCTTCTTGGCCACGGCCTTCCTCGGTACCAAGGATGACGGCAGAAATGTTATCTAGCCACTCCTCATTGATGGACTGTTCTTCCTCGGCTCGCAGTCGACGCAACTCCTGTAAGTCCTGAATGTCACAAATACAAAGACAGTGAGAATAAATTTTCAACTACAGAATCTTCACTACACTATTTCTTTGCTGGGTGTCCAACAGAATGGAAGAAAGACTAGGAATGTTATAAACAAAAATACTCATTTTAGCTCTAACGATTTTCGTCTCAGTAATTTTCTAGTGCTTTGCTTGCAGCTATAGGGAGCTCATCCATCGCTGGAAAATAATCTATTGATGTTCTTTCGATTTATTAGGGTCTTGTTTAACTTAATCTGGGCCTGTTTAACTTGTTGAGGGTCTTTTTGCCTTATTTGGGACTTGTTTACCTTATTAGGAAGACTAGACAACAGTCTACTCTCGACATCTTGAGACTCCTGCAACTCAGACAAGATGGCTGTCGCCACCTGAACTTCATCTACTGTAGTTCCACTTAATTCTTTCATCTCATTCCTTCTATTCTCAAACACCAGCCCCACAGCTTCTTGTAGTATTGCACGATGGTGGTCCTGGCTGGACAGTTTGTCAGTTGAACTGCGGTCTTTCCACGCTTGTCGCTGCATTTTGAGCACAAGCAGCTGATTGGTTCGTTCGTCTGAAAAGAAAACACTGGAAGCTTTATCCACCGAAATATTAGGCTCATTAGCAGTGCTTTCTCGTATTAACATTTTACAAGATAAATGTGCTACTATGTGATAACATGAGTATAAACACAACAACACACACACCATCTGTGCTTCATTTTTCGCAATTTCACCATAATATTCTAGGGTACGCGTACGCCCAAACTAATCCAAAATGATTTGAAAACGTATTATTCTTTCACTACGTTTTCTTGGACAAAAGGAAAACTCCATTTTATCTACAGGCGGAATGCCAGCCGTAGCAGATTTATACACATTATTAGTATGAACGAAGCCCAAACTTAAACTATAAAAAATTGAGGGCCATTATGTAAACTACCGGGTCAGGTCACCGGTAATAATGTCTATACCCTCATTAAAATAAAGATTTTTTTTAAATATGGAAACGGCCATAAAATGAAATATGTCACACATGTTTTGTGTATCGTGTTACCGCTAGTTATCCACGGTAACATTCATACCGTTGCATAAATTCACGTTCACGTAAAATTTACGTTACCAAATTACACCCTGACTTACCCGCAGTGAGTTTCCTTGCATAGCTGCGTGACTTAGCGCTGTCACGGCCTTGTAACATATAGATGAGTACTTCCCTCTCAATAGCTTGTTTTCTCTCCATCAGTTTAACGATGTCCTCAACAAAATCAACCACACCAAGATCGCCTTTACTGATGGACTCGTCGGACAACACATCTCTTTGAAGTTTGCGTCCTTTACGCTGTATTAAACGCTCTAATGCCAGTTTTTCCTGCCTTGTACGATCTTGTCTGGAGAGAGAAGAATACTGGGAAGTTAGCAATGCAAACTTCTCTACAAAATCGGACAGAGTGGAGAGAAGTGGATAGGTGTAGGTGAACAGTTGCTGGAATTTCACTTCTCTCTTCGATTCCCTTTTCTCACTTTCCCGTAACTACTGACAATCATTATTACAGGCTCACCCACAAACAAAGAAAATAAAATAACGTAGACAACAACAACAACAAATTTGTCTCAATCACTGAAACCTCCACGTACACACGCTTCTACAAAATCATCATCAACAGATTTCCCAATGTTCATTTTGGTCTCAGCTTCTATGATTTGAAAAGGCCAATGTTTGTACAAATAGCTATAAATTGGGCGATTCATTTAGAAGAGGTCTCCGTTCCCGTCCAAGACGGCTTTCCACCATGAATTGACCAAATGTATGGATAGTTTATGCAACATCTGAAGGTCTTACCCTGTTAAATTATGCTCCATGTCTTCAGCCAAACCAACACTGTACCCAGTACAGATGAAGTGGCTCTCCTGTTTAGCACGTAATTCTTCACGAACAAGCAACGCGTACTCAACCAGCCGTTCCTCTATGCCCATTGTATGACCATCAGATCCACGAAGTTGTCTGCTTAGCCAGCTTTTGTCTTCTGCATAACGTCTCTCGAGCTCCATCAACAACATGTCCGTTGTCATGGTCCCTTTGAGCGCTTCTTCTCGTAGAGATTTCACAGCTTCTTCAATTTCTAGATCTGAATTACCTGGGAAAATTATTTGGAGCAAGATTACTGACATCGTTCATCATTTGTACAAGGGTGCATCGTTTATTGCAACGTTTTGCGCAACTGCACCACGTGTCTAACCCCTGCAACTTTTACATGCAACGTTGTCGCAAAAGTTGCACTGCGTGACAGCCCAAAAACCACCATGCTGCGAACAACGACGACAAAAAAAGTTCTGTCCGCGTGTCAACAGGTCTCTCAAATAGACGTTTGGAAACAAGTTGCGCGAACTGTTGCACGTGGTACAGTATTCCACGTTGAAACGCTGAAAAACATTGCTACAACGATTACAAGAACCTATCTTAATGACTTTGACGGTGAAGGGTATGCTACATGCTGAAGCTGGTTCGTGTAACTTGTTTTGCAACGCCGTTGAGAGACCAGTTGAAGGGAAATTGCAACGGGTCACAGCCTTTAGGGACTGCAACTCTGACAACTCCTTTACCTTTATCCTTCATTAGTCCTCTCAATTTTTCCTCTTCTCTGTGAAGTCTTCTTGCCCCAACACGACTATTACCCATCAGTGCCATCATATTTAGACTAAAAACCTCACCAGCCCCGGGAAGAGTGCTAGCAGTACTTGCATCAAGCTTGCCTTCCTTTCGTAACTTTTTCACCTTGACAGCAAGTTGGCCGACTCTTTCGTTCTGCTCCTGCGTAGAGAGAGCGGTCCACATTCCTTCTCCAATGTGATACTTGAGCATTTCTTTTAGAAGAGTCTCACGGATGTATTCATACCTTGAAAAAAGGGGGAAAAACAGGGATAAATATTACACGAGAAGATAATCTTTTGGTCTCGTCACGCAACGTAACACAATCAAAGTCTAACTAAAGGCGGCGAAATAAGAGACACAAAAACCCTCAACTTGTCGCGCAACATTGTTGCGTTGCAGGTTTTTGATCGATGTTGCGCGTGTTTCACCTTGCGTTTTTCACCTTGTTGCATGACAAGTTGAGATCGCGAGGTGAAAAACTAAGCACCTGGTAAGTATTCAATGGTGACAATCATACATGTAACTCGGCTTTTTTTTCCAGTAGAGGAAATGGAGAGCTTCTTGCAAGAAATGATCAATGTAATATGTGAGAAAGTGCTTCATGAGAAATTTTTCTAGGCAATTTCATGACTCCTTGTTTCTACCAAAGAAGCTATGTCAAAAATGTGTATTAATTTTATAACTGGAAACCTTGGTGGCCTCATTTTGGTGCATTTTCAAACTTTTTTAAAATTATAAATCCTTGTACTTTGTCAGGGATTTATTATTTTGATTAGAAACTTGCACAAATTATCTAAATCAACAGTCTTTATAATTTCAATCTTCATGCTCTTCCAGAAATATTCATTTTTCAGCATTTATGCTGATGAATGTTCTATAAAAACATTCAAAATTCCTACCGTAACTGTGCCGTGACCGTGCGGTGCTGTTTTCACAGTCATATGAAATCTACTCTACAATGTTGCAACATGCCTCATATGTTTATCCTTATGTTGCAAAAGCAAACTAATTGTGTTACTTATGAATGACTTACTTCTTTTTAATGGCATGAATAAGTTCAGATGCTGTAACTCTTTGGCGTGCTTTCCTAGCAGCCTCTTCATCCCATTCCTCATCATCATGCAGCAATGCTTCAACTCCCTCATGATCCAGTCTTCTTGTTCGACGACCAGCTTCATGTTTAAGTTTGTTTGCTTTGTCTTGTCTTTCTCTTTCTTCTGCAGCCAAGCTGGCATCATCAGCCTGCAAAAAGGTTTGGTCGCAACACTTATGAGCTACTCTTATTAAATTTCATGGGTATCCTGTGGAGTTATTGCCACAGGAAACCCATCCCCTCCAAATATTGAAAATGTTTAAAGGTTTAAAGGTCCAATGGAAACTATATTTGTGAGGCTTTGTGATGCTTTCTTGCTGTTACACAAATCAAATATAGATAAACAAAAAAATGAAGCTAGAGACAACCAAATAAATTATCATGAATAATCCTAGAGCTGCAAATTCAAAATAGATAAGCAGAGTTTTAATAGATAAAAAAGTCATTTACAGTCCTTACTGAAGTTTGCAAGGGCATATGCAGGACAGGGGCAGATTGGGGGCAGTTACTCCCCCCTCCCTTACTAGCTAAGGCTATGATTACTCTCTAAACCTAAATATTTCCTACATTATTTCCTACCACAAAGGAATTTGGGTTATGAATGACCATCATTGTTTCAACTGAATTTATAACATAGCTACAATCTTACGCATGCTCTGATTGGCCAGAAAGCTATGAACTATTTGCCCGTGAGCTGCACTACACGCGCACTATCTTCGTCATCGTCTTTTTCAAATCATTTGTTTTCAAGATGGTGACACATATAACGTGCACTCTGATTGGCTGAAAAATCCATGGGCTGCACGGCTCCATTTTTAACGTTCTAGCCTCTGTTATAAATCAATTAGACAACAGAAAGCTGCTTGCCCATTGCATTATAGACGCACGAGAGAAAATATAAAGAACTCTTAACAAACTAGAGTCACACTCGGCTACGCCTCGTGACACTCTTACGTTTGTTAATCGTTCTTTATATTTTCTCTTGTGCATCTATAACACCATGGGCGCATGGCTTTCTGTTGTCTTATTGATAAATAGATTCACTTTTAGTAATGGTCTCAATTAATTCCCTCCACACTTGTCTGTTTTAGTGCAGTCTCTAACAGTAAACTAGGGTCTATGGCTGGCTGGTGTTAAGTTGTATAGTCACGAGTGATGCCATGTGCAAGAGTACAGTCAGGGAACTGCATATGCATTGACTAGCCAGCAGGGATATATGACACACACAGGCTTTTATCCCCCTGACCTGATACACAAAATAAACAGTGTTTGGGTTTTTATATCATCCCTCCCCTCACTATATATATTAAATCTATGTGGAATAACTTTAAAATACCCCATTTTGAATTGTTGACTACTAAAATCTGTGGCTTCAACATGTAGCTGCACAGTATCATAGCTATATGGCTACTTGGCTACAGAGCTGTATGACTTTAAAGCTACAGGGGCTACAGTGGCTAAATCTCAATGTGCCTATTGCTGCTACATGAATACAAGTCTTAATTAAACCCAAATGGCCCCAAGGTACTTGAAAACAAAGCAAACTGATTTGTAGCTGTGTAGGCCCTCTACAACTCCGGCTTGTGAGGATGGGGTATTCTATAAAATTTATAGAATACCCCATCCTCACAAGCCGGAGTTGTAATTTAATGTTGTACCATCCATGTCACTCCCCTGGAACTTCCTACCTAAATATGACATTGGAGCAGAAATCGAATGAGTGTGAAATGGACCACACCGTGCCATGGCTGTGTCAGTACAGTGATGTCTATAAAAGCATTTGCAAATTCCTGTCATAATCGTGCCGTGACCGTGCAGTGCCATTTTCACAGTCATATGAAATTTACTCTAGGATTTTGTAGGATTGATATAGAACTTGGGTTACCTGTAGATCTCGTAATTCCTTGACTGTCTTGAAACCCTCCTCACAAGAACGCTTCTTTAAGTCGTCTCTCTCCCGCAAAAATTCATCTTCATCGCAAGGGCCACCAGCGGGAATATTACACAAAAATATCTTCACTTCATCAAAAGTTACATCACTTGCTGGATCTGCTCTTTGCTTTAGGAAGCTATTCCAAGTCTTGAGAGAAAAATTATCCTCGTGAACAGCTTTGAACAAAAACAGAGTTGATTCGACAGAAATACGATTCTTTCCTTCAAAGTCTAAGGCCTTAAAATCCCAGAGAATCTTTTCTTCTAGAGATTTACGGCGCTCTAGCTCTTGTAAAACAGCAAGAAAATGTTCTCTTGGACAGCGATTGTCATGGTTATGGCCACATACCGTCATCAAAGCTCCCTCGATTTGACTTCGATCCAGAGGAGTGAAGTACACATCTTCAAAGAACTCCAGAAGCTGTGAGGACGTTAAATACCCAGTAATCCCTGTATCTAGGACATCGAACATGAGATCCAGCTCAGGAATGCCCATTTTTACCAATTATAATAAGCAATCAAAATTATAAAGTTCGTAGTCGTAAAATTAGGCTCATTAGCTACCAAAGCATGCACGAAGACCGGCGCAGAAAATCAGCCAACAATTTCCCTCAAGCCATTCAAACTTGTTTACATCTTCGTCATAAATCCATAGCTTTCAATTAAATTGCTAGGATGAAAATTTTAGTTCCACAGATTTTAGTTTCGAAGAAAATCGAAAAAAAAACACAAAATGGCCTCCACTTCGAATCTCTGTAGTTACTGTTTATGTTCTGACGTCATATCCCTGGGTAACAAGTGATTTGCATAATACAAAGGAAGCCCAAAAGGCTTACTTAGGAACTGCTGCTAGAATTTTTGAAGTTTATTGAATGTTATTGAAGCAAGCGTTACGCGTCACCTGAATATCAAGTTGGCCTGTTACTATTTATTGGAGCATTGGAAATATTGTTATGCGCGCATTTCCGTCTGCTAAAATCAGTTTAATTAGCGATTTCGGCAATTTTCAGGGTCTTAATTTCTTTGGATAAGAAAGGAACAACAAAGATACTTGGTTTAAGGGAAGAATTTAGCCCAGACTTGCTACATTCTACAAGACTGACGCTATCTCAGAGCAGTTAATTCAGTATCGGAGCCGTCTGCTTCCGTTACTGACTTGTGAAAACGCAAAAGTTGTCAGTCCTTTGTTGGTAATACTTTCATTCACAAGTTTCTTTTTATTGCTTCTTCTTTTCTCAGCCCATATTTTCTGAGGCCAGATTCCCCCAGTCCATTCCTGCCCGGTTAAAGAATTTTAGTCAGCATTCCGTAAATTACGAGAAAAATTATAGTGAAGAAAAGGACATGGTTTTCTGAGGCCAGATTTTCCTTAGTCCAGTCCAGTCCAGTCAAGATTTTACAACGTGGTAAAATTATGAAAAAAAACTATAGCGAAAAATCGGGGGCATAAAACGAAATTTAAAGAAAAATAATTTTTGAAAAATTCCCAAATGCATGAGCGAGTAAATGACATTTCTTTAACAAACTGATTATTATAAAGTCGACTAATCACGTACATTCCAACAGGTTTTTCTTGTCTTAATTCAAGTTAGTCCTGATAATGGCGGGTGGAATGAAAAACACCCGCATGTCAACTGAACAGTTGAATAGAAAGCAAACTTACCAAGCAATGATACCCTTCAAATGCTAGTTGGTGACCATGAATTGGCTTCACAATCAATCAAGTACCGTAAAATGAATTTTGCCTGTTCCTAGTAGGTTATATTTTTGGTCAAGAGAAGTTACACAATGGCAGGGCTAGTTAGTCCCCAGACGGAAATGGTGAAGAGAATCAAATCAAGACCAGCCTGGCAAAGCATGTTGACAATTCTTATTGCTTCAGGTATCTCATTGATTCCATATTTTATTTCTAAATTTCTCCACAGATACTGGGGGTAATTAATATGTGATATGATAACGAAGAACACAAAGAAATAAAATTTACTGATAACACATTAAGATAAGTCAGTACCAGTTTCTATTCCGTGTAAATATTTTTTCTGATACGACGAACTTTTATTAGATCTGTTAGATTGTCTTGTTACAAAAATTAGCGATAAATCGAAACAGAATTTATTGAATCAAATTAGTTTCAATTACATAACAATACTGATATTATATAATTAACAGTTTTGTCTAGCACAGAAATCCAAAATCATTTTAAAAACGAGCGACTATTCATTTTTTTTTTTTTGCATTATCAACATTTCTTCAAACGTCTACATCGAATATCGCCTTTTTTTCACTCGGCGCCATACTAAGTTTTTCAATGATTAATAACAACAATCAACAACTGGAATAACAAAACAAAAAGTCAGGACGGGAGAAATTAAAGCTAAATAAAATTTCTTTTTAAAAATACTGATAATCCTCATAGCAAGACATGAACTTCCAACACGACAAATTTTTCTTCACCAAGGAAATTCGCCGGCCGTGAAGACAACTAATTCTCGAACACTGATCGCTGCTGATCGCGACAAAAGTATACGATTCCCATATTTATATTTTTCTAATAGGAATGACGTTACTAGTTCTCTACAAGTTATGGTGTATTCATGGACGTACAAGGCTGGATTTACAAGAAACATCAGTTCTTGTACAAGACCAACGAGGATCAGGTAAGGAAGCAGAATAATGTCACTTATGCATGTGAATGCCGGGAATTCCCCATTGTAACATGGGTGGGCCAAGATACGACGAAGCACGTCTTTATTGCTTTACTTCATACGTTCGTTCGTCGTTCGTTCGCTCGTGCGTTCGTTCGCTCGGCTGGTCGATCAGTCGGTCGGTTGCTCGTTTATATTACTTCCTACGTCGAGACTTTGCCCCCAAAAGAGGCAAAGGTGCTAATCTTGGCCAGCATATTGCATATTGATCTTATAATCAAAGGTTTTTGTAATTCACTTTACAGGTGTTTATATCACCATTAAACTGAAGTGCTACTATTGTGACGCTGAGGACTACGGTTCAGTATGGGGCAGCCTGATGACGGACAAAACCTGCCAAGATGCTATCATGTCAGAATGTTACGTCAATCAAACAACACCTGATAGGAAAACCACTCAAGTGCTGCGACTTATGAGGTCCTGTACTGAACAGTGTTCTTGTATGGACGAGTTGAGCTGGTGCAAGCCTAAAGCTTGTGCTTTGCCTGTGAGATGTTGTTGGGGTAGCGTTTACTGTAGAAATACTTCATGATGCAAGTGGTTGCCATGCATCATGAAACTGCAATTTCTGCGCATCTACTTGGGGGAATGTTGCTAGCTCCTCTTGACGTCATGGTTAAGTTATCCAATGACATCGTCGCACATCATGTGCATGCGTGGACGCGTCTCCGAAGTAACGATAAAATGAAACCCAAAGCAGGCAATTCATTACTACTTAGTGAAGTTGGCACGTGAGTTCAGTCCACCTCCCCGAACAGCACTTAGTTTAGGCTCATTTATAGAGTGACTTTAATATAATACACCCGTGAAAGAAAGTCGACTAACTACTGGGTTCTATTAGATAATGAACAATAGAAAACAATGGGTTGAGAGTCTACTACTATTATGCGCACTATTTTTTACGTACGGGTTGAATAAAATCACTCTAGCTTCCAAGGGCGTGGTTGACAGGGATTGCCTATATAACTTTGACTATTTTTGATGACATTCGTAGAGATTTCTTTATAAAAATACAAATTTATTTGTTATAACTGTTTTGTATAATTAAATTTTATAAGGTTCAATTGACCTCAGATGCTCCAATATTTCAAGTGCGGAAGAAATTTACAACTTATTTGATAATTATTTCAGATCAACTTATTTACAAATTATTTCAGACGCATTGTGATTGACCTATATAATACCGAAAGTCTCATGTCCAGACCCAGGATGTGGACATGGAAATTAAATTTTAAACCTTTTTTACGTCTTTATAGAAGTCGATTTGTGATTGTCACATAACTTTATGAAGGTGCAATCAGATGCCGATTACGTGGATGAATGTGAAATTTGATTGGTCATCTTAATTTTTTCTAATTTCACTCGTGCATAAATTATAGATTATGCAAATATATTACAAATGTAATGAAAGACCGCGCAGCACTGAGATAGAATAAAGTGGAAGTTTAAATGAAAGATGCAGTGCTACAAGAGAAATCCCACCGAGGAAACTTTCCGAGAGGTGACCATACGGTCTATTGCCTTTACAAAGCAGAGAAAACATTCTCTGACCTCAGTGGGATTCCAACCCACGACCCCTGGATTATGATGGTGATGATGATGATGATGATGATGATGATGATGATGATGATGATGATGATGATGATGATGATGATGATGATGATGATGATGATGATGATGATGATGATGATGATGATGATGATGATGATGATGATGATGATGATGATGATGATGATGATGATGATGATGATGATGATGATGATGATGATGATGATGATGATGATGATGATGATGATGATGATGATGATGATGATGATGATGATGATGATGATGATGATGATGATGATGATGATGATGATGATGATGATGATGATGATGATGATGATGATGATGATGATGATGATGATGATGATGATGATGATGATGATGATGATGATGATGATGATGATGATGATGATGATGATGATGATGATGATGATGATGATGGTGATGATGATGATGATGATGATGATGATGATGATGATGATGATGATGATGATGATGATGATGATGATGATGATGATGATGATGCTCTAATGTCTTTTCTTGAGACAGCTGTGAGTGTAAGGATCGGTGGGATTTCTCTTCTAGCACAGCATCTTTCATTGTATTATTATTCATTATACTTCCAAGTAATATTAATAAATACGTGGCGCGGTAGATAATTCTGCTTTGTACATATGATTTACCATCCAGCGGTAACCAAACATTCTGAAAATGACGAGAAAATGCGGTCGCAAAGACACGCAATATGTACAAGTTTAGAGGTTTTGACCCAATACCCCCCCCCCCCAACAACACACACACAAACACACACGTACACCTCCCCATCCTCATCGCCCCGAAAAAAAACACTAAACCAAGCCTAACCACGAGACCGCAGATACTATAGAGTTCGTGTATGTTCACTGCTATTATTATCAGTACTACGATAATTTTTCTCTTGCAAGACTTTTTGGAAACCACGCCGTCGCCAGCCATAAACAATACAGTTGAAAAACCCTTGCAGTGGAGTTATAATTGCCTAGAGAAGAAGAAAAGCAAAAAACAATGGCACAATTTTAATCATTCCATCTTCCACGACTAAAGACGTTTATGCAGAGACTGCGAAGGCAGGGGTTGAACTTTTAGCAAATGTTTTGTTATACGCCTATTCTAGCCTTACGTTAAGTAGCGTTAGCACTTGATCAGCCCTCTCCCCTCCCCCCTCCCCCCCCTCCCCCCTCCCCCCCCTCCAGAAACACACCCTGTTATGGTACGGATCTTTCTATCGACTACAGCCTAGGTTTCACTGTAAAAACACGTCCGTTTAGATTTCACAGATTTCAAGACGGGAAGCAAGTTGTGCTTTACCTGTATTTCGTAAAGTACAAAAAACTCAACCATATGGAAATCATCAAACAGAGTACACAACCCCAGTATGATACCTGTGTCCAAATAAATCAACATGCAATTAATAGAAGCAAAGGTACAGTTGGGTTGGTGCGCGGCGCAACATATTTGGACTCACATCTCATATGGAACATGCAATTTGAGTCAGTGGGTTTCTGCCTTGTCATGAGTGTTTTTCTCCAGGTATTCAATTACAACCAACAGTGTTGCGCACTTAAACTGCTCCGTGGTCAGACATGGGTTGTATTGCGACACTGGCATACCTTACCCTAACGCGTTGACCTTCATGCATCCTTGTATTCAGCCGTTGGGATTAGTGCGAAATTATTACGCAATTTCTTTGTTTTGCTTTGTTTTGTTTTGTATGTTTGTTTGCTTGTTTGTTTGTTTGATGTGCTTGCTTGCTTGTTTGTTGATTTGTTTGTTTGATGTTTGCTTGTTTGTTTGCTTGTTTGTTTGATGTGTTTCTTTGTTTGTTTGTTGTTCCTAATGTTCTGACTTTTATATTTTACTTCTCTATTAAAGTACGTCAACAGTGCGGTATCTATGTAATGTTTTGGAACATAAATATCTTACTTGGTAGCCAACACACGAGGAAAACCACCTGATAAACACACGCCCATCGTCTGACTGTTGTCTCTTGTTTATATTGCAGTCTGGCCATAATACCTAGAAAACACTAGGTACTTCAGTGTAAATACATTCAGGTATATACAGTCAAAACTCTCCACAACGACCACCTTGGGGAAAGATTAAGTGGTCGTTATAGAGATTAAGTGGTCGTTGTAGAGGTGGTCATTGTAGAGAGTTTAAATATAGAGTAAATGTGTGTAGACCAGCTGATCAAAGTGCGGGTGGGTAGGTAGATGGGGTGGTTGGTAGATTCAGTGCCACCATTAGCAAAATTGTGCACTCTGCTAGACAAATGTTTCGGCAGGAAATAGAGCAATGTGCTATGGGCAATCCAGCACTGTGTTTGACAAATAGACAGAGTTTTGCAACGACATCAATCAATGGTGAAAACACTGTCAGTCTAGACTTTGTCTATGGTAGCACTCATAATATGTAAATGGAGGTAATACTCACCCCCTGATTTCTGAATTCGCCTAAAAGCATTTAAAACCATAATATAGATGACCTGAAGGAACAAAAAAAAAATAATTATCATGATGACCAATGATGATGATGATGATAGTTGCTAACAACTGTGCATGCCTTACCGTGACTGTTAACATTGATGTTCCTAATACACAAAGAAATATAACTTGAAAAATAAAATTCCACTTTATTGGCTCATTTGTTGAATCAGAAGTTGCCTGCAAGGAAAGAAGTGATCGAATCTATATAATTGTCTCTTTGCTAGCTTTTGCTGGGGATCCTGAACTTCTTTACAATCATCACTGACAGTTTTTTTACAAGTGACATTCTTTATAGTGAAACCACTCTACAATAACTTTACAGTTGAGTCCCGTTATCTCGAACCTCCAAGGGAAATGTAAAAAGGTTCCACGTTATCGGAAGTTCAAGTTAACGACGGTAAAATTATTATATAGAAAACAACCTGAAGGGAAACGAAAATCGCTTCGAGTTGGCAGGAGTTCGAGTTACTGAGGGTTCAAGTTATCGGGATTCAATTGTAGCTCTGCAAGCATCAACTCAATTCAGGGCTCACTTTTAAGTAGCCATGACAGAGGTACACATTGGAGATATACTTGTACTGTGTATATAATCATTGTTGTTGTTGTAGAGAGGTGGTCATTTTTGAGATTGACATGTGTGCATGGTCACTGTAGAGAGGTTTTCTGCTGATTGGCATGACTTACACTGCAATCAGAAGTCCTGTAATGAAACACCGGCAGACACCTACAAAATACATATTTAGTTCAGAAGAACTCTCAGTTGATACATATTCAAAACACCTGCAGACTGCTTCACTTACGTTCCACAGATGTCATCATTCAGTGATCCTTTGCCAGTTTCTCCACTGTCTATAGCAAATATACACAGAGTCACAGCCATTGGTGCAATCCTACATGGACAAGACAATAATAAATACAAATTTCTTTAACCTACCACTTCATAATTTGTACAGAACTGTATGCAGAGTTTGTTATTTGGTACCTATGCAATGCAATTCATGTATGATTATAATTCAGAGCTATTAAAAAAATAACAGAGAAAAGAGTTAAAATTAGTGATATTTTGTGATTTTAATTAATCCAGGAATTCTGCACTCACCAAGCAAAAGAATATATACAGTACACACTTGTGAAAGTCTGCAAATGAAATTACATTTAACAAAATTAAATTCTGTTTTGTTTCATTTCGTTTCCATTCCTTTTTATTTCATTTCATTTTGTTTGGTTTTGCTTTGTCTTGTCATTTATTTGTCTTGTTTTTTTTAGATGTGTTCATCAGTTCTACCTAGCCCACAATGCAAACATACAAGTCAATGCAGTGTTCTAGCCTAGCATGAGAGACCATGCAGGTAAAACAATGTGACTATACATACATCTTTCATGAAAGGAAATGATCCACTGTTTAATTTTACTCTCAGTTTTGAATACACTTCATATCCATATAAGGTAGTGAAGATAAAGGTGTTCATGTAAAAGCTCTAATTAAAGAAAAACAAATTAATTTAATTCTGTATACATTATTTTCACTCAATTCTATACTATGATTATTTTCATTTATTTAGTTTAGAGAGTATGCATGCTGTGATTGGTTGAAAGCTGTGCATTATTACTGAACAAAGCACAGTTATAATGTTAGCCGCACATTAACTCAATCACACATATGCACATGCCTTTTGAAATTTTGTACCTAGAAAAATCATTTTCCTTAATTCCTACTTAAAAATTTAGCAAATATATAATAAAACAAATAGCTCAGCTTTCTTAATCGTGCTCTGTTTAGTACTGAGGAAGTGCCAAGAGCACTCTTGAAACAAGTATATATAGCTTCAGAGCCCTCCCCTACAGAGCAATAAATTAAAGGAGCTTCAATTCTATTTGTTAAATTGACTCTGAATTATTTTTTCATTCATTCATCTATCCAGGTGAACGGTGAGCGCGGCACGCAAAGCAGGATTGGACAAAATGACCAGCCCTGGTTCCCAGGTCCTTTTTTCCCTTGATGAACAAGCAAAATTTCAGAAAAATTATTTCTGAAAGCTTTTAATCATATAATTTAGCAAAAGAGTTTGAAAGAAGTCTCCCTTGAATTTTTGACTGCTCCTGTCCCTTTGCCATCGTTTTATCAGCGATCAAAACTGTATCACGCAATACCGTCACGATATTTTGAAGGAGCTAAGAACTTATCATTCTGCAAAAATATTCCACTCCTAAAGCGAGTATGTAAGCACATTTCATCGCTATTATCTTTGTTACGAAACTTATTTTGACTCGAAATCTTGCCTTTTTTTATTTGGTGACAATACTTGAATTCTATTTTAGGCTAAAATGCAATAAAAACATACGTGATTTTGAGAGTTGACCGAGGCGAGCATGTTGATAGTGCGAGCCTCCCAAAAAAAATCAGTTTACAAACAGAATATTGTGCTTTACAGCAGTATAAATAAGGGCTATGATTTAAAAAAAAAATTTTTTTTCAACATGGAAGTATATACTTGAGGGTTTTGGCGAGTCTACACCTGCATGAATTCGCTAATAACTTTTAGATTTGTCAACTGAACGGAATACGAATTAAGTACAGTACACATTGCCAAATCAAAAGTTTATTATAAAAACTTACAAACATTTGTACAACAATTACTTACACGTTAGACGCAGGAAGAAGACTAAATTTACAGTTGTTTACCACATATCTTGATGAAAAACAATTTAACTATAAACTCCAGTTGCCAAATGGCGGATTCACATACTCGCCAACCGTGAAGTAAGTAGCCTGCTGGGGATGAGGGCCAGTCGCGAAAATGCTGAATGCACTCTGATTGGTTGAAATTAAAATCTCCATTCACCTGGATACATTTTTATTCATTCATTTCAATACTACAACAATTAATCTAATTTGACTTACACTTGAAACAGCAGTGATGTAAGAACACCAATTCCTTGTAGTTAAGTCAAATCCAATGTAATGTCTGTATGGGATGGAACCAAGCAGTAGAAAAAGGGAAGCCACAAGGTCTGCCAGTGAAAGGTGGAAAATTGGGCGGACCTATAAATCAAGAAATAAAGAAAAACTTCAAATTTGCTATAACTCTAAATAAAATGTACCTTACCTACGTACATACATAATATGAGCTACCAACTGACACCCTATCAACAACTGACACCCTATCAACAATTACCTACTGACACCCTATCAACAACTGACACCCTATCAATAACCTACTGACACCCTACTAACAACCAACTGACACCATGCCAACAACTTACTGACACCCTACCAACAACCTACTGACACCCTATCAACAACTGACACCCTATCAACAACCAACTACACCCTACCAACAACCTACTGACACCCTAAACAACCTTATTACTACACCCTACCAACAATCTACCATTATCATATCAACAACCCTGCAAACAAACTATACATCTGCATCTCATTCCCAATCATAACTAAGTGTAACAAATAACAAGTCTTACAACATCCTACTTATACAATATATAATTGCATTTTACCTAGTATTTATTTAACAGTTTAATCTATTACCTCTGCATTACAAACTTTTTTCTTGATTATGACAGCAAAAACTATTGACCCTGAGCCAAGAATACTATAACAATCAACAACAACAAATAGTAAATGCAATTTATAAGTAGCCTTGTCAATGTGCAAAAACATATAATATAAACACATGGAAAGATTTGAGAATTAAAACTTGCATAACTATGTAAAGGCCTGCACACTATAATGAATACAATTTTGAGCACTATATGCATGAAGACAACAAATTAAAACGTCTAACTTACATTGTTTTTTTGTCTGATAATCACAGTGACTAATATTATTCTGCCTTATTCTGGGATTGAATGGTTAAAAGACAAGACTTTGAGAGACCCCAAGACTTATGCATGTTCTTGTGAGCCCAACTTCTTTTGTTTTTAAAATTCAAGAACCTAAAATGGACAGCCTTTTGCCAAAAAAAAAATCATCAAGGCGACCCACAAAATTTGACCAACATACATGTAATTTGTGAGACTGATATTTTGAGGGTATCATTTGACATCCCTTCTAGAGGCCATGGAGTTAGATATATACATGTATAAGTACTGTATGGGACCATTTGACATCCCTTCTAGAGGTCATGGAGTTATGTACTATTAAGTACTGTACCTTAATACAGATGTTACAATGTAACTGCTTGCCAGTGCTTCTCTCTGTAGTCATTCAAATCAGAGAGAGAAAATTAGATTACTTGGTGGATCTCAAATATTCTACCTGATGACACCTACAATCATGGACATATCTGTTGGTACATTTAACCCGCTTGCTTGAAAATATTTGTAGTTGGATAGAAGTCCATACGAAAGTCCTATAAAACCTGTGTTTAGATGGAACTCTATATGGTTTGAGCCCTCCCCCTCCCCCACCCTAGCAATGTTGCTCCAATGTATATTGCCCAAGTCGTTTTCAAGACGGTGCTCAAAACGAGACACAACAAATTATTCGTCAAACATCATGCAGTCACTTGACTGTCAATCAGAGATGTTCAGTACGTGTATTTTTTAATCAATAGTATTCACCCAGGCTCTCCTTTCTCCAATCTTCACTCTCCCCCTTATCCCCTCCCCGGCCAGTCAGAGCCTGTCAGTTTGTCCAGTATACTGATAATACCCACTTCCGCCATTTTAATTGTATTATGTAAGCTTTCTGTATGTACACACATTGCTTTATGACATTCATTACACTAATTAGTCTTGTTAAACCATCCTATTATATCAGCATATTTATTGAAGCTAATACGATTTCGATTTCATAAGAAATCAGCAAAGGATCGAAATAAAGTAAGTTATAACTTAAGTTAAGCTTAAGACTTTAAGCTTAAGTTTTTGCACGCAATTTTCAGTCAACGGAAGGTCGACAGTTTATAGATCGATTTCACTGACGTCATCGAGAAAAATAAAGTCGGTTTCAGAGCATCAAATAAAATAAAAATACTTGTACCTCAAAGAACAACTAAATCTTTGCAACTCTAGAAAATATTGAGTCAAAAGAGCTTTTCACCACGAAGATACGAATGTTTGAATGTGGGCTTGTTGTTGGTAAGAATGTATGGGGCCGCCATATTGGTGTACACCAATATGTACACCAATATGGCGACCATAAATACCAAGCATCGAAATGATATTAAAAATACATTTATTTGTTCATTTTATTGATTATATATATAGAAAATGACAATTAAGTTCAATACCAAAGCAAATGAGGTGAAATTTGTCGCAAATTGATGTGTTCTTACGCCGTTTGAAAATGCGTGACTGCATGGCGTGACACAATTTTGGTGCCGATAATTTGCCAAGCGATGAACAGAATCAGACCAAATTTCCAGAGACGACTTCTTTTCATGATACATACAAAATACCAGGCAATCAACTTTCTCCGAGTTTTAGTTTAGATTTTAGTTCTCTCGTGACGTCACGTGAAATCGATCTATATACCCAAATTATTTTCCA
This sequence comes from Telmatactis stephensoni, assembly GCA_029948255.1. NCBI lineage: Eukaryota > Metazoa > Cnidaria > Anthozoa > Actiniaria > Isophelliidae > Telmatactis > Telmatactis stephensoni. The sequence goes on along the minus strand of JALIZF010001547.1, from coordinate 305,635 downwards.
AAAATCATGTACAATAGCCGTTCATCGCATATTTCTATAACAACGTTATCAGCTTTGAGTCTATCGTACGTGTCTTAATGTTGACATTTCTAGACTTTCTAGAAAGAATGTTCTGTGACCTCAGCACTTCTCCATTTCTAAAACAATAAGGATTCTAAACTAAATTGTAAAGCTTAATTACCTTGTATGTTCCAAGTCCGTGTGAATTATTATGTGTACAATTCTCTGTATACGACATATTGACGAACTGATTTACTGGTCAAACTTTACAGCTTTACACGCCAGGCGGCAGGTCATGCACTCATACATGCATGCAGGAACGAAACGGCTTAAAAACGGCTGATTGGTTGAAATAAAATTGAACTGAATATGCGCACAAGCGTTTTCCGCTGAAATTTTGCAGGCTCGCAGAGAAAAAATGGCGGACGAAGGAGAATATTTTTTCAGTAGTTTCTTGCAAAATATGTTCACTTCATATATATTTTTAAGCCCAGAAGAACAACCATAGTTATAGCATGATGTAAAGGAAAGAACAAGGTTTTTAATAGCTTTTAAGAAGATAATTTGAGGATCTTTAGCGTGAAAAAGTCAAACATAGGTCAACGTGACAAAACCAAAGGAGTGCCGCTGAATGAAGTTTTACCAAAGAAATACATCGTTTTCATTCATTAGATGTCTTCTTAATTTCTTGAAAATATTCAGAGTAAAAGGTAATTGCTAGAATCTCTCAAGATAAATCAGGATGGCAACGCAAGATCTTGGATTACGGGTGTGTCTGCTGTTTTAATTTGGAGCGATAGAGGGGAATCGAATAGTGAAGGTAAGGTTTAAGTGAGCTATGTGTGGAAAACATTACACTTAACAACTTTAAGTTTGTCTACGAAAGAATATGAAATGTATAATACATACATGTGTAAGTAGCAACGATTTCAAGGTGTTGGGTCGTGTTGCAACTGCCCTGCCATACTGCTTCAGTATTTCACTTTTATTTGGTGCATTAAAACAATGAAAAAATATATCAGTTTTGTCACAACACAACTTATTAAGTGTGACTGCAGAACTTCATACTGATTAAACAATATCATGTGAGATGGTATTAGGGACAAATTTTAGCATGGGGTTAATTGGCCAAATTTAGCTGGGTTTTCAGTTGAGTCAAACAGAGCTGACAATACCCTACACTGAGTTGGCCTATTTGGAATCACATCCTCTCCATCTTTGATGTACTTTTCTTGATTCATTTAATAGATATCACTCATTAGGCAGCCATAGGCTGATGTGTGAATAATGTATGGATTCCATCCATTCATTCACTCTGAATTCATTGTTTAATTCCAATGTTGTACAGTTTTCCTTTGCAAAGTTTTACAAATTTTGTCAAGTAGCTTTACATTATTCTGAGTTTTGTTTTGTTCTCTTAGTCAGTCACTTATACTTGACTTGAATTAGTTGACAAAAAGCCACAACTTATCGATTTTGCCTTTTTTGGACTGGTCACACTCTTATTCCTGTTTGCATTGATTGAAATAAAAATTTTCATGTTTCTAGCTATTTGTTTTGGTCAACAATTCACAAAGCAGTATATAATATTCATTTAAAATTTCAGTGTTGTGAAAGAATTTAATATTTTTTTTATATTCTCCTTATAGGTCAGTTGCTCCTTTTGAGTTCATAGCAGCAAGAGAAACTGAGTGTGTTGCAAGAGAGAAATCTTGTTAATGTGGATTCCCTTTGTCAATAAAAAATCAATGGATGGCTTTCCTTAATACTTTACTTATTCAGTTAATAGCTTCCATGACTCAGTAATACTATGGGGGAAAACCTGAACAGGAATGAGCTTCTGTAACAAGCAGGCTAACCCATTTGCCGGCACAGAAACAGACTCACAGGCAAACACAAACAAACAGACAGACAGACAGAGAAAGAAAGAAAGAAAGAAAGATAAAATAAACTCAAATCAAAAATAAATAAATAAATAGAAACTAGTACTGTTAATGTATTCATGTACTTTTCAGTCTCACCATTCTCCAATTAGCACTTAGATTATAAGAGGTAAGAGATAACTTGAATGCTGATTGGATGATTGCTCAGGTGAAAATAGGCAAATACATTATATAACTGGTCATACTTTTGGGGTTTGCACTGTAACTACAATATTACATCAGTACATATGTACATGTGTGTATCATTGGCTGTCACCAACTTCCCATGTCCGTGTAATTACAGGTTAAAAGAAGAGATGTGGATTGTTTAAAAAAAAACAAAGAGAGCCTTTTGAACTTTTTTGTTTTGAAATTCTTGCTATTATTACATTTCTCACATCATATTTGTCTTATGCCCTGTTTTCATAAAAGAAGGGGGCTATTGCTATAGTGTAGAGGTAGGCTTTTGCTAAAGTTTAGGTATTACCACCATCACAATAAATTCCTGCATGAAAGGACAAATTTTTGCATCTTGTTTTTGTTTTTGTTTTATTTCAAACATGAACATGACCGTGGCTAAGCAGGTTACCCAACTTTAAATATTCATATGATAAATGTTAATGTGTCCTGGGCTCAGTTGTACGAAGGTTGGATAAAGTTATCCACCGGATAAGAGTTATCCACTGTATAGATCTTGTATAGATTTTATCCGCTGGATAAGGATTTATCCCTTGGATAGCACTATTCACCCTTCGTACAACCGGCCCCTGGCTAATAGGGCTACCCTATCCCCCCAACCTTACCAAAGACCAAATGTCTCATCAAGAAGTAAAAATGAAAATATGCTGAGCCTTTTGTATTTTTAGGTAGGTTATTCATGGTACCTGCATTGGATCAGAAATGTCAAAGATGATCATTAAAACTGAAAACAAATACATTCAAAAATACAAACAAACAAAAAATAGGAATGCATAATATTTCAGTTTCATAATTTTTTTCCCTCCAATTTCCTATGCCATGTGACAATGTGAATTAACATTTTAACAAAAATTGTGCTCCAACAAAAGAGCTCCCTTTCAAATGAAATTGAGAATTTTCAGAACTGGACTGATGGTGACATATCATGCAGTTTTTGTTTTGAAAAAAAGACCATGCATTATTGAATTGCTATTAAAAGTTACAAGCCTGGTCAAGTGTTAAAATTGTAATCCAGGACTTCAAAGAAATAAAAAACTTTCACTCTTATTCATTAAACACTGAAGTTTAGGGTGTTCAGGAAACATAGTCTGTATTTGACAAAGATAGCCAGACTTAAGTATATTGGAAGATCCTCTTCTGCAAACGTGACCTTAATATGTCTGGCAAAAATGTGACCTACTATCGATAGGCGAAGCAGTAACAACTTTATTCGTCAAGAAAACAGCTTTATTGAATAAATAATAACTACATTAACTGCATAATTAGAATTTAGATGTCAATTAAAAAATAAAATGTGTCATATTGTACAAAATTAAGTAGAAACTTAGCTTTTCCAGTAGTCTCGAAGCTTCGATAAACTTTGATCATTTCACCTCGAGTGGCCAAGATATGTGATTTTCGAAGGCTCTCTTTCAAATACGCATCTTCGCACTTTAGCAAGGTGTCGTTTTACAGCCCAATCTCAGAACAAGCAGCCCATTTGATATGTTGTTAAACGGAGAACAAAGAACAAAATATCAAAACGTTAACCTTATCTCAGTTGTCCTGACCTTATTCTCATGATTTTTTCCCAGCAGCAGTCCTTTTGTTGTCCAAAAGCACACATAATTATCAGAGCGATAAGACCTTCCACGTCCACATAACGAATACTCATACTTTCAGTAAGCCTTGTAGATTATTTGACCAAGACCGACTGGAAATTACAATCAAAATAGAGATTTCCGATTTACGGGCTTTGGCACTAATAGTGCCACATACTAATTAGCATATGTAGCTATAGTGTGAGCAATAGTGCGTAACACTTACACCACGTATCAGAAAACCCTCCACTCCGAATATACATTTGACATTTTTTTATCATTTTTCTTTTCCACACTGAAACAGCATTTTCGTATTTTAGACAAAAGAAATAGGCTGTTTTAGTGTGGACGGATAGCCTGTGAACAGGCTCTGTGGCCGGAGAAGGGCTTGTTGTAGCAATGCGTTTCCATATAATTCAAAACCGTCGGAAGGCAAAACAAATTTTTGTCAATAATCTTTTTGGGCAATTCGTTTATCTTTTAATCATCAAAATTAGCTAACAAACTTATCTAGCCCTTACTAGCAAATAACTAGAAATAACAACTGTTCTGTGGCCCGACAGTCGATGGTGGAAAAACGACGCTTTCGTGCCTGCAGTAATAGGGACCTTACGCAACGACGACGGCAACGTCAGTGAAGACGGGACGCCAAAAAAGATTAAAGAACAATCGATAACACTATTTCTTTCGCTTGTTCATTTTCATGTGACATTCAGACTTAGAATCTTGAAATAAATGAAAATGAAAGATCAGTTTTCTGTGCGAACGAAAAATAAGCTGATTTACTTCTACAAGTTGCCGTTCTCGGTAGAGCGTGAAATCTGGACTTTTCACGTTGTAGTTTTGAAGAGTACGGTCGATATCTTTGCAGTTCTACACATTTGCACGTGCATTTATTGTATTTTGTAATTAAAGGCATTGTTTTATGCCGTCGTCGTCCACGTTGCCGTCGTGGTTACGTAAGGTCCCAAATGACGTATGTACGTGATCGCTCGATACTCGGATCGGCATAATTTAGAGATGATGTCTAGGAAAAGGATTCTGCTTTGCTTGTCAGATGAGTCATCAAGCTGGATTAAACATTTCAGAGATTAATCTTCAGTCACGTACGCAGGGAAACGGCAGACGGCAGAGACGATCACGCGGCCTCCTTTTTTCACAGCTGCTGATGTGCGTTTGGAACTTCATGTCTACGACAAATGCGAAATGACTTATCTTCGCGTTCAAACGCCAACGACAAACGCGAAAAAAGTCTGCCCTCTGCCGTTTCCCGTACACTGGGTGAAGCTTAAGCCAACCCAAGTACTTGGGTGTGATCGGCCAATCAATGTACCTTTTTACCTCAGCACTCGCAGCGAGCTAAGGAGTACCCGTTAGAAATAAAATCTATTGTTCATAGGCGAATAAAAATGATCGCTGCGAGTTCTTTCTGCGATGAGTCGAGAGAGTCTGCTTAAGGGGGTGTTTACCTCCTAGCAGGCGAATCATCCTTCCTGCTATACGTTTACTACATTCTGCTTACATGGAAATTTGTGTCTTCACTTCGGGTACGAGGATCATTCTACTAAACTTCGGTATTTATTTGTGTTTTCTCTTCGGGTACTAGGATCATCCTACTGGATCATCCTGTCTCGCCGGTAGGAATATCCTAGCATTAGGAGTATGTTTCGGTCATGTACACGGAAAAAGTAGAGATACTTCGCCCAACAAGGGTTAGGAAACGCTAATGCCACTGTGGTAGTTCGGGTGACCTAGGACGAGCAATCACTCATTTCTTTGAACTCTGCTTCGAGTTGCTTCGGGCATGTCAACTAAACGTAAAAGTTGGTTCGCCTGCTAGGATGATTCTAGTGCTAGGATGATCCTAGTATCATGTAAACACCCCCTAAGAAGTAAACACTGTTCAAATAGTCGGCCCTTGATGCTAACTCACCATTACTGTGCGCACAAGGCACAAGAGCTCCAAGAAAGCCAAGAGTTCGAAAATAAATTATTTTTCTCTGTGCAAGATACTAACTGAGATACAGTCCGCAGTGAAATATTACAATCAAACAGTTATAATTATAAATTTTGTGATTGTTCCATGGATTGTCACTTCCGTTTAATTTCATTCAGTACACCCAAACGTATGGTACAAAAGCCAGTACGTCAATCGATTTGAAAGCCAATAGTTAGTAGTTTCTGGCCAATAAAAATGTTCAGAGAGCTATTTATTCATATAGTAAAATTTTTGAAAGCTTGTAAAAACGAAAAAAGCTTTTCTGACTAGTAAATGTTATGTAAATTATAAACATCATCAATGTGATGTTTCAGGGTTAGTAATGTGTAACGTGATGAACGCTTATCCGAAATGATTTCTCGGCAATAGCTTTTTTAAAACTTGTATTTATAACAAATTATTACAATTCGTACATTAACTTGTAAAATGTGTTGCTTTTTTTATAGAAACAATACTTCGAAATTCGAAAAATAATAGTTACAATCATATACAACAGGCTGGTACTAGTTGCTGGCACTATTAATGCCAAAACGGCCTTTAAGCCCGTAAATCGGAAAACCCTATTGAGACGCTGAATCCAATCCAATGCCACAGTGTTTTTCATGCGCGGGAAACTCAGACGCGTCCGCCATTTTGATTTTTAGAATGTCGCGCATGCGCAGCCGTTTTTAATCCTGCAGGAACACAATGGAGAGAATAACACAGGAATCCCACACAGGACTCACTATAATGCATTGTTAAGGTAATTCCTCTGTTTTGCACCGCGCACGTCTACTGCGCATGGTTCAAAAAGCATAAATCGCGACTTTACGAGCATTTTCTTTCAAGGTATGATCAAAAAGGATACAAAACTCGATTTTGGAAATTTTTCTAATCTTTGCTGCGGATAAAAAGCAAGTTTTGCGAAACTCGCCCCATTCCCTTCTCGAAAAGGTGCCGTTTTTAGCTCTATTATGATGATGTTTTACAAAATATCTCGCAAACGAGCACCGTGACCCCCATTTTTTATTTCAAAACTTGCATTCACGCAATAATGATTTACACAACATATTTGAAAATTAAGAAAATCTATCGATAGGAACATGGAAAATTTGACGCTTTTTTGTGTATGTTTGAGCCCTAGAATGCCAAAAATCAAACATTTCGGGGGTATATGTTGCTCTCTAAATGATGCAAAAAATGTTTCTACTAAAATACTGCTAACTCTGAGTTTTGGAGTCTTTTTCTGAGACCAAATAGACATATCAACGAATTAGCTGGAAAACATCGAACGTTCGTGCGAAATCGCTAAAATACCGTACCCTTGTCTATCAAGCCAAATATTTCCTAAACAAGTACCGTGACTGTTTCAAGACGTGTTCGTGTTGACGGGAGAGGAGATATGCGCTTTATTCCAACAACCACATGTCTTAAGTATTAAACTAGCCGTTTCTAATAGAAAGTGAAGTGCTGCGAGCTGTCTTTGCAAATTAATACGGCTAGTATGTGATTATGTCTGGAGTTTGGTAAATTTTGATCTGAAGATGCGAGGAACGTACACTGTTAGATATAATCGCTATATTTATTCCTTCATAGCATTACTTAGGCCTAGGTCAAACGTGCAAAATTCAATGCAAATGAGATGCTAATGAGCAGAAACAGAAGATTGTAGTTGTACTTGATATATATTTGCAACCGTGCCCCTCCCCCCCCCCCCTCCCTACACACACACAAACACACACACACAAAAGAAAAACAAAACACAACAACAAGAAATACATTTCTTTAACGAGTAAATTTATTTAAGACCATTTAATAGTGGAAGTACAAAGGTCTAAACCATAAATGCAATAAAATATAACGACAACAGGAAATAATATGCTTGTACATTTTAAGCTTAAACGAAAAAGCCTAAATAATAAGAAACAGTAGTAACTAAAATCATACATGCGTAGCACTATTTGTCAATTATAATAAAAGGTAATAGTAATTTAACATTCGGTTTATTTGCCTTAATGGGCGATTGCTTTGGTTGGTTTGCCTCGATACTCTCTGACAATGAACGATTGTTTTGATTTGTTTTGTTTGCCTCGATGGACAATTGATTCGGTTTGTTTGCCAGTGGTTTTGGTCGGTTTGGCTGAATGGCATGGACGATAAGTCGATTGGTTTAATTAGATCAGTTCTCATCGTGCTCCAATGGACTCGATCTGGCGATCTTACCTCAAAAGCCAGCTAGAACTGAGTTCTGGAACTTCTTTCTTGCAATGAGTACGAGAATGTAAGCCCATGTGCTCGGTAAGTCACTGAAACATGCATCATTTGCACTGCCCGTTCACCTACGACCGCCATTTTGAATTGGAGCCGGCCGAGATGGCTCATGGGAACGAAATCATCCATCGCTAGTTAGTTAGTTGAAAGTTAGTTGACTGAAGGTTCGGAGCCCCATTATAAAATGCCCAGACCTCCAACGGCCATTGAGTAAACGGGAATCCCGTCGAGATTAGTGTTGCTGCTTCGCTCGCTTCGCTCGCTCGCAGCAATTACAATTACGTAAGAGGTAATATTGTAACATCCTCCCCTTTTATAATACTTTAAAAATCATAGCTCCATTGGTATATGATGAGTTCAATTGTATCATATATAAAAAAAATACACGTTTGCATCTTACTGTTGTTGTTGTTGTTGTTGTTGAATTACGAAGATTTTAAAAATCAAATACTTATGGAGAATCAATTAAAAATCAATGTCCTATAAAGTGTTCGTACGATTATATGGATATTTTAAAATGTCACACAGTAAAGATTTTTCCCTGCACAGTCTATAATTTAACCCGATCAGGTTTCTTGACTACTCTTTGACTCCTTCGCAGTACAGGTGGATTAACTGCGGGTTCTGGCACAGGTGGAACTTGAGGTTTCGTTGCATTGTCGACCTCTTGGGTTGTCTGTGTGTCAATAGTTGGTTCTTTCGATGGTACATGGGCTGGTTTGAGAAACTGTCTGTTGCGTCGAAGAATCTCTCCGTTTGTCTAGCTCAACTAAGTATGACCTGTCTGAGAGTCTCTTCATACACTTCCCTAATTCCCAGAGCTTGCCTCTCTGGTTTGGCGCTACTCTAACCTCTTGGCCTATTTCTATATTTCTGGTAGGTCCACTTGGCATTTCTATCGTAGTGGCTCTTGGCTTTCTGACTCTTGAGGTGGATTTTAGTTGTCACACTTCAGCTACTTTGGGGTACAAGAGATTAGTTGCTAAGGGAACTAGTGTCTTAGTTTTCATTGACATTAGGCGCCCTACGGGGCTGGCCTGCATCCCTTTAGAGGGCGTGTTCCGATAGTCAAGGAGGGCTAACCATAGGTCTTTGTGATCTTTGGTGGCTTTCTTAAACAGGCTTTTGACTACCTTCACTGCTGACTCTGCCTTTCCATTTGACTTTGGGTGGTATGGAGATTAAGTGACATGTAGAAACTCTAATTCTCGGGCGAATTCGGCAAACTCGTTGCTAACATATTGTGGCCCGTTGTCGGAGACTAGCACGTCTGATATCCCATGTCGACTGGATTGTACCTTCAGGAACTTGATAATGGCTGCTGAGGTGGTATCTTTCAGAGAGCTTACTTCTACATAGTCTGAGTAATAATCTACCAAGACTACATAGTCTGTGCTCTGCAACGTGAAGAGGTCTGCACCAAGTCTGCTCCAAGGTCTGTCGGGTATTTCGTGAGACTGCATTGGCATACTGGGGTTGCGCTGCTGATATTCCGAGCATACTGGACAATCCTTTACTGCACTTTCGATGTCGTGGTTCACCACTGGCCAGTATACGCAGTCTCGTGCTTTTCTTAGACACGCTTCGATTCCTCGATGACTTGAATATAATCTCGCGATTACATCAGATTTGAACGCTCGTGGTATGATGATGCGCTGGTTCTTGAATAAGATGCCGTTGTGGAGTGTCAGTTCCTCTCGGAAGTTCCAGTAATCTCTGATGATAATTGGTACTTTGTCCCGTACGTCAGGCCATCCGATTAGTATCGTGTTCTTCAGCGACTGCATTGTAGGGTCTTGCTCTGTGGCTTTTTGTAGTTGCGCTAGCCTTTCACTTGTGATCTTCACATTGTCGAGGGGGTTGACTCCTTCGAGCTCTAGAGGAAACACTTGGAACTCGTCTTCAGACTCTCCTTGGTCGGCAAGGTAGGCTCGTGAGAGGTGATCTGCCACGTACATTTGTGATCCTGGCTTGTAAGTTACGTTGAGGTTGTATTTTTGTAGCCGTAGTATCATTCTCTGTAGTCTGCTAGGTGCTGCTAACAGTGATTTCTTGAAAATCGCTTGTAGAGGCTTGTGGTCTGACTCTACTGTAATCAACTCTCTTCGTGTGATGTACTGGCTGAACTTTGAACAAGCGAAAACGATAGCAAGACATTCTTTTTCTATCTGTGCGTAGCGTTGCTCAACTGGTGTGAGAGTTCTGGATGCAAAAGCTACTGGCTGGCCATGTTGTAGCAGAGTTGCTCCAAGGCCTTTCTCACTCGTGTCACATTGTATAGTGACTTCCTCTTTCATGTCGTAGTACTTGAGTACTGGATGCGTGACCACAAGCTGTTTCAGTTCTGCAAAAGCTTTGTCGTGTTGGCTTGACCAGAAAAACTTTGCGTTCTTTGTAGTTAGTTGGCGAAGGGGCTGTGCGACTTCTGACAGTCTGGGAAGAAACTTGGCGAGATAGTTAACAAAGCCTAGCAGGCTGAGTGTCTCTTGTTTGTTGGTGGGCTTTGGCATTTCGGTCACTGCTTTAACTTTTTCTGGGTCTGGTTTGAGTCCGTTGGATGACAAAATGTGTCCCATGAATTTCACTTCTTTTCTCCGCATGACGAGCTTCTTGCTGTTCAGCTTTAAATTGATCTGTCTTGCTCTCTTGAGCAGGCGTAGCAGATTTTCGTCATGATTTTTGTTGGCTTCTGCTAATGTATCACCGTACCCGACCACTAGCATATCGTCACGGAGCACTTCCACGCCTTCTAGGTCTCCCAGCCGCTCGTGTAGGGTGCTTTCGAACTCCTCTGGGGCTGAGCTGACGCCAAAAGGCATGCGTAGGTATCTGTAACGGCCAAATGGGGTCCAAAAGGTTGTAAGCTTACTGCTAGCTTCGTCCAAGCCGATTTGGTAAAACCCGTCCTTTGCGTCTAACGTTGTGAAAACTTTGGCCTTGCCGAGTCTGGGTAACATCTCGTCCATCGTAGGCATTTGGTATTTGGGTCGTTTGATCGCTTTGTTTAGATCTTTGGGATCCAAACAGATTCGTATCTTTCCACGTTTGGCTACAACGACCATGCTGCTGATCCATTCTGTCGGTTCTGTTTCTTTGACGATTATTTTCTTTTTCTCAAGTTCAGCTAACTTTGCTTTGACCTCTTGGTGCAGGGTAACTGCGATTCTTCTAGGAGCATGTTGCACTGGCGTGACGTCGGGGTCAACTGTGATCGTGGCGTTAATAATAATAATAACTTTAATGATTCTTGAATGGCAAATAAAACTATTTGAAAAACTCAAGATTACAATATTAGATAAATAAATAAATTACATATAAAAAATCTTAATATAAATATGTGCAATGTTATAATAATAATAATAATAATAATAATAACGATTTATTGAAGCATATCTACAGGGTAGCTCTACATCTTCAATACTAAGTAAAATAAAGATGAAACATAATTAAGTGAAAAAATAAATAAATATTATATAAAGGAGTCTGCTGTATATATATATTGTATTTATAAAAGTTATATACACTATATATAGATTAAGTATAAATATATGTTGAATAACTCGACCGGGGCGAGAAGCCAGCCTAGCCAACAGCTAGGTCAGGCTATCGCCCCGCTCCAGGCATCCAACTCCTATACAATGTAGAATATCACAATAGAAGAATAATCATGAATATAGAAATATAATGACAATGACAATCTAGTCATTAAGGAATTTGTAAGCGATGTTTGGCTTTGTTCATTAATGTTTTGTATACTTGTTTTGTGAATGATTTAAAGTCACTGTTATTCTTGGTAATTTTCGGTAGTTCATTGAATATCTTTGAGCAGTTATCCTGGAATGTTCCTTTTTCAAGAGGGGTGACCAGGTTTACAGCACTACTTGACCGCAGCTGGGGGAGGGCTTGGCGTTTTTCGAGTTTCAAGTAATCTGGGAACAACGGGTCCCACAGCGATTTATGACCTAGACGAAGTAGATGGTATTCCGTCCTTTCTTTCACAGGGAGCCACTTGAGGTGCTGCACTGCATCGCTTTCGGTGGTATATTTATTCAGTACAAAGCTTGCTGCTGCATTCTGAATTCGCTGTAACTTCTTTTGTTGATATTGCGGAAGTGGATGGAACACAATATCATTGTAGTCAAGTTTGGACAAGACTAAACTTTCAGCTAGTTGCTTTCTAACGTTGAGCGGAGCCAGGTTCTTAAGTTTCCGAAGAGTGGTTAACACTGCATAGCACGAAGAATGTTAAGGTGACGCGTCCCATTTCTTAACTGCATAAGGGATAAAGCTGTTCTGGAAACGTTTAGTACGACATTTAAGTAATGGAAATTTCCTTGAGTTCCGTAAGGAGTAGACAGATTCAGTTACTGAAGGTAAGACGTCGTTGATTCTGTCTTCGGGTTGCATAATGGTCTTGTAAAAGCGACGACAAAGCTCATCTCTGCGCTCATGAAGGGTGGATAGTCTCAAATGAGCAAGTCGCTCTCGGTAGGACAGGCCAGGAAGCATGATCTTTGTAGCTCGTTTCTGTATTTGTTCAAGTTGGTCAGACAGGGCCCTAGTCAATGAAGAGTGCCACACGGGGCACGCATATTCTACAACAGGTAGGGGTGCTCGACAGAGAGTTTTGATACCCTAAAAGGTACGACCATATTCAACTAATATTTTTGATAAAGAATATTCGCATGTGAGATCGTTTTAATTATCCTGACCCTACTTGAAAGGTCCCGGGGTGGGGGACTCCATTGTAAAAGGATCGGGTATGCTCGTCATAATTAAATTTTAATAAATACCCCTAAAACATACCGGAAGCCTTTTAAGAAGGGCGTGACTGGACGATTTTTAACCCCTAAGCCGATACCAGCGTTAACAAGCTAATGAACAATGCGTTCTATGATGAACATAAAATTGAACGGTCGATGCGCTAATTTGTTGGGCAAATTTCTTCCATTTGAGAACAAGATAATAAGCGATGGGCTCTAGCTTTTGATACCCTAAGAGAGACCAGGAAAGGCTAAAACTCTAAACTTCAATTTTAACACCCTAAAAGATACCAAATGACGAGCATATACCCGATCCTTGTATAATGGAGTCCCCCCCCCCCCCCCCCCCGGGTAAAAGGTACGCTATGAACCGTACAAGCGGGTCATATTTTCGACCCCAAAAGGTCCATCGAGCACCCCTACCACTTTTGTAAGGCCAGTACCCCCACGGGCAAAACGAAATGTCTGAAATAGTTACTAAGCTAAAACACACTAGTAGATCCCAATTCCATTGTTTCCTTTTGTTGAATTTTGACTGCTATACACTAATAGCTAGTTAGTATTTCACAGTCCGATCAAAATCACTCTAATAAGGTCTAACAGTGTCTATTAGTCTAATATAACTATTTCAGGGGTTTTCAGTCGAAATCACTCTACAAACATACTAACAATTTTTAACGCAATTTTGCGATATCTGTTTGGTTTGAAGTAAAGTTTTACCAAAGCGTAACAAATTCAATATTTTCGTTGTCGATTTACCGCCCTTGAAAATGAAAATCCTCGAAATGGGAAATTCGCATATATTCCTACCGCGAGTGTACTCATATCATGGGCTTCCTGTGTCGATCAGCGGCTCTTACCATTGTGCGCACGCGTTCGCGTTGAATTTGAGTTTTTTTGCAGTATCCATAGTAACAAAGGAACTCTACGATCATAAGGGAAGGTTTACTGCGAGAGTTAGGAAGGATTTTATTGCTTTATCACCAACATGTCCAACGAAGCCACAAATAATTCTACTCAAATACAGGTAAGTAGATTATTGAGACAGTGGTACAATATTTTTTAATGTAATTTTGGGCTTTTATAATATTTTGATAAATAAAGATGGCGAAAGAGTCGAGATCCATTCGATTTCTTTCAGGTTTGGCCGAGTGTAGTACGAATCTTTTCTCTAAGAATGACTCAGAATTAAACTTTTTGAGTACAAGAAAATTCTAAGAAAGCTAAAAAAAGGCGAAATATTTTGTTTATATTTCGTTCTAATGGCGAGATTTACCGAGGAGAATTGAATTGCAATGATTTCCGAAGGTATCGTTCACTAACTTGCAAATAATTTTCATTCAAAGGCAACCAACAACGCTATGTCACAATTTGAGGAGACCAAACCAGGGAAAGGTGCGAAAACAAGTGATTATTACCGAGTTAGCAACATACCAGATCGCTTCAACAACCCTGGTAATAATACTTACTGTTTTACTGCTTTATAGATTCATCCTTACTTATAAATAACCCAGGCAATCCTGTGTTCTCTTGCACTACGAGCGTAGAATCTGGAAAACCTGAGACAAAGTCAACAGAAGGTTGGTTGACTGGCCTTTTTAAGTCCTTCTAAAACTTTTACACTTATGATATTTTTTAGAATTAAATTAAGCAACTTACACAACTTACAACTTTTTTTAGAATTAAAGCAACTTATTACACATTTGGTCGAGGTCCTATATATTGTCCAATCCCTGGGTACTCTTTACCTCTCATTGCCAGCTATTTGATGACTATGTACAAAAGGATATTCCCTATTTCATATTTTCAAATATAGGGTGCTATTTTTTTAACTCTCCTTACATCAAAACAACATGGAATGAAGTGCTGCCCGTTGTTGGTGTTGTTTGCCATGCTAAACATGCATGTGCTTTAGCTCTATCTTTCATAGGCTTTTATGGGATGATTATTATGTTACTATGGCAACCATGAGAGTGCTTTCAGAAACTGGAAAAGTCAGTTTAGGGAATCCTGGTCTGCTCTATTTGTTGACTTTGTCAGATTCATTTGTTAATCTATTAATGGTAATATTATTTTTCAGATTGCTTTCAGGGTTACGGCTCTCAACCCTCCAACCCTATGTATTTAACAAGTGCGATGGAGTATGGGTAAGTCAATGATTTGTACTTTCACTGCAGTAATACAGTAATAAAAATTAAAAAGAAAATTGAAAATAATTATTTGTTGTCGTTTCAGGAGTCGCTCCCCTACAGTCCACACCATGCCAACAAGTTTTCATGCAAAATGCATAAAGTTTACAGAACATCTGGGACAGTGTGGGATGTACAGAAACCACTCTTTAAACACCTCATCAGATAAAAGCATTGTTTGATTTACTGTATTAATTATATATTGTAAAGACCTGTAGACACTTCTAGTATTTAAATTATGGTACATGTACATTTTGTATGCATTTAATAATTGCCTGTGCACATACAACTAATATTCACATCATGGAAGATGAAACCAATACATGGCTAAGGAAGGTTATAGAATCACTGGCTCAAAATGTTACACCTTTTGTAAATACCTGAATTTTGCTTCTTACAAGTACATTTTATTAAAGAATTTCAAAAATGGAAATAAAAATGATATTCAAATGGTATTTGTTTGGAGCAGGTTTCTGTGTGTATCTTACATTACTCTGTAGTGTTATACTATATATGTGGCAGGGTTTCATTGGATGAGACAAAAGCATTGACCATTTTTTAAGTTTGGAAATTAATGTTACATACTGTATTGTCCAGAAGCATCACTTCAACTAGTTGTGTTTTACAGTATGGATACAACAACCAGGTCACCTTGAACAAAACTAATCTCACAGCCTAAGAACACAACTGGCTGTTTTCTCCGACTATAAAGCTAAAAGTTTGAATATGCAGAGGGTTTCATCATGCATGACAAGCCCCTCGGTGGCTGCCAAGAAGACTAGGTTGACCTCCAGTCGGGAAAAAATTATTTGAAAACGATGTTTAGTGAGAAAATATACATTAATTGCTGAAACTGAACAATTGCACATGCAAAAAAAGATATTAATCCCATGGGTCTTTCTTGAGGCCAACCTACCTTTTGTCAAAAAAGTCCCTCAGCAGTCTCAAGCCGATAGGTTGCTATCAATCAGCTGTTGAATCTCATTATCTACATTTGACTGGAGGGCAAAAACCGGTTTGACTGGGGGTCAAAAGCTTTCAACCATAAAGAATTCTTACAATTCAGTTGATGGGATGGGATATGTTTATTGATAGCAACCTGTCTGAAAACAGGACTATCAGCCAAAAAAAACTTGCTGGAAATGGATTGTTTCAGTTAGGAGCACACCAAACTTTTTCTTTCCAGAATCTACTTGTAACAGAGTGACACGGACAGTCACGCTAGAACGAAGTGATTCAAGCTGACTCAGGCACCATCTGTATGGTCAGTTTGTAGTGGTCACATTTACTGTGTGAACTGTTAAGCACTCGCTACAATTGTTGGAGAAATTACATTATCAATGTAGTGTGTAAAGAGACTAAATGGAAAACACCCTCAATTGGCATGAAGTAGGTAGAAGCAGCGGGGTAATGCTCAGCTGTCTTCGGACTGGGTGGGGCAAGACCAAGCCCTTTTGCCTGTGGTTCCCCTCTACAAACCCATGGGTAAAAAAATCTGGATTAGGACACACCCACCCACTCTGACTGTGCTCTGACATCCTTTTGTCATGGTCAGGTCATGCATGACAACTACGCTTATCACTTGAGTGAGAAATGAGCCAGTTTTGAGACGTCACTGAACTCATACAGCTCAAACTCACTGAAGTCGTCCATTAACCATAACTTTGTAACTGCTTTATTCAAATGAAGATAGCTTCATGAAAGCTGAAACAAGCCTTGAAAATCAAAAATGTTATGATTTGTCTTAAATTAAAACCTTCAACCATTAGCTTAAAAGCATATAATACCATAACAAATGCCGTTGCCCCTAACATTGTCAAAGTGATAAGCGTAGTAAAAAATATCACAAGTCAACCATATCAAAACACCAACTGGATCTTATTATCAACTTCTAAGAAAACACCAAAGCTATAGTACAAGGTAAGTCACATACATGCAAGTGAAAATGAAAATGGTGTTATGTGGCTAAATTGTCCAGTCATAGGAGATGGATGGAAAAACAAGTGAGCAAACTGTTTATTTGTACAGTTATAAAATGGTACCATTATATGTAGCATTTTTTTTTGTACTTGTGCAAAAACATTTCTTGCAAGTTGGACACTCAGTTTCTACATTAAAACCCCCTTGCATAATTATCTGATTTTGCAACTAATTTTGCCATGTAAACTTGTCTTGGAAAAACCCTAAACCACAAAACGCAAGCTGACTTTATTATTTTTTATACATGCCGAGTTGCATGAACAATGTCTAACATCCCTGTGTGATTCAATGGACGTTTTTGAGATTAGATGCACCAAAAAAGATACTTAGATGCCCCCTATTTCCATCATTATGTCAAGTCAAACATTCAAACAGCCCATTGGAATTGGTTATTGACTGAAAATGTCAATGCGTTCATGTGTGTTGTCTCAAGGAATTCAAAATGTTTGGGTTCACATTTATATTTCATTCTAGACAAATTTAAAAATTACTGGTAAGGCATTTTAAGGCAAGAGATCTGTGCAAAAAATAATTTCTGATCAAATATTTATACATTGAAGATGAATTCCAAATGAGAAAATGGATTTTGATCAGAGATAATTTAAAGTTAACATTCATGCACAAACCTCTACAGTATTTTAGTGAACAGACCTATAGAATAGAACAAATGAATCAATTAAATACCAACTTGATCTAGACTACATATTTGTACGATTCTATTTTATCAATCAGAGTATGAATTAATAATAAAGGAATAATGTTTGTTCTTAATATCTAAAAGAAACAGTTTGTTCTTTTGCAAATTTACATGTAGAACTCTAAGGTTGTATAAAAACTTGATGAAAAGATAGCAATTTATTGTTTATGAACTCTTTAGTTCTTGGCCAATCTTATAATTCAGAATCTTGTTCCAGTCTATCTTGGTACGTGTGATGGGTAATTGTCTTCTCAGAGCTTTGAAAGTAGTATCGGACATGGTACTGTAATTCTCTGAAATTGCTTTCTGTAAATACAAATTCAAATAGTTATAAGTGACTAACTGTACTATTTCTTTTTTGTTTGTGTTTTGTCCTTACTTGATAATCACTTTCAGCATTTTCCACAATTTCCACAAATCGATTTGCTGTGCCAGTTTCTCCCTAATGAAATGGTCAAAATAAAACAGAAATAAATTTACAAACCAGAGTGCTTCCAAAACTATCATTTCAAGCTTTCATCAAACATCTGATGAACAGAAAATGTATTTTTCAAAGACTGAGAATGGTTAACTGTATTCTTACTGTGATTTTAATTTCTTCATCAACTTCCTTAGAGGATACTAGCTGCACATTGCCATCTTCATAATAGTGTACCTGAAAATGTAGATAGAAATATATGGTACTAAATATACAGTTCTATGTGAGTGGCATGTAATAAAGAAATACATCTAGAAATAATAGTTCTGTTTACACTAATAGAATGTCTACAACTACTAATTGAGTAAAAGACCAGCTCAAGGTGGTATACTTTAGATCCAACTAAGTTGATCTACATGTAACTACTAGTGTGAATGATTCAATCTAAATTTAACTACTTCTGATCAATCAAGATCCTTTGACATGCCCATGTCTCATGCATACAACAGGAAACAAAAATTGCCTACACCATCCTTGCTTACATGTACACAAGACACAATAACCAAGGAAGTGGTATGTGATATGAAACTTGCCTGCAGTTTGAGTACACCGTGCATTTCTGTTGTCTCTCCACCACCTTTTTTAAAAGACACTGTCCACTCTGAACGCCATCTACCATTCCTAGAAATAGAACAGAACAGTTGGTAACTATGCATAATTAAAGTAGCTTATGAAAAGGGTTATTAATAGAATATCAATATGCTATAAATGAAACTAATTTCTGTGCAATAACAATATTTTAGCCAAGTCATGCACAAAGTAATTCAAACCAAGGCATCCTGGAAAGAATGGAGAAATGCTTACAATCGTAGTCTAGCATCAATTTCAAATGGCAAAATAGAAATATGGCCCTGTATTAAACTACACATACCAAAAATTCTGTGGTTGAAAAACATGATCTTCTATGCAAGCAATTATGGTAATCACACCAGCATCACTTTTACCATAAACCTACAAGAAAAAGTTGGTAATGGTTGCAGTTTTAGAAGAACTGGTTGGCACTCCATCTCAATTAAACTTAGACCCCATCTATCAATGCAATATATAAACCCTGCACCATAGTATATAAATGTAAAAGAAACCCATGTCACTATTCAGGAAGAGCAGTGCATAGAGTTCTAAGTATATGGTCTGGCCTATTACACCACAAGACAAATGGAATCAGTATTGTCCTTTTGAAAAAAAAGTTGCAGATGAAAGATGGACAGAGATATCAATAAGCACTGAAGACAATACATTTGACATTTGAAACAATAGGATCAATCAAGGGATACTTTGATCTGTATATTCAGCTTTCCCTTCCTATGAAGACAGGATCACTACAACAGCCTTCACTAATTACTATATGGGCCCTTTAGCATAGTAGGACACACCAAACATGCTGGCAACTGCAGTTCCTACTCTCCCTGAATAGTGGTGTGGGTTCTTTAACATTTCTCCAGTGCAGGGGTACATGTATTGTGTTCTAAATACTTGCAGATGTATTTACAAAGGCAGTGCACCTTCTCCTCAATTATCTAAAGACCCTTAACAATGATACAACTGGGGAATAGTTACCAGTGCAGATGGTCGTAACAAGTTGATTAAAGGAACACAAAAGAACCCACACCATTTCAGGAAGGGAAGGGCATGGAGTTGACTCATTGTGTGCACTAGCAAGCTGTTGTCCTGAAGCAATTTTCCTACAAGTATGAAACAGACTGCACACTGTCGTGACCTAATGCCAGTGCCATGTTGTCTATAAAAGCATTTGAATAGCCTGCTGTAACCATGCTGTGATCATACCATTTTCACAGTCACTTGAAAACTGCTGTAAGGTGGTAAGACTTACTGTGCTAATTCCATGAGGATAGTGGTTCTTGACATAGGTCCTAAAGGATTCTTCAATAGAAGCTCTATAAGGCTCAGCAGTAGTGTCAACATCAGATGGTTCTATATCATTGGCTTCCTATCAATTTACAACCATTTTTTAAGAAAGAATTATATTTCAGAACAGCTTAACTCTTAGTAAAGGCAAGTAAACAATAAATGTCAAATAAACAACAGCAACAACAACCACAAAGATGTCAGCAACAAGACACTATAATAGCATTCACTTGGGCCAAGAGGAAGCCTGAGTAACAAAGCTTCTATGCATGCCAACACATTAACTTTGCTTACTTGTTTGTTTGACAACCACAATACAGATCTAGACTCAACCTATCACAGGCAGCCCAAGCAATCAGCAGCAGCAGCAGTAGTAACTACATCAACATCAACAGCAATGCAGTGACAAAAGCCTTAGAACTGCAGCAACTAATGTCAATACTTTGCCAACAACAACCATGACAACAGTAAACAGTGCAACAAGCAATATCTAGAGCAATTTTTGTATGGCTGTAAAACAAACTTTATAAAACATTTGAGATCCTGCCAAGATAGTGAAGTTTTCACAGTCATATGAAATCTGCTCAAACAATAGCAACAAACATACCTTTCTAAGATGATCATAATGAAACTTTTGTTTAGTTCTAGGGTCAATAAACTGGCCATCAGGAAGTTCTCCATGCTTTGTTATTAGGACCTATCACATATATATACATATATATACATATGTATATATATATATATATATATACATATATATATATATATATAGGATATATCACATATTATTAGGACATATCCTTGTTGTTAGAAAAAATGTCATTTAATCTAAAATACATACACTTATTTAAAAAAACTTTGTCACAGTTCAAAGCAAAAAGCATCCAGGTACAAACAAAACCAGCATTCATTTCGATATTGGCTTGACGCTTGTTGCTCTGAACCACGACAACGTTTTTTGAAACAAGTGTATACAAATATAACTGACACTGACATTACACTTCAATGACATTAAACAAAAGGTATGGGTTAAGGCTATCAAGCAAGTTTCGTTACATTTCTAATAATAATAATAATAATAATAAAGATTTATTGGAGACATATCTACAGGGTAGCTCTACATTCCCCAGGGTAGCTCTACACTCTTGTATTATTTTGGCCAAACAGCCTTGAATTGAAACATTTGTTCAGAGTCACTGAAGCACATCAGATGAGGACTGCCAGTGAGCAAGATTCCATCTCAGGCTGAAAATTGAGTTTCATTCATGGCATGGTAGCCTGTTAACCAATTCCTAAATTTTAGTATGGAGGGATACATAATATTACAATACAATTTAATTACAATCATACCTGATCATCTGGGCCTAGTCTGGCTGGTGTGAACTGTTCTTTATTATATTCAGAAAAAGCACTACAATAAACAGTAATAATTAGATATTGCTTACACATTCTGACAAGAATTTCAGCTAGTGCTACATCTGTACACTGTCAAGAAGTTGTACACTGTGATGATATTTTCTGTTTTACTCTTACTTTCTCACACTGAGAGAACCTACATAAGTTGATCCAACACACGTACAAACACATCCAAAATCAGTTCAGGAAATATTTGTACCAAGTGTCAACAGACATCGAGTGTGGAAAATTTACAGTACAAATTCATTGATCAACAAACAAATGAAGACTTCAAGTATCGAAAGCTAAACAAGATAATAATGAAGGAGTACATATGAGGGTTATACAAAAAAATTTATAACTGATGCTGGATAATTCCAAGTAATGGCATTCAACAGGTAATATGAATCAAATTTAATTTAGCTCACCTTGATGCATCTTCCTTCAACAGGGTATCATTGTTAAGCAGAATTCGAGTATCTAGACGAACAAATAGGCACTTTAGATCCCTAAGAAAAAGAATAATTGACAGCCACTAATAATAAACCAGCAAAAAATTTGACTCACCATTGAACACTTCGTTGAATTCTCCCGGTGGGGCGTGTTTGATGAAATTGGTAGCTATCCGTACCTGATGTTTGGACAAGAATTGAGCATAATTAATCCTAGGTGAGGCTTAAATAACTCACAAAATGTGAAGATCGAGATTTGTCCTGTACCTTTTCTGTATCCGAAACGGGTTCGTCGTAGTCAGCCATGATATTTCCCTCACAGATTCTGCACAAAGTCGAGAGGCCACCAGGAAACGAATCCAAGATGGCTGCTGATCCAGCCTCGTCTTGCAATGCATTGTGGGTTACAGACTTGCCCTCTCCTTCTATGTCCATATATGGTCATCTTGATTGATCGAAGCAACAGTGGGACACAGCGCGGACTGGTACAGGATTTGAAATTTACCAAAACGAAAATAAGCATGAAGAAATGCGAAAAAAAAAAATAAATAAATAAAATAAATAAATATAACTGCCAGCAAAAAGCGAGGCAATGGAAAAACATAGAATGAACAAGAGCTAGAGGGGAAAAGAAAGAAAAAAATAAAAAAGTTCACAAATAAAAGAAAATGAATACGCACTAAACTGAAACGAACTAAATAGATAACTAAATTAAAAAAATTAATTAGAATTAAAAATAAATAAATTAGAATATATATATAAATTAGAATATAAAAATATATATATATATTAAATAGAAATGAAAAAAAATTCAAGTCTGTAGGCTGAAGTTATGGAACAAAGGCAGAAAGAAAGGAAAAGGGAGATGGAAAGGGTAGAAAAGAAAATATATAGCTGCCAAAGGACAAACAAACAGAAAAAAGTAAGAGAAAGAAAGAAAAGAAAAGAACAAGAGAGAGAGATACAAACCAAGAAAGACAAAGACAAAGAATGTGAAACAACAGCAACAAACATTAAGACCCTCACCAGTCAAAAATTCAACTCATTAATTTTGAAAACTTGTTCAAAGTTTATTTTTTGTATATAATTTTTAATTTTTTTAATAATTTATGAAAAATACTTTACATGTATATTGCTAATAATTAGCAGAAGAATTATTCTTCTAAAGCTCCTTGAAATATTTAACAGAAATATTGTTTGTATAATCTGTTTTGTCTATTATTTTAAGGTTGCCCGTTGCTATTTATTGGAGCATTGGAGGTATTTTTGAAGCATGCATTTCATTGGCAAAATTTTGTCGGTTGTAATTTTTTGGATCCTAAACAAGAAAGCTTTGAATTTTTAGGGAATGTAATTTCTGTTTTCATCAGTGTAAAATTTCTTGGAGATATCACTGCATTTTAAAAACTTCAATTTGACATAAAAAGGTCCATAATTTTCAAATCCCTTGAATAATTTTCTTGTCCCTCACCAAAAAGGAGCCAAACCCTGAAGGTTTCTATCTGAGATGTTTCATTCCAAAACTGACCATATAACTGGCTGAGCAAAATGGTTTTGATTTATCATGACCTTGCATTATAATTACTAATGCACTTGCTGTTAGCTATAAAACAAATACTGGAGGATTTAGCCTAGACTTGCTACATTCCACAAGACTGATGCTATCCTGAACTTATTGGAAAGAAACAGCGTGATCAGAGACTTACAAAAAATACGGTCAGTGCTAAAAGATGAAACATTTTTGTACTACTTCAAAGACAAATTCAATTGTTTTATATTCTGTCAATATATTACCTTTTTGCTCACCCAAAGTGAAAAATTCTACCACCAACATTACAGAGATTGTTTACAGTACAATGAACATTTAGGTGTTCACATGTATCTGAGTTTGCCTGTTATTTTGCTTATTTTTCCATACCATATACCATATTTGTCCAGCCACAATTTACTAATCAATTGCAAGTTCCACTAAGTTGGTAGTTTCTGGTAATTGAATAATAATATATAATATGCATGTGTCACTGTTTATGTGTGTGTATAAGTATGTGCATGAATGTGTATGTTTATATGTGTGCATGTGTGTTTATATGATTATATACCACACTTTAAGCCTCTCATACAAAAGTTTCTAACAGATTATAAAAGCAAGGAATATTACTGAAAGAGAAAATGACTGCTCACATTGAATACAAAGTGCTTATAGCAAGGTTAGATTTAGGGGAGGGGTGCAGAAGATGCAACAACATGACTGCTTACATTGAATACAAAGTGCTTATGGCAAGGTTAGATTGATGGGAGGGGTGCAGAAGATGCAACAACATCCAAAATATCCTCTAGATGGCTTCTATAACACTGCACGCCCTTCTCAAGGATTATTTTGGATCTGCCCCTATACAATTAAATGACCACATAAGCCCCCTATCAAGTAAGTTGCTCCATATTATAGAATGTCAAATTTGAATACGCCCCTGGGAAGGTTCTTATTTGGCCATTCATGGTAGTAAATTTACTACAATAATTTGTCAAACAATACAGAATAATAATTTTGATCCCACTCAAATATAAATAATAAATGACTTACTATACTTTGTAACAAACTTAAACTACATCTGTTATTCAAAATTTCAAGGGTGACATAATTAATTTTGTAACCCATACTGTTAGAGGGCAACTAAATCCTAACTTTAACACCCAGAATGAATTCTTTAGACCCTCCCTGGCACTTTAAAATTTACGGTGCCCCCTCAAGCTTGAAACATGAGACATTAGGATTCTTAAATTGTAGTATTTGACTGTAGATTTTAGTTAGCATTCAATGAACTGTCCCATTTGTGATGGGATGTCAAGTAGTTTGTCATCCAGCCAATTCAGGCTACTTGTAGGCTCTTCTTTTAAATCACAAAATTCATCTTGTTGCTTTGTCTGAGTGTTAAACAACTGCAAATACTCCCTGTAAAGAATTCTAGCTTTGGCAAGAGTTTTAATGCAATCATGCTTCCGTAACATCTTATCAAAGTACATTGCAAGTGCATTGTAGTCCATTTGTTTCTGCATACAGTGGTCCTTATGCAAGAGCAATATTGCAAGACACATGAATAACACAAAGGGATTGCCATCACCTAGGTCACATGGTCCTGGCAGTTGGATTAAATTGGTTTCAGGTGTGTCTCGGCCATTTCCATCAATATTCAACATAGTGAATGAGTCATCGCTGCTGTCATCCTCTTCTACCTCTGTGCCAATTTCACAATCCTTACATTCACTTGACTCCATTTTAAAATAATGCTTTTCTTTCTTCAGAGTTTTAGCAACTGAGTTATATGTGGTTGTAGAATTAAGACTCTGTGAGCATAATGGTGTAGTACTCCATATAACTTCCATTACATTTAAACTGTCAGAAAATTGGAATTCTCTCTTGAGATCAAGTAACAGCCAACGGTAGCAGAAGAACATATCTTCTGCACCAATATCCACAAGATATTTATACAATTCAGGATCAGTTCTTTGGACCAGCAAAGAAAGATGCTCAAATTTCAAACTCATGGATTTACTGTCCAGTAGAAAATGTGACTTCATTCTGTACATTAGTGAAAAGAAACATGTGTATGCAAGAGCTTCATCATCTAGAACAACAAGAAGAGGTGATGCTAGATCGCTCATTCCTTGTACATAGGAGACATCTGGATTTACAACTGCATAGGTCATTAAAATATTAAATAAAGACTCTATATGAGGGTGGTCCTCAGGGACATCAAAGTATGGATATGCTTTATCTGTTCTAACAACATCTTTACGAATCATATGAGCAAGAGATTCAATTTCTTTTGGATCACGGGCCTGCCATTCAGCCTTCAAATGCCAAAATACCCTAGACTTCATCAAAAGATATCTCTCTTTCTCATCGCTTGTTAAATCAGGAGGAAAAACATGAAGCAGATGTGGCCAGACATCTCTCCTCAGAGATGGTTCAACTCCACAATGGAAAACACTTGTGTCAAAATCTTCTTGGTGAATTAGACGACCTTCACAGTCAAGAAACTGATACCATTCACACTCTCTTAGTGGACCTTTATGAGGTGCAGCAGAGAAGGCTTTAGTGATTTGGTTTAAGGTTTTTTCCATCTGATGCTTGATGGATATATGGAAAGGTACAGTAGGGGTGATTCTGGATGAAAGGACATTATTGGGTGGTGGTGCCTCAGAGATGTCAAGAATAGACCAGTCAGAATTTTCTCCATCTAGGAATAAGAAAATCAATGAATTCCTTCTCAAATGTTTTCATAACATCATAACATAACATTGCATGAAGTACTTCATTGGGTAGTGATGGGTGATCATACCATTAGACAAAGTTGATGATGTGAGATATAAACAAGACAGTGCAGCAACCTATAGGTACCTACAGGGGTCTCCACGGCTTGATTAACAGAAAATAAAAATGTCAAATCAAGATTGAACCACAGACAACTGTCTGATATATTCCCAAAATAAAAGGAACTTTAGACAATTAGAAAATTGCTTATTAATAATTATGGTCTCAGTACACCGTTTATACATTCTTCACATTACATAACTATTTTCAATTGAGAAACCTATAGGTACCTACAGGGGTCTCCATGGCTTGATTAACAGAAAATAAAAACGTCAAATCAAGATCAAACCACAGACAACTGTCTGATATATTCCCAAAATAAAAGGAACTTTAGACAATTAGAAAATTGCTTATTAATAATTATGGTCTCAGTACACCGTTTATACATTCTTCACATTACATAACTATTTTCAATTGAGAAACCTATAGGTACCTACAGGGGTCTCCATGGCTTGATTAACAGAAAATAAAAACGTCAAATCAAGATCAAACCACAGACAACTGTCTGATATATTCCCAAAATAAAAGGAACTTTAGACAATTAGAAAATTGCTTATTAATAATTATGGTCTCAGTACACCATTTATACATTCTTCACATTACATATTAACTATTTTCAATTGAGATTTAATTTTAGAATTAAAAAGTGCAGAACTGATTTACTTTTTCAGTGATTCACGTAGTAAAAGACGTAAAACAAAAACCCAAATCTCAAACAACCATTTCAGTCTGTTTTTCTTGTGTCATGTAAATGTTTTTCGCGAATCATGAGAACTATTTTTTTTCCATTCCCAAATCACCAAAAGTGGAAATTATACTACTAAGTCTTGGTCACACATCATGAAAAAAAACCCTGTACAGTACACACCTGTACCTATGATTATTTGGTCTCACTTCAAGACTGAAAATGAAGTATATTATATGGTAAAGCAGGTGTCATAGGGAGCCAAATATTTCCATTAGAGCACAGCCATGTTAAGAAGTGTTATGGTGGTTAGAGATGATCATAATGATGTTTGTTCATGGTGGTGGTGGTAGGTAATTTTAATTAGATAATGGAGATGAACAACACTGCAAGCTATTTTCTATACTGAAACCTTGAACAAGGTAGATGCCTCTTCAAGACCGATATAAAAGCTTGTAACTGTAACAGGTTTTCTTACCAGGACTCAGTAAAGGATCAACCTTCAGTGACAGATAAGGTAGTGAAGCACTAAGAAATGCAGCATCTAAATCAAAGTCTGAAGTCAAAGATACAAATACATCTGGTCTTCTTCCTGTTTCTGATGATTGAGGAAGTTGGTAGGAAATTTCAAACTCTCTGTTAAAAAAATCAGACAAAAAATGTTTAGTTTCAGACATTTTTGTAATATTTCAAGAAGATTTTATTCCCTTTATACAGATACAAATTTTCATATATTTATACGTTGAAAAATGTACAAGTTTGCAATCTTACTTGGTTGCCATAATGTTACCTTGCAATCCAGCAATAGCATATGATCAAATATATTTGTCTTTAGAATTTATATCTACCAACAAAATACTACGTACTACTTTGTACATTCAGATTCTGATTATTTTGTGTTATAAAAATTTGAAAATTTATACCGTTACGCTTGCCTGCATGACTCCAAAAAAGAAAGACACAATATATCAACTACCAATTAAAACAGTTAAAGCACCAAGTGTGGGCATATATATTCTACAGATAAGTAATAATATTATTATATATTTTTTCTTGAATAAGGAACTTAATTAGTGTCTCAGATTAGCCTATTTAATTGAATCAGCATTTTAGCATAAAAACATTAAACTACATTATGAATTCAAAGAAGACAATATCACAAATTAAAATATATATCAGACATGAATATAGTTTACTGAATGTCCACTGTAAAGGTGTGTTTTCATGACACGATATTCCTTGTAAAAATGTAAACAGTATAAGATGAAACTTGATCATTTGGTTGATGTTTTGCCACAGTTGAAACAGCTGTTTGGTGATAAAATTAAGTTACCAGGGCAATAAGCTGTTAATTTCAACCTTGGTAAAATCTTTCCTTTAAAACCTGAATTTTTTCCTTTGTTAGCAAAACAAGATTTTCAAACAATAGTATCACTTGTTAACATTTTCAAAATAAATAACAATTTTGGCGGAAATTTTATGGAAAACAGATAGTTAAACAGGCTAATTATCGTATAATCATACAATACCATCCACATTCAAATCAATTTTACATGTGGAATAATTTTATTAGTTTAGTCTGAATAAATTATAATCATGGCAATATTCCTTAAGCAAATACAGATAAATACACCTAGCTTAGATAGACTCGACTTGCACAAATATTGCTAAAATAATATTCTTCGATAGTTTTGTATTAGAAATCTCAGATAAGAAAATAATATAAAAAGTTTGATTTTGAAACATAACTCAGTTGGATTCCAAATATGGTAATTTTTCCCCAATTCAAAAGCACACAATAGCACATACCATATGCAATTTAAAACAGAATTTACGACAATTGTACATAATAATACGGTATGTGTTTAACAGAAAAATCTATGAACATTTTATATGAAAATATTTTGCAAGGCCACGAGTTCAAATATTTTGGATTTCCATTACAAAGCAAAGCCTTACCCGGAGAGCTGAAAAGCTCTGGTTAACAACTGGTTTAAATTCGCAAACGATGTGATATTAGGATCAACGGCAAAACATCTTATCTCTCTGCCATGAACAGTTTCAAGCTGTAAGAAGAAAAAAGAAAACAAAATAACAGTTTCACTGGCTGTTCAAGAGCAAAAGCACAACTCACTGAAACTCACTGACCCTTTCCCAATAACCGTCAAAAGAAAGCATAAACTCACCAATGCTTTAACTCTGATAGCATCTCTATCTTGATAACAACTAGTAGAAGACATTAAAAAATATATTCTAAGGATTTAAAGCCATAAAATACTAATTTCTGTAAGTTTTCGTAGCCTCACGTTTCTTGTAAAATATAAACATGACTTTTGATGTGGCAATGACGTCATCTGGCTTGCGGTCGGAAACGCGGGCGCTAGTGTAGATTGGGCTGCCTCGGGGGTTTCCCCGCTTCTCGAGGGAGGTGAAAAAGTTGAAAGCAAACGATCCCAATGATGGTTTGAAAATCAGATTAGCCATCCGATGGACCGATAGATCGACTAGCTACGTAGCTGTCCCTAAGGTGAGAGGGGAGGGGAGGAGGCTACGATAGGCCCTAATGCCCCGTCCGCGCGTATGCGTTTTCGTTTGAAAACGCATACTTTTTTATGCGTTTAAGCATTCCGTCCACACGAAAACAATGAAAACGCTCACTAAAAACGCATGCTTTCTAAAACACTCTCCAAAGTGGATACTTTTGAAAACGCTGTCCATGCGTCTTCGTGTGGACACCCGCAAACGCGTTCTTTACCTTCGAAAACGCTGACGTCATAACACTATTCAATGCTTGTTCAATGAAGCGTTCACCAATGTTTGCAAGCTAAAAGTGTTTTCGAAAAGTATTCGTTTTGAAACGAAAACGCATTCGTATGGACGGCCCTAAATTCACCATGCGGACGCAAATACTTTTATATGTGGGTGGGGTCTAAGTATCAGAGGTCATTATTTTCCCTTTTACAATGACGATCGCACTCGTGATAAGGCAACAGAAAAAACAACAACAAATAATTCTTAACTACCATCACTGAAATGGTGTGGCTTGATGTGGGATTTGACTCATTTTGGCTGCGGTATATTCGGGGAGCAGTATGCGGGAAACGGACATTTCCGTAGTACGTTCTCAAGAGGCATTCCAGGGTAAGGGAAATGAAAGAAAGTAACTGCAATACAGAATTATAAGTTTTGTGTGTCTTAGCTTCATGAATTAACGAAAAATGAACAGTTTATTTCTGATCTGTTTATTATGACACTACTTTTCAGTACTATAAAACTATCGTCGTATGTTTCTGAAGTCAATTATCTAAGTCTTATCTATATCCTATCTATGAATTGAACATTTCTTTCAAGTTTTAATAATCCAAATCGAAAAAAAAATTCTCTAATTTTGCTAATTTCGTCTACTTCACTTATTAAAATCTTTGCCTGCTTCCAACTGAAAAAGGCTGACCTCTGGCGCACGCGCGGATTTTACGAGAAAATTGTCTGCGCATGCTCGAGATTGGTCTCGATTCATGACTGGACCATGACGTATATGCACTCGATTGATGACGTAATAACCACTTGTCGGCAAGAATCGGACGGCAGAAACTTACATTAGGTGAGAAGACATTTTTTCTGATTGGATTCATCATCTTTTCGCAGTGAAGAAAATTTCCCTCAGAAGACATGAAATGATATAGAACTTCCATCATATTTTCGCATCTCAAGAGTTTATATCTGACGCTATTGTTTTTGATGGGTTTCACGTCGGAAGGAAACTCCTTTAATGATAAATCAAGAAGTTTCCTTGCGATGTCAAACTCGCCAAAAATTGAACAGGAAAATCGATCGCGTACGTGGCAATGGTGAAGAACAGCCCAAAAGAGATATTGAAATATATTCCATGCACTAGGACCTGTAGAACACAAAGATAAAGAGAAGACTAGCCACAAGGGAAAGGTGTGACAATGAAATATCTCTTGTACACTCGTTCAACGAATCTTACAGTGAGCTGAGTCTTGATAGTCTTGAATTAAAATTATTTATGAATATCGCAACGTATTGTTTTATCATCTCAGTAACGTAATAATAATAATATTATTATGCTACAAATTTCCAGTAATTATGTATTATGTATTTTTGAGCATTTTGAGTGTTGTAACCTTGACTATTTTGATCATAGGATTTGTTTTGAGTTTCCTGAGTGACACATCCTCTTTCACTATCGCCCAAACATAAGACCAACGAGTCAGTATAGTTTCGCTTCGACTAGAAATGTGATGTAAACAGGAAATCTGATTAGCTTAATTGTTATATATGGACTGTTGATATTTGTCACACTCGCACACTCTTTAGTCTTTGTACAAACTAGCGAGGCAAGTTTGGGGTACGACTCATTGTTAATTGGAAAGTACAGCCCTAAGTAAGGAAAGTGGTCGAGTAAGGAACTCCTTCTGACAGCCATTTCGATTAAGGAAAGTCTTTCTGGTTTGCCTGGCCATACCTCAACCTGTATAGTACGAATTCTTGCTTATAATTAGCTTGTAAATAGCTCTTGTGCAAAGTCTAATAAACGAGTTGGCAGAGCAGGCGATCCCGATTGACACTGGTGGAGAACCCGGGTACGATCAACCTCTTGCAGACCAAGCTACAGCAAGATCCATAAAAAGCCCCTGCTCATAAGACTGGTGGAGAACCTAACTGTTCCGTCTGCTAATCGCTCGTTATTACAACAAGAAGAACCTGAACTGGATTCCCTTGTACTGGACTTGACGTTCTACTAATCTGACTTTCCATCGAGATGAAAATTATAAGTGACCGCAAAGAACATATCCATTTGCAAAGAAACAGAAATCTCCTGCGTGTCGGAAAAGGAATTACGCTCAAAGAATGGAAGAATTCAACAGAAATAAAAAGGCTAGACGTGCTTTTGACTGATTGTGATGTTGAAGACAACAAAGTCGAATCTCTTATCCAAAAATTTGAACTTGATAATTCTACGTTGGCTAAGAAACTGGACGTTGCTAACAAAGAAATTAATAAGCTACAAATTAAACGTCTGCAGAATGCATCCAAAAATTATCAAAAAGAACTCAACGAAAAGAAAAGAGGACTTTGCGAGCTTCAAAACATCATTGATGATAAAGAGAAAGTAATCAAATTTCAGCGACGTTAACTTCGGAAGACATATGCGACCGCAGATCAACTTAAAAGCGAGTTGAACTATACTTGGAACAGAATATACCAATGCGAAGGAAAGATTAGACTTTTGATTGAACAATTAGAGAATTTTTAGCAAACTAATAGACATTATTCTAGACAATCCTATTTCTAATTTATCACTAGCTGTTTTTCTACTATTTGCATCACGTCTAAGACGAGCAGTGCATCAGGAGATGTACAAAATTTAGGAGGGGAAGTATGTTACATTGCAGATTTCCAGTAATTATGTATTTATTGACCTCAATTTATTTTTGAGGAATCATTTACTAACTAAGTATTTTTAGTGTTGTAACCTTGACTGTTTTGATCATAGGATTTGCTTTGACTGTTTCCTGTGTGACACATCCTCTTTCACTATAACCCAAACATAAGACCAACGTATAGTTTCGCTTTGACCAGGAATGTGATGTCAACAGGAAATCAGATTAGCTTAGTTGTTATATATGGACTATCGATATTTGTCACACTCGCACACTTGCACACTCGTCTTTATACAAACTAGCGAGGCAAGTTTGGGGTACGACTCAGTGTTAATGGAAAGTACAGCCCTAAGTAAGGAAAGTGGTCGAGTAAGGAACTCCCGACTAAGGAACTTGTAGTATACCAATTCTTGTTTGGCTTGTAAATAGCTCTTGTGCAAAGTCTAATAAACGAGTTGGCAGAGCAGGCAATCCCGACTAGTCTCTCTTAACAATATTAATAATAGTAGCGGATCTCTATACACATAGAAAATTAGTAAATGCAAAAACGCCAAAATTTGTCACACCGCGTGCCCGCTCGCTGCTCCAGGCTCGTCCGCATTTTACTGCACGAGATAAAATGTTTATAAAAATAGGGAGGTCTACTATGAGATCATGTAGAAAAAGTATAGACGTTTCTCGTGATGGAACCGCTTGTGTAAAAGAGTCAATAGTCGCTGGTACTGCTCTATACTATTCATCAGGAGCAAGATATGAAGCAGCGTATGAATTCCCATGCACGCGTTTCATAACTTTTGGCGCAAAAAGTTTTGCCCTACGCGTGACCAAACGACTGACGATAAACGACACAGGGGATGGCGAGTGGGTCAAACAGGGCGTGAAAAAGGCATCATAGTGTGACTCACAAGAGGGTCTGAATGGGGGGTCACCATATCAGTTTTGCAGTTATCATGCAGTTAAACTCGTGTTAATGATTAAAAGAAAGAAACTAATTTAGTACAAATACTGTATATAAACCTATCCTTCGACTTCATGGAAAATCGAAACAACTTTATATTTGAAAAAATATATAACTTTCAATTTCAAAGCTATTTACATTTTATCAGTTTTATAACTTTTATGTATTTTCGAAAATAAATGTGTATATTCAATAAAATCTCTGTAAACAAATATTATGTTTTAGTCACTGTTTCACAGTTTCATGTGTCCATGCGAGATTAAGAGCGGTTTGCCGGAATTTGTAGACTTTTCGTCCGTTATATTTCTATGATTATATAGAAACGCGTATTTTTTTGTAGTCGTGTTACCAATTAGTATCAATTAGCAATTCCGCCTAAGCTCGTGCTACGCACTCGTATACGTGCGGTGTTTTTTCATTAATTTTTATACAAATAGTGCAAAGTATTGCAAGCTTTTAGTGTTTGTACTCTAGTAATGACAAGGGTAATAAGCACAGTCGTCCATCCATCCATCCCACTCTTCCCCTATAGAAACTTGAATCACATTTAAACTGCATTCTCACATCACTATAACCTACCTTTTGTAGTTAGAGCTGTGGTGCTAACGGTGGCTATAACATGAAGTAAAAATTTCATAACTTTTTTATAGTCACTTTTTAGTAATAAGTGAAATAGATCATGCCGAGCATAATTTCTAGTGATGGGCACTCTCAGTTTTACACAGTTGACGCCCATATATAGAAGCCAAAAGAAAATGATGAAACAACAATACCGCGATTCATAGATACTGCTTTGCTGTCGGACAACGGCCAAAATTATGTAGCTTGATTGGGAAACATGGAAAACGGGCTATTTCTTTGCAAAAAAACAACGGCATTTTGTTTTTCTCGTGACGAAATCCGCTGGTCTATTGCGCCCGCGATATGACCGGAATTCCTGGCGATGAATGCACAATGTACGACTAGAGTGAATGTCAATCCCTATTTCTGTACAATGTATAACTAAATGATGCGCTTTACTGACAGCCCTTTAAATACTAAGGTGTTCATGATCAAGTCTTGAATGGGTCAAGACCTGTGGCAGAAAGCGGAAGTCCTGGAACAGACATCGTTGTTTTGAATTATGCGGAAGTTTTAGCGGACTTCCGTTTTCTGCCAAAAAGCCATAAGACAGGACTCACACTAAAAGGTGAAAAAATTCTAAAATAATGAGGACTTGAAAGGTTTCTTTTTCATGGAGTCGAACATTTTGTATTTTTTCAAGTCACATTAAAATTGATGTCTAATTTAAGGTGTCTCGAAACAGTTTTTTTGTCCACCAACCACGACAAATAAACGGTTTAAAAACTACTTTACTTTTTATATTATCAGATATGTACTTGCTGAAGGATTGAAGTTTGGGTGTTGGTTTTGGCATGGCAATCGGCGCTAATTTATGCATATCATGGGGAAATAATCCCGTAAAACAGACTTTTAGTTCTTTCTCCAAAACTTTACTATAGAATCTTTACCGAATTCTGGAAATTCATGTTCGAAGTATAAACTAATTTTTTACAGAGGTTTGAGGAATTTTATTTCGTGGATTCAACATGAAGGCAATTCCAAGTATCTCCGCGAAAAGCGATGTAAAAATTATTAAATTAATTATTAATTATTACATTTTAACAGATGTTTTCTTGATATGTTACTGCGTATGTGACTGTCTATACAATCACCGGAAGCATAAAGACGTAAAGTTTAATCAGTCGTCGTAAGTTTTACAAACATTCCAAAGCTGTCAACCTGTACAAAGTCAAGGTTGGAATAAGCGGCGTCGTGTGGCTGCTCACGTGCTGTATAGCCCTAGAAGGGGGGTCAGACAATTGCTATTACCCAAAGCTGGTCTCGCGTTGCTTGTAGCAACAAATACATAGAGGATATTACATGGCGGCACTGATCTGAGATATGCAGGAATTTTAATTATCTTCGAGGTTTGTGCAAATGAGTAAAACTATATTTTTTATATTAGAACGTTTTCACATAACTCACCTTTACATGCAAATAATCAGTAAAATTATGTGCAAATGACAAAATAGCATGTTTAATGATGTAAACGCACGAAATCGCACACATGGCACCCAGCAAGTAGACAAGTTGGCTCTTAAGTTCGTGACTGAGTTTTCATTTATGACGCTTTTCAACTGAACACTACTTTCAAGACGGAAAAAAGAACTTAGTGCATGAGGTAGAACAGAATAAATAAATACTTTAAGAATAAAATCATGCTTTGGGGAATATGTTGATTAAGACCAAGAACTAGACCTTTTTGCGATAACGAACATTCTCGACATCTCGTGCTCTTATAGAGCAAAAAACAAACAAACAAACAAAAACAACAACAAAAAACTGCAAATATTTTGACATGTTTGCGTCCGTCCACATGTTTGCGTATTCACAAAGTTTTCGTCTTCACGAATTTTTGTAATCACAAAGACTGATGAAGTAGCAAGTGACACGCAAACAACGCGGAGCATAAGTAAACCCCTGAGAGGGGGGTCGAATGTAATGCCCCCGAACACCCCTTACTCAAGTGTCCGGAAAGTGATTACATAACAATTCCTGATTACACAGGAAACCCAATGAACAGTGAGTAAGCATAAAAAATCCTATTTTCAAGATGGCGGACACTTAGATGAAAAACACCATTTTTGAAATGTTAAATGCTCAAAATTACGGCAAATAACTCTGAAAACATCAAAAGAAGACTAACACTTTTTTTTAGGACAAAATTCACTTTTTTTTTAGGACAAAATTCGTACTTTAGCGAGCTTCAACAAGAGTAAGGTAACCTACCAGAATTTCAATTTTAACAAAAATCTGTGTTCCGTTTTCGAGATATTCTCAAATACTTACCGAAGAAAGCTGTTTTCAAGCCAATATCAGGGTACGGTACTGGTGCCGAAATTCTCTAATTTTTTACGACAATTGAATTTTCTTGCAAATTTTTGAGGTTTTACTTTTTGTTCGACATTTCAATGCTGACAATGTCTTGATGCAAAAGGTGAGTGTCTTTTGTTCGGTCGATTTTCCGTTTTCGAAAATTGCCGAGGCACGGCCTCAAAAATGCTTAAAATTACCGCCATCTAGCCCAGAAACAAACACGGTGACCCCCATTCTGTTTTTTATTTGAATTTTGGAATCAGTAAAGCTTAGTTAATAACTGTACGAAATTTCATTAAAAATCTATGTTCGGTTTTATTTCTATGGAATTACCTAAATACCACTATTGTTACAGAGAATAATAAAGCAGAACCAAATTATACGATCGCTTCTCGTTTGATTCGAGACTCGATTTACTGAAACGGAATGGAGCAGATTTTGTTTCTACTCTTGCGCTCGTTCTAGAATTTCCAGCCAAATGAAGATTGAAAATGCTGAATTGGAAAGGTTTCAACTTTGTAAACAGGTATTTTGAACTGAAGAAATTGTTAGTTTAGTGAAAAGAGGGTCTGACTCCGGTTGCCCAATTTGTCAACGCTTGAACAAAAAACCCTCATCTTTCTTTCAATAGTAAATTTCAATAGTTTTGCTGACAAGGCGCTGATGGTACTGTTTTGTACTGTTTTTGTAGAAGTATTACGATGGGCGTGTTCAGCGATGGCTGACAAATGGTGTTTTTGCGACATTCAATGGCTTTGTCGGTTTGACACTCGTAGCATTTACCACAATTACAGTGAACCGTATAAATGTCTTCTATTTTAAGAGGGGGTCTTTGAGCTGTCGCAGCATCTATCTGGTCCTTTTTTTTTTTTTTTTGCACTGACTAAAGCACACTTTGACGTTGTGTTTGCGTAAGTCCCTTCCGATGCGGTCAGTGATGTTGGATATGTAGGGTAGGCAGACAAACCCAAAAGGCGAGTACATGTTACGCATTCATTCCTTAAAAATGGGGCTTCTAAATTGTGACGAATCTCCGGACCAAGCTTAAGGGGGGTCGCAA
This sequence comes from Telmatactis stephensoni, assembly GCA_029948255.1. Taxonomy (NCBI): domain Eukaryota; kingdom Metazoa; phylum Cnidaria; class Anthozoa; order Actiniaria; family Isophelliidae; genus Telmatactis; species Telmatactis stephensoni. The sequence goes on along the minus strand of JALIZF010001547.1, from coordinate 268,467 downwards.
AAAAGCAAGAACAAAATTAAGACGTTAGTTTTCTAAAATGTTTGGGCCATTTTCTATTTTATTCTATTCCATTCCTTCCATTCAATTTCATTATATTCCATTCCATTCAATTCCATTAATAATTCTATTCTATTCTATTCTATTCTATTCTATTCTATTCTATTCTATTCCATCCCATTCCATTCCATTCCATTCTATTCTATTCTATTCCATTCCATTCCATTCCATTCCATTCTATTCTATTCTATTCTATTCTATTCTATTCTATTCTATTCTATTCTATTCTACATATCTTTACCATTGTACATATATTTCATAGAAAATTAAACAAACACAAAAACTCAACCATGCAAATAACAAATAAAATCTATATCTTAAAATCTTGTGGGAGTTTAGTCTTATTTGAAACGCAGGTATCATTTTTTGTTCACTACTAGGCCATTGTAAACAAAATCTTGTCATTTTTATCGAATCCTTATTACCTGAATAACAAATATTTTTTCTTAGGGACCGGTCATTATTTACAGGGAGGGGGGCTGGTGGAAATATGGGGGGGGGTCATAATTTTTATGCATACACTGCATTATTGTTATAAGAGAATGTATGTGGAAAGGGGGATGGGGTCGTCAAAAATTGTGCAGCACATTTCTCATTTCCACCAGCCCCCCCCCCCCCCCCCCCCCTCCCTGTAAATAGTGACCAGTCCCTTACCTTTACATGATAATGTGTGGAAATCATTACTGGTTCAGCAGGCATGGAAGAAAACGGAAGTCCGCTGAAACTTCCGCATAATTTAAAACAACGACTCAAACAGGACTTCCGCTTTCTGCCATAGGTCTTGACCCAAAGTTTTACGCCTCACTATTTAAAGGTGAAAGACAAAGTACATCATTTTATTATATTCCAAGCAGCATCGAGACTATATTTTAGAAAAGGTCCCGCTGGATTTATTATGGCTTCTCTAACTTTTACCTTGTTGGTGTTCAGTATTTTATTGGCATTACTGCCATGTATCTACTCATCAAACGGTACGTATGGAAAGCATAGTGAGACACTTTATGTAAGGAGTTTCGAGTTACTGCTGCTCTTGCTCCTGCTTGATCTTCGGCTTTTGCTCTTGCTCATGCTATTGATGCTGCTCTTATTCTTGCTCTTGCTCTTACACTCGCTCCTCCGATCCCCTTGTTTTTGCTCTTACATGCACTCCCTCCTCCCCTTGCTCTTTTTGCTCTTTCTCTTGCTCTTGCTCTTGCTCTTGCTCTTGCTCTTGCTCTTGCTCTTGCTCTTGCTCTTGCTCTTGCTCTTGCTCCAGTTGCTCTTGCTCTTGCTCTCGTTCTTGTTCAATTTTGTTCAATCTTTTTCTTGTTCTTGCTTACCCTTTCTCTTCTTCTATAGCTCGTGTTCATATGCTCTAGCTCTATAGCTATTAATGCTCTTTCTCTCATTTTTGCTCTTCCCCATGCTGTTCACTATCATATCATCATATCGTAGTTGCTCTTTACCTTTTCAGTCTGCTCTTCTTTCTCTTTTAAGCATTCTACGTTTAATTTCTCTATTAAACAATCTAAACAAAATATTACGAGTTAAACTTTAGATGATAGTATATCGTCAAAAGCTTCAAAAACAAAGGCACTTAATGAGGTTGTATTTGAAATATAGAAGGTATATGTTTTGCTGAACATCTCTAAAGCTACCATATCCCTAATGGTCCCTGATCGGTCTGTATTTCAATTCCTATCTGCCTTTGGTTGGGAGTTACAGTGTTTAACATTTGATGCATACTTTCATAAAATCCTGTGCAGATATAGATATATTTTTTCCTAAATTTCTTCTTCTAGTTGCCGTCCCTGTTACCCCAGCTCCAAATGGTAAGTGTTACTACCATCAACACAGTTTTATATGGCTTAAATTTGACGTGACGTTTCATGGTATTTTTAACCGAATCAAGTTTTTAACTTAAAAGTTTGTGAAAGAGCTTCTAATCTGGAATGTCCAACCATGATGCACGCGGAGACACGTTTGTCCGATAATTTATTGACTTACTTCCCTTGTACATACTCACAGTATAAGTAATAACCCGAGACGTACTTCATCTGGCACATAAAAGGAAATTAGAGCGAGGCTACGTTCATAGAGCTTATAAAACATTTGTCCGGTTAGCCCTTTGCAGATGATTCCAATAGCACTTGTTCACTTCAACATTTTTACCAGTTGTTGCACGGTTCAGAAGAGGGTGTCCATAGGAAGGAACGGTTAATATCTTGGCTCTTTTACAACGAAGGTTAAATTCTTCCAGAAATTAAATGTTTTAGGAATGTCTCTTTTTTTGCCAATCAGAAATGATTTTCTATAACCACAAAGATAAAGATCAAGTTTCTTGTTGTTCGAGAGACATTCCTAAAATATTTCTAGGAGCCTACGGTTTTTTCAATTTGCAGTATCAAAAAATATCAAAAATGCTTGAAAATTTTGTTTTTGTTGTTTTTTGTTGTTTCTTTCTTTTTTTCTTTCTGTGGAGATCACAGTATTGGCCAACTTCGTTGGGCTTTTACAATTCGTCTTGATCTTCTCTTTTATAACAGTGACAGGTAAAATATATCTCGCCATTTGCCATTTGCCATTGCTATTTTTCAGAATTCTGTCCTGCTATACCTGTTAAATACGAATGCCCAGATAAGGCCCATCGCGAATGTAATGATGATTATGATTGTGCTAAATTAAAACCTGGGACCAAATGCTGTCGGGATGGCTGTGGAGGTCGCTATTGTGTGAGTAAGTATCAGCCACTCAAGGTGCATGGCTCGAAATAGTTATTTTTTACAGCACTTGATACTAATCTCGCGATCTGATTGGTGAATTTGAGTGTGTCAATAAGAGGACAGACACACTGCTGACGCGTTTCAGCGCGCGCGCTCGTTCTGTTGCTCCTCAATTTGTTAACTTTTGCACTTCAAGTTGTGATACTTGAGCACGATAAATATATTTGACGCATTATCATGGTGGCCATATCACCATATATCAAAGCCCTTAGTCCAACAAAACAAAACAAAAATCTGTTTGGATTTTTTTTTACATAATTTGTTGTGTATAATTTTGCCGAAAGAATACTGCATTTCTCAAAGAAGTGTTATGATCTGATCCCCCTCCCCTTTTTCAATGTTTAGCCTGTAAGGTTTGCCGTTGTGTTGCAAGCACTTTAACGAGCTTCAAGACATTATATTGTACAGAGAGGGGAATGGGTGGATATCAACCCCAGCAACTCAATAGAGAGTACTCAAACTGGCCCAAAAGCCCCAAGGGTTTTGTCCAAAATTGTATATAATTTTTCCATGGAGATAAATGTAATTTTTTTTCTAAATGTTCGTTTCCTGTAGTTGGCGTACCCGCTACCCCAATTGAAGGTAAGTGTCACGACAGTGTTTAAAAACGGTTAAAATGTGTCAAATTTGTATATTTATTGATAGTTTTTAAACTCAATTTCGTTTGTAAAATGGCTTCCAATATGAAACATTATAGCATCCTCGTCAGTTTCCATATGTTTTGCCTGTCTCAGCTAAAAGTTTGTAAGCCAAAGATTTGTTATCACGTTGATTCTATTATATGGAATACGTACATGATGCATGCTTAGACTGTGTGTACGCTGACTCCGTTCAATCACGTGCGGCAGGATAAAAGCCACCTTAAGTAAAGCATGGTCGAATTTTACCAAAAAATACGATTTTTTCAAAATATGAGGTTAGATCCAATGTATTTAAATTGGTGCCGATCAACGCAAACCACTAAAAAGTATTTCTATTAATGGGTGAATTTTCGATTGTCTTATTTCATATAGTTTGTCAGAATACTCCTATTGGTGTTGCGGACAAGAATATCATACCAGATAGCAGTTTTACAGCAACTTCTCAATTTAATGACCGATATGCAGCAAAAGGTGCCCGTCTCCATGCTAAATCAGGATGGCAACCCAAAGACATGAAAAACCCCCATGACTACCTACAGATAGATTTGGGCAAAGTGTTTGTTATCTGTGCTGTAGCTACACAGGGACAAGATGGGTTTCGTTCTATCGACAAAGGGACTGCTGAGTACCAGATATCAACATCTATCGACAATAAACTGTGGAATTTATATCCAAGTAACTACTCACCTAAGGTACGGCTGATTTTTCTATGTATCGATAGCTATCTTATAAAACAAATACATTCCTTATATACGTCAAGCCTGAGTTACTGACTGATCTTAATTAGTGCCTAGTAGTCCAAGGCAATCAAATTTCATTCTTAGGGCAATTTGCGCGCAACATATGGCGTCAACTTCCTATTACTAAACATATCAAGAAATTGGTGCTGTTTTTGGGCTTCCTGTGGTAAACAAATCGCGGGTCCCTGTTTCTACACTGTTCCAGTCCTTTTTCGGTCAATATCAAGATAGCTGACTTGGTTAACATGTTTCGTGATAAAAATTTATTCCAACTTTCCAAATATGGCAAGTACAAATTTTCTTATATGGAAGAAGGAGCTCGTGCGAAAACAGCACATTTTTATATAAGGCATTTCTTGATATGAATAACCTTAAGGCCGATGGCAACAAATTCAAGCGCGCATTTGATATATGTCAAACGAGCTCTGATCTGCATATTTAACGCAACAAGCGAGCACTCGACGCAGCACAAATTTGAATGACTAAAGATTATTCTAAAACCGTTCGATTTCTTTGTGCAAAAACCATCGTGAAAAAAATGCATTAAAATATTTTTAAAAAACTTTCAGGTTTGGAGAAAAACACACTTTTTACTGTATTAATATGAAATTATCTTTTGATGAATAAAACCAAAAGAGCATAAATTTGATAAAACTTTATGAAAAAATTAATGTTTTGACCACCAAGACTAATGAAGGTCATTTGGCTGCCATCTTGAAAATGTCTCATAATGCATCGTAATTCTTTCTACTCTTTGGGGAGGGCTTGGGATTTCATGGCCATTTACGCGAATTCTCAACAGATTTCGTGCGTGTGTTTATCATCAAATGGCTTTTTAAATCGCATGGATGCCCTATAATGTATTTTCTGATTTGGTTTTAGAATTTCTAAGCTATATCAATTCAAAACTAAAGCAAAACAACGACAACAAATAAGTAAATATACGGAACGGAACGATTTTGAGCTCAGTTTTTGCTTTGTCAACATGTTGCAAGTTTTTGGTCTGAATACAAAAAATTTGCAACGCAAAATAACGATTTTGACCCAAGTTGTACCGGCGTTGCTTATTTTTATGAAGAATACCAAGACAAATGTTTCTATGTCTAACATCTGAAGGAGTTGAATCTTTTAATGTGAAACCGCAAGTACAGTCTTGTTCCCCGTACCCCAGGGAGAGCTACTAAGTACTGTGGTCGATCAAACATTCAATCGAAGTGTGCGCCAAGCTACCAAGAATCAAAATTACCGCCATTTTACATAGCGCGCGCACCACATAGCAGCGGTGTTGCCTTGGCGACGAAATAGGTAAGTCCACCCTTAAGCGCCAAGCACATCGCACAAACATCCTTCCGTCAGTTTCGCTTTCTTGCTTTTATAGTTATGTGTGACATTTTATTCTATGCATCAGAAATGAAATATTAAATAACAAGAAGCTACAACTTTTACTTAAACTGTTAATTTTACATGCACAATCTTTAATTTTACAGCTCTTTCGTAACTATTATATTGATGGATTTGCATCTGTGGTAAAGAATTCCCTGGAGATGACTGTTTTGGCAAAGTTTATCAGATTTATACCGATAACCTTTCTTCGAAGCAAATATTTACGTGTAGAGGTGTATGGACAGGAATACAAGAAGAAAGGTATCTAAACGTATTCATATATCAATAAAAGTTGTTTGGGGGAAAACCCAGAGGTTGTTGCTAGCTTTGATATAATTCTTGATTATGCAACCTGCTTTTGAGAAATTTCTAGCCTTCTCTTTGCAAGCATCTATATATACCTATTTTAAAAAAGATTGTCGTATGAGAGGTCTCAAGCCTACGCGACTAGACCGAAAGGAGTATGGGTAGTTGCAAAATTTCACTCTCTTTTCCGTATTGGTCTTGATTTTAGCATCAGCAATGAAGCTCTTTGATGTATTAGGTCATGACAAGCTGAAGTTGAATTATGGTGTGGATATTTGTGTGGTTTTATAGCTTTAGTAATGTTTACCCATGCTTCCTTTCGGGTGAGTCGCGTAGACTTTTGCCGACAACGTTTGTTGAATTAGATGTATCAGATATGCGGAGCATACACTATGTGTGCTGTCGTACAGAAAAGATCACATTACGTCACTTATATGGCGCCAAGTAGGTAATGTGCGCCAAAGCTTGCAAAGAACACTGGGAGTTGTAGTACAGTAAACATCTATTATCATTTTAGCATTTTAATTTCTTATGCTCAAAACCTTGCATGTTTTATAACGCAAAAACAGATTTTGAGGTTCATTTTAGCGGGCTAAAATAGTTCAAGGACTCAGTTTCCCATCATGCTCTGCTCTACAAAATCACGCTCGTACACATTGCCTATATATAGCTAATTCAATTTACGTTGTCACTGATAAAGCCTAAAGCCTAAAGTTTGAGAGCAGAAATCAGGAAAATATTTTTTCCACCAGTACATTACTACATAAAACACTCACTGTATGCTTGCAAATTCTACAACTTGGACAACATATTCCTTAATTTCTTAGATAGCCTTACAGTGAAGTTTGTTAGTAACAAAATGAAGTTGAAAGTCTTTAGCCTTTAGGCTTTATTTCATAGACAACGCTAATTGAAATAGCTATATATTATGTATTATTATATTTTGAAAATAATTCAAGAGTTTTGATTGGCTAAGAGCCACCGGATAAATTACCATAGTCGCCGGCTAGCTGCCCAAATTTGGAGTTATGAAAATGTTGAAAACCATTATTCGAAGTTATGACGTAATTTTCTCGAATATGGAAAATTAGCTTGCGGTATGACGTCTCGCTAATTTATGCGATTCATGCCAAAAGCGGGAAAACAACAACAACATGTATTTTTGTCAACAAAGCACAACTGAGAAAGAATTATTTTCAAAAAATAATAAAACAATTATTGAATTCGTTTCTCGTAGGATATGGGGAATTATTAAGGCCTCGGTTTGTGTTATCCTACTCGAACTCATCCAATAATTGCTTATTATTATATTTTGAAAATAATTCAAGAGTTTTGATTGGCTAAGAGCCACCGGATAAATTACCATAGTCGCCGGCTAGCTGCCCAAATTTGGAGTTATGAAAATGTTGAAAACCATTATTCGAAGTTATGACGTAATTTTCTCGAATATGGAAAATTAGCTTGCGGTATGACGTCACGCTAATTTATGCGATTCATGCCAAAAGCGGGAAAACAACAACAACATGTATTCTTGTCAACAAAGCACAACTGAGAAAGAATTATTTTCAAAAATAATAAAACAATTATTGAATTCGTTTCTCGTAGGATATGGGGAATTATTAAGGCCTCGGTTTGTGTTATCTGCCTCAGCCTTCGGCTTCGGCAGATAACACAAACCTCGGCCTTAATAATTCCCCATATCCTACTCGACCTCATCCAATAATTGCTTAATATTCTTCGTTATTGTATATTGTATGTATTTTTCGACCTTTCTTCTCGTAGAGAAGAAATAACAGGATAGACTTCTTCCAAGCAGGTGTTGATGTAGTGATAAGGTTTTATATAATATAAAATATTACGTACGCTCTGATTGGTCGAGAACTGCATGAGTATGATTACAGTACATTCACATGAATGACGTCATTGATTCTTACGCTTGCTCTGATTGGTTAAAATGTTTCGATGAATATTATAATAAACAAATGGAATTTATTTATCCGTGGGTCTGTACTCTAAAAAATGCACAGAAGACATCAAAATGTGGTGAGAACAACAGTCACGCCAATGGACTTCGTCTCGTGGCGTACTTCTTGTTCTCACCATAAGTACAAAAAAGGGAATCTATTTGTTAAGCAAATACAAGATGACTTCTATCTAGCAGCTATTCAGTTCAATAGCAGTAATAAATTATCGCAATGTTTTTTTCAGTTGTTCCCGGTACATGTCCTGTACATGTTTTCCCCACTCGTGAAAAATGCCCAGATAAAGTACATCACAGATGTTACGATGATGCGTACTGTGGTCGATTTATGCCTGGTACCAAGTGCTGTCTGGTCGACTGTGAACGTCGTTGCATTGGTATGTACGCTCTGATAAACCTCAATGAAAATATTATGAATATTAGATTCAGTCTAGTTTATAAGAGTTTCTCTCAGAGCCTCTCCCGGTTGGGGTTTCGTCTGTTTTCAAAGAAACTAGTACTGATCAAAACTGCTGTGAAGTGTTGTATTTTTCTGGTAGTTACTGAAAATTACTACAGTGAGCTAGCATGCACGTTTTAAAATTTGAATTGCGATCTTACTAAGTAAAGTTTAAAGGCTCATGAAATATTTTTAAATATTAAAAAAGGGTAAAATATTAAAAATATTAAATATATTCAGGGGGTTGCGCTTAAACTAATTTACAAAGATGATAAGCCAACAGTATTCACTAGAGTGATTTTCACCGGACTGTGAAATAGTTACTAAGCTAATAGACACTTATAGACTCTGCACCCATTGTTTTCTTTTGTTGCAATACAACTATTAGACACTATTAAACACTGACTATTAGTAATTGTTTCACAGTCCGATGAAAATCACTCTAAGCAAAGTTATCTAGTCTACGTATAGCATTTAACGGGTAGCAGTAACTGATGTGTTTTCTCTTTTTCTTTTAGTCCCAGTTGCTACTCAAACTCCAACTAGAAAAGGTGAGTTAGCTACACGATTTTCTAGAAATTGCCTGTTCTAGATGTTGCTTTTAAAACGAAAGCCGTGATTAGTAAGATATTGTAAGATTTTTGATAATAGTGATAAAATACTGAACTATTTTTCTTTGTTGTTATTCTTGTTTTATTATATGTATATCGAGATTTACTCACTCAAAATCCATTTAGTAAATTCACTGCTCTCATACTAGACGCATGGCTGCGTGAACCCAGGCACTCGTTAGAAAGAAGCACTATGCCACTGCAAAGAAGTACGAGTTTAAGAAACACTAGGGTATAGTGAAAATATTGATCTATTATTAACGTAATATCTATTAAATGATATTAATTGGCAACTTTGGATCAATATTTACACAATTGATGTTTTTTAAAACAGTTTAATGTGAAACTTATTTTCTTTGAAATATATCAAACCTGAGACTGTATATTATTGTTTAAAAAAAAACATAATACCAAGTTCGATCAAAATTTGAATGAGAAGCTACGTCAAAAATACAGAAAAATACAGTAAATCTACCTTCAAAGGATTCCTCCATTCCACTTAACATTCTTGAATATTTAACCACTGAACTAAATTTTTCTAAAAGCTAATGATATTGATCTAACGCAATATTTGTCACTCGTGGAATTTCAGAAATTAAGCGACAGGAAGCACAACAAACCATCGAAAATTGAAGACAAAAATCTTCAAAAGCCTGTGCAGCTTTCCTCTCGATGTCGTCTTTCCATTCTTCTATAAACCTCTAGTTTAACAAAATAACAAAATAGTTTTCTTTTAGTTCAGGACCATGCAGCTCCTAGTTTTGAGCAAATGACAACACGGCTCACAGCATTCGAGTATTCAGTTTCAAAACTACTAGGTGATTCGATGTAATTACGTCTTTTTCGTCGCTTTGAGTGATCGAGTCCAAGTACAAACCTTTGTAATACTATTACCACGAGGTTTAAGTGAATTTTCTGATATATGTTAAAGTTGAAACTCGCTAGTGAAAGAATTAAAGGCTGTTGTTGTCGCGTTTGATTTCACGCATGCGCTTTAGAGCAATGTCGATTTGTGACTGAAGGAAAACGAAGGCGAAATGTCAACCCAGGCCTTCCGCCTGGGTAATGATATTTGTGGCCTATCAATGTCGACACAGGGATCCCACGAAGTCATTACAGATGTAGCCACTGATTTCCTTAAATCAATCAATCAATCGATCAATCAATCAATCAATCAATATTTACAAATAAATAAGTAAATAAATGTTTTAATTGACACTCCCCTGAAGGGGCTTTTCAGTGTTAACCACTCCACACTCACTACCACTACATTCGATATACTCTACATCAAGAGACCATAATACTAGTATTATGGTCTCTTGTCTACATACATCACTCAACTCACATGTTCATTTTTGTTGTAAGGAAAAACCCTCGTGGCAAGGGAGAGAACAACACATCAAACAAACTCCATTCACGTATGGTCCGAGCCGGGAATGGAACCCAGACCTCAGGGATCCCACGATCTCAGAAGGCGAGCGGTGAACCGCTACGCCATCCTTGCCAACCTCCCTTTATCGAACCCAGACCTCCCTTTATCGGAACTCTGCTCAATGCCGAGAACACTTCCTCAAAGTTGCGCGACTTCACACTACACTGCAGCCCTGTCCCCTTGAACACTGTTATGTTGACGGTAATAATGATGGCAGTGATTAGTGATGTATTTCAATGTCTTTTTCAGTTCTACTGAATTATTAGAAAAACTCGGTGTCTAGCAAGTTTATTGGTTTTGCTGTGATTTCAAATTACACTGCGCATGACCAGATCGTGACCATGTCCCTCCTAAGTTTTGGTCGGGAATTGGTCGATAGGCTACCAAAAATTCAGAAAAGGCTGGATTTTTTGCTAATAATGTCCTATATCGACGATTCCCAGACGAGATTTTAGTCTGAATTGACGTGTATTTATGCAAACGAGCTCAAACGGCAATAAACCGCGTACGTTTCAACGCTGTATTTTGTGATCTTCAGGTTTAGGTGTTCCTGGAATTTGTCCTGGTTTTTCTATTTCAACAAATTGCCAAGCACATTACGTAAATCACCAATGCGAGATTGATACAGATTGTGGTGGGATAGGAACTGTTAACAAATGTTGTCACGATGGCTGTGGGCGCCGTTGCGTGAGTAAGTATGCACCTATTAGATTTATATACAAAATTCACGGAAAATGGGCTAGATTTTTTTCCGAAATTTCTCCATAAAGGCTCCAAATTCTTGAAAATATTTCTAAAATTCACGAAAATTCTTATAACCGTATATAAAACATATATCTATAGTAAAACAAAACCACGATAAAAATAAAACTGGAAGTATGGGAAAAGCCAATTCATATCCATACAAATTAAGTTAATGATTCAACCTTAAGCTCCACAATTCAATACACATGTAAATAAGCTATCATTGTTGTACACTGTTAAAATGACTTGAAACATCTATCCAAAAAGAATTGATATCCTAAGAGTATAGGTTCCAGGTTGTTTCAGTTTACTGTACTCCCTTTGGTGCAGTCATGTAGGTTATAAACTGAGCAATCCATTTTAATGTGTTCTCCTCAGATCCTGCAGTTTGTCGAGACACTCCTGTTGGTGTTGCGGACAAGAATATCATACCAGATAGCAGTTTTACAGCAACTTCTCAATTTGATAACCGATATGCAGCAAAAGGTGCCCGTCTCCATGCTAAATCAGCATGGGAACCCAAAGACTACAGTAATCCTAATGATTACCTACAGATAGATTTGGGCGCCATGTTTGTTATTTGTGCACTAGCTACACAGGGACATGGTAGTCTTGCAAAAGAAGGGACAACACCGTACAAAATATCCACATCTATTGATAACAAAACGTGGACTTTTTACCCAAGTAACTCCTTGCCAAAGGTATTGTGAATTGATTGACGCAATTAAGAGTATCAAATTTTATTATCAACCAACTCGGCATGGACAAGTAGAAATATCACGTGAGTAGGACTGGAGCGAGTAAAAATATCAGGGGAGAATTTAGGGGAGGGGTGCAGGGGGTGCTCACCCCTGCTGAGATGACGTTGGGCCCTTTTCTTCTCTATATAGTTTTCCACAATATCCTCTTGATAGTTTCCAATTTCTATAACGCTGTACCCTCCTGAAAAATAATCCTGGGTGCACCCCTCCCTAGCTGAAGAAAATCCTGGATCCGCCTCTGAATATCCAGCGATATTTTTACTCCTCTATACTGTTTGACAGGTCTAAAGTCACTAAAAGTCCGGGCTGATTTTCCTTAGGAATATTATCGCAGTGTATAGTTAATAGTTTTTGAATAAAAGGATTATTTTACAAAGTCAAGTACAAAAGCCTCGTAAAATATGCAGCCATACTCCACACAAAAGCTGTCTGGCTAATAAGATATATTGCACAGTAGGGGTAGCGCACTTTGAGCTGTCTTTGAAAAACGCACGAGTCGAGTGAGCTGGCTTCAAAACTGAAATCGTTATTTCCTTATACTAGTGCGCGAGACTCCTTTTCTGACCTTAGTTTCTTTTCTCGAGCTCTTCCATGGTAACAAAGACGAGCATGCCGTTCTCAAGAATCTTCTGTCTTGATTTATAGCTTTAGGTATCGGTTCTATACCTATCTAAACTGCTAACTGTTTTCTTTTGTGACAGCTCTTTCCTGGCAACACACTCGACTATACTAGTACTGTTAGAAAGAATGCTCTGGAAATCCCTGTCCTGGCAAAGTTTATCAGGTTTATACCTACAGAGTGGAAGGCTCTACGAGTAGAGGTGTATGGAATGGCAGGAAAAGGTATCCTAACGTGTATATAAAAGGTTGTTTTGGATAGAAAACTGTTGACAAGAATTCTTCGTTTATCCAAGCTGGCTACCGCTTCTTTGCATTTCCATTCTCAAGGGAATATATGAAACTCAGCAATGGGTTGGAAATGAGTTGTTGAATTTGCATGTGTTACGGGACACAAATCAGCACAATTATTTTGAAGTTATTTTGAATCCATTTTTATTACGGAATCGTTTTGATAATTATTAACGCTTGTGCGCGCATGTGCAAAGTACGAATTACAAGCCCGCGTTGGTCTCGAAGGGAAATCTGGACTGGCGAGTCATATGATTGTCGTAAGATCCACATACCAGCACGTACTGACCTTGACCAACCTTCCTCTTACATAACCTTGTTGGTTTGGCCTGCACGTGTTCCTGGCTCCTACGACTCGTGTCCCCTTGCTTTTACGACACCTTGCCCCCTGTAGTTTATTAAAGTTAATCGGTACTTTAACAGCGCCCTAAAACCTTTTAAACCGATGTACCAGTTGACCTTTTTACGACCAAACGCTTTCTTGTAAATTGTATTTTAATCGTACAACAACTGATTTTTGATACATTTAGTCTCAAGCATGAATATTGTAATTTTCGTGTTCTTATTAAGGGGCACCGCCTTTAGAAATTTCCTAGTTAATATCGAATAGTTTTTGACAGGCTGTCAGTTAATTAGATTTTCCAACAAGTCCCTATAAAAGGGGTGCATTGTAACTCGGTGATTCAGATTATTCAGATTAAGATAAAGAAAGTTGTTGTAGAGTTGACTTAGAGTCCAGAATCTATATCGATTAAAGAAGCCAAGAAAAAGTCTCTACTGAGTGTCCCTTCACACATGTTATAAATGATGATCTGAAAGTTTAGATGATTTTGTTTAAATGAGTCGCAATAGAACGGCAGTCTTCTGTAGTACAGTCTCCACTAAGGGAACACCTTTGGAACCTTGGAGAAAATGTCTTGCCTAAAGCCTGGTTTTCACGAGCGACGGAAGCAAAACCAGACTTCATGGAGGTGCCTTCTGAATAGGTTGTCCAATAGTAGAGACTCCACTATACCACTGTCGGTCTAGTATTGGGACTGACCTTTTGACATTCATCGCAGTTAGTTAGCAAATACTTAATTTGATTTTGATTTATTGCAGTGATTCCTGGTACCTGCCCTGCTTTTCCCGCTGTCACTCAATGTCCTCAAAAAATACAACACCAATGCGTAGATGATTCCGACTGTGCTAGATTGAAACCTGGTAGCAAATGTTGTCTGAATGGCTGTGAACGTCGTTGTGTGTGTAAGTACATAGTGTTTTTATTTAACTCAATGGGGGGGTCCTAGGGGTTTGCGGGATTGACCATTTCTTTGTGCGGTATGCGATATTTTCTTCTTTGAGCTGCGGTTTTACGGGAAAACGATTTGAAATTGCGGTAATGCGGTATTTTTGAGCCCTGCGAGATGCGGGATATTGCTTCTGGCGCTCGATAGAAAATTTCATGTTTCTGTGATTCGTTTCTGCGCGTGAGGTCCCGTGTGAGTGGAATTTCGAATTTTTCGTGTGGTGAGCGCTATTTTCGAATTTTTCATGCGGGATTGCGGGATTGACCATTTTTTCGTGCGGGATTGCGGTATTTTCGAATTTTTCTTGCGGGATTGCGGTATTCGTAACCCCCCTAGGCCCCCCTCCTCAATCGATTTTTTAATAAAAAAATCAATAGCTGTACTTAACTAATGACATTTTTTTCTTTTTTAGTTCCCCCTAGAACAACTCCAGGTAAGTTGTATTAGTGTGTGTGTGTGTTAGTACATTAACTGATCAGATAGAAGTAATAAAACAATGACATTTATGGCCTACCAATATCAACACAGGGATCCCGCGATGTCGTTACAATTTCCTTGATCCTCATTAGTTGCATGGCTATCGCCGCATTCAAACAGAAATGCAATGCAGCCCCGTGAACATTGTTATTTTGATGGTAATAATGATGGCAGCTAGCAGTGATGATGTAATTGAACATTTTTCAGCTCCACTGAATGAAAACTCAGTGCGGTCTTACTAGTTATTGATTTCGCTGTGATTTCAAATTACGCTGTGCATTTCTAGAAAAGTGTCCTAACTGAAAACCTCGCTGTCCATTGACTTCAAGAAAAATGTCTCTAAGAATCTCTCTCAAGTCGAATTTGATTAACTTTATGCTTACTAATCGCTATATTCCATATACTTTAAAAAACACTGTATTGATTTTTGCAATCTTTTTCAGATGTTCCCGGAATTTGCCCTGGTTTTGCAATTGCAGCAAATTGCCCAGCCCACGTAAATCACAAATGCTGGAATGATACAGATTGTGGTGGGATAGGAACTATTAACAAATGTTGTCACGATGGCTGTGAGCGCCGTTGTGTGAGTAAGTATGCACCTGTTACAAAAAAATGATCAGAGAAAGGATTCAAGCCAACGAATCAAGACAGCAAGGGGGGGGGGGGGGGTGGGGGAGCAGTACAAGGATAGTTTGGCTCCACTAGTCGAACTGTTAATTAGGCATTTCCCAAATCGAGTAGGTCTTTAACGTACCTTCCTCCCTCCCTCCGCCTTCCAAACAATTAATGTTGTCCAGTCTCTGAGCCCTGCATGGAAGTTTCGGCCATCACAGGACAACACTGTACGTAACGGGGGAGGGGAGGGGTGAGGAGAAACAAGGCAATTCTCAGGGGGCTTTTTGGCGCGAAAATTGTTATATGGTCTCAAGGTTTCGTTGATCTTGCACAAACGGTAGCCGTGATAGTGCTATTGGAACATTCCTTGAATAAATCCTTATCAATGGAATAAAATAGCGCTATCCACCCTTTGTGCAAATGCGGTAGGTTTCGCAGTTTTTTACTGTATTCCCTTCGGTACAGTCAACTTATTTCATTTATCATTTCACTCTACAATAATCAATAGAATTGGGACTACTTGACTAATAATTGATGTGTTATCCTCAGTTCCTACATTTTGTAAAGACACCGCTGTTGGAGTTGCGAACAAGAACATCATACCAGATAGCAGTTTTACGGCAACTTCTCAATTTAATCGCCGATATGCAGCAAAAGGTGCCCGTCTCCATGCTAAATCAGGATGGGAATCACAATTCATTAACAACCCTAATGACTACCTACAGATAGATTTGGGTAAAGTGTTTGTTATCTGTGCACTAGCTACACAGGGACAAAATGCTAGCTATCATCAGGAATGGACAACAGAGTACAAGATCTCTACATCTGTTGATAATAAAAAGTGGACTTATTACCCGAGTAACTCTTCACCTAAGGCAAGTATCAATATAAAAATTAGATACTACCTAATAGCGGAGCTCCCATTTTGTTTTTGACGTTTTTGATTCAAATGAATTGGGCTTCCTGTGGAAATTGCCCAATTGTATAAAAGGGCTTGAAAAAGTTGAAATGAACACTGTTTTAAAAAGCATTTGCCTTGGTTTGTATATGCCCTCGTTGCTTCGCGACTCGTGCGATATCGCTTTTCTCGTGAATTCAACGTAAAATTCCCTCGTCAGCTAATAAATTTACCTATAAAAAAGGACTGATTTAGTGCAGAAAAAGGGAATTTAGTGCAACTGAGTTTAGTTCAATTGCTGTCCACATTATCTAGCATCTAAACTATGATTTTGAGGGGGAAAGGCGAAAAGGGGAGAATTTTAATGAAATTTTAGCTGAAATGCGCGCACTACTGACGTCATCACCTCATCAATCGCGCGCTCAGGTTATATCCCAAAACGTCGCTCTTTTGAGGAAGAAAAACTCAATTGTTTCTATAATTTAATTATTTTTTTATGTATATTATTAAAAGGAAATCATATGGCTTTCTCGTGCAATTTAAAATAAATTGAAACTCGTGGGATTTCAAAAAGCTCAAATTACACTCCCTTGTTCCAAACTGCACTCGAAACCATATCGTTTTCCAAACAAAAACTTGCAGATTGCCATTAGGGGTAGTGTCTGGTGAAGGAACACGTTATGTACAATTTACCTTTAGAAAGCCGGGCAATGAATTTCGATTTACTATGAACTTGTGCTAAGAACATTTTGATGACGTCCGCTCGCTGAAAACGCAACCACAAATAAATAACCAAATCTACTCTTGTGACAGCTCTTTCGTGGAAACAAAGACAAGCATTCTGTTGTCAAGAATGTTCTGCCTACACGTATTCTGGCAAAGTTTATCAGGTTTATACCTACAAAGTGGCACACCTGGAAGGCTCTTCGAGTAGAGGTGTATGGAATGGAAGGAAAAGGTAGGTAAACTGTATCAATCCCATGGTACGGCGCCACGTGCCAAACTCTCTTCAAATGGAAGTTAGGAGTACATTTTCTCGTTACGAACTAGAAATCCAGCAATGAATTTTAAGATCGCGGTTTTTACCTAAGACGACTTTCCGTCCAACTCATCCATCAGTTTAGACGGCGAGTTTTACGTTCAAGATGCTCCTTAAAAAGAACTGGGTGGCATGGATGGCCTAATGGTGAATGCACTGGCCATTCATGATGCATGCATTCATCGGTGTGGTCCGGATCGAGCCCAAGCTCGGGCACTCGGATCATTTGTGACGTGAATTGAGTTGGTTTGATATGTTGTTCTCTACCATTCGGGTTCTCCGGTTTTTCTTCCCTCAGCAAATATCAACATGTGAATTGAGCGTTTTATGTAAAATATTTAATGTAGAAGTGTGAGTGCCAGCAGATCAAGAACCACTATAATGTGGATGATATTAATTAGTTAACCAATTTATTACAGTTGTTCCCGGTAGTTGTCCTGCGTTTCCAGCTGCTACTCGATGTCACCTTAAACAAGTACAACACGATTGTGCAAATGACGTTGATTGTAGTAGAATTAAAGCTGGTACCAAATGCTGTCTAGATGGTTGTAAACGTCGATGTGTGGGTAAGTGTCTCCTTCTTTAACCAAATGATCATGCAAAAATGATCATTTGGCCATATAGATAGGTAACTCACCGATTCATAAAACGCGTGAAAAGGCTACCAATGTTCGAATCAGTTTAATATAACTGCAACTGGAGCCAATGATTGGCCAGTGCTTCAATTTCACGGTTTAAGTGCAATCACTTTACGTACACCTAATTCAAAAGTCGTTGACCAGCCATAAAAAGAGATGCTAAAAACCCAATGTCATCTTGGAACTATAAACGAGGTCCAGGAGATGTGATACTCGATGGATTGTATTTACTGCAAAAATCATTGTGCATATGATAATTCATGTGGTTCCCATTAGCCATTTCGGAGTTTAGGTTCTCCATGTGATTTTGAATTCCAGGTCAACAATTTTTCAATTAGTATTTCTTTTTTATAATTTATCAAAAACAGATTGACTGGTTTTCACTTCTTTTTGTAGCTCCCGTTGTTCAAGCTGCAGGTGAGTTATATATCGTCAACATAAAACGAGTGTTTAAAAGTTGAGATAGATGACATCATCTACTGACGTTCAATAGGCTTTTTGCATCATCTGGTCACGTGCGTGGTACAGAATCCTCCATACTGAATGCCAAAATCAGCAGAGGAAAACAGAGACAGCAATATCAACTTTTACTGATTAAAGCGGTTTTGTTTTAGAGCATAGCCAATTTTTGTACCCTGCGGCCCGTCTATGTAAAAGTACTTTTTTTACCACAATCAATCAGTTTCTCGCTTTCTGATTGGTCGAGAACGAGGTAAATAAGAGTCGTCCATATCGACGATTTTCGTTTTGATTTTGCGCGGGCGTTCGCGCTCGAAGCTAATTTGACAAGAAATTTCTTCTACAATTTGTGGTAAAAATACAAATTGGCTACGCTTCGTGAGTCTATATATAACATTTTGACCATTTGTTGACGTAAAATGTCAGTAAATAAGAGTACACACGGAAAGCCATCGTAAACCGACTTCGTCTCGTGGCGTACTTTTTGTTCTCATCACATTTTGACGTTATCTGTGCATCTATTAGCGTACAGACCTAAGGAAAAAAGGATATCTATTTGTTAAATAACGTAAATCATCGACTCTACAGGAAATCCCTTCTTGTAGTTAAGGGGAGATTTTTCAACATTGCGGAGTAATGGCAGCTAAAAGTGCCCTTCTTGCAAGTTTTAATTCAAACTTTATTTCGGATTAACACTCAAATTCTATTTTTATCACTTAGAAATTGATCTAATAGGATCAAATACATGTATAAAACTGTCTTTAGAATTGTACAAAGATGTTATCCTGCATGGGAGGCAGCATGGCCGAGTGGTCAGAGCGTTGGTCTCGCAATCTGGCGGTCCCAGGTTCGATTCCCGCTCTGGCCACTAGCTGAGACTGAATTTGTTCCGATTTCGATTAGTTCAAATTCAGTTTCTCGGCCATGCTTGTAATATAGCCAACTGGTTTGCCTCCTTGCCAGTTGGGATTCTTAATCCATTTATGTTTGATTTATATGATTTAGTTAGGATTTGTAAATTGAGCTGAAAAGCCCTGTTGAGGGAGTCTCAATCATGTATGTATGTACATGTATGTATGTACATCCATTCGTATTTACACTTATTTCAATAAAACGTTGGCACGGCTCAAAGCATCAAGCGTCAAGGCAAGCCCCAAATGAATGCTGGTTTTGTGCTGCTCATAATCGATAATATATTCAAACCAGACTTGTTATCAAAAGAATTGAGTGCGGTATACTAACAAGGACTTGAAAATGTTCACATTTTGTAATTAGTTCAACAAAAACGAGTCTGATTTGGATACATTTGGATACAAAACCGGCATTCATTTCGGTCCTGGCTTGACGCTCGTTGCTCTGAACTGAAACAACGTTTTTTTGAAATAAGTGTAAATCAGCAACTTTCAAACGGAATGTAAAGAATATACACCTATTTCAATAAACGTGGTAGGTATCAAGCCTACGCGACTCACCCGAAAGGGATTACGGGAAGAAATCACTAAAGCTGTAAGACCACCAAAATGCCACACGATTACTCAAATTCAACTTGTTCTGACCTTATACATTAAAGAACTTCACTTACTGATGCTAAAGTCAATACCAAAGCGGAAGAGAAAGTAAAGTTTTACTACTACCCATACTCCTTTTCGGTCTAGTCGCGTGGGCTTGAGAGCTCTTTATACGACAACCTTTTTTGAAATAGGTGTATATGGCATCGGAAGAACGACTGGAGACCTAAATCTCAATTTGGATTCAAACTTTTACTTTCGATTTACACTTTAATTTGACTTTTATTAATCAGGACTCGACTACAAACAACCTAAACTTTCTAAAAGAAATTGTTTTGGCTTTGTACAACACTAATCTTTCAACTGAGAGGTTTTTGTTGCTCAATGCTTGAATATGAGAAATGTCCCCTTAAAATATTAAGTCAATCTCACTTCCAACAGTTATTTGTCGAGACGCTCCTGTTGGTGTTGCGGACAAGAACGTCATACCAGATAGCAGTTTAACAGCAACTTCTCAATTTGATAACCGATATGCAGCCAAAGGTGCCCGTCTCCATGCTAAATCAGCATGGCAACCCAAAGACAACAAGAATCCTAATGACTACCTACAGATAAATTTGGGCGCCATGTTTGTTGTCTGTGCACTAGCTACACAGGGACACGATACAAGTCTTGCACAAGAATGGACAAAACAATACAAAATATCCACATCTATTGATAAGAAAACGTGGACTTATTACCCAAGTAACTCCAGGCCTAAGGTACTGTATGCATGCATGTGAAGGTAGTTGAACAAAGCAGAACATTTGTGTCTTGATATATTCCTTTGCAAATACAATCCTTCGCACCATTTCTGTTCTTCATTTTTAATGTATATTATTTAAAGGTAATCATACGCGTTCGAGTTCACTTTGGAATTGACTATAAACACGAGTATGTTTTTCGAAGAGCATTAAAATGGCACAAACCTTTAGGACAAGTGCACTTTGAACTCTCCGGCTTTGAATGACGCACAAGTGAGCTGGATTCAAGATTGAACTGGAAACCGTTGGCTTCCTATAATGATACGTGGGATTCCTTCTATAACCTCATTTTATATATATATTTTTAAATTTCTCAAGTTATTCCGTGGTAACACAGACAAGCATACTGTTAGATGGAATGCTCTGGAAATCCCTGTCTTGGCAAAGTTCATCAGGTTTATACCTACAAAGTGGCACGGACGGAAGGCTCTTCGAGTAGAGGTGTATGGACAGGAAGGAAAAGGTATTCAAACATATTCAAACATGTCAACATAAGCGCGCGCACTAACTGTCTTAGTCTATCTTAGCGCGCGGAATGTTTACAAATAAATAGAGGAGAACCAAAGATCAATAACAAGAGCGAATGGAACTTTGTAAACATTCCGCGCGCTAAGATAGACTAAGACAGTTAGTGCGCGCGCTTATGTTGACATGCGTGATCGTTTCAAAACATTGTAAACTGTGGATTGAAAAGGGAATAAATCTGAAACTAGTCTCCACAAAATGGACTTGTTTGTACGTTTGTGACTTGTAACAAAGGGGTTTTAAAAACCTAAGACACATATATAAATTCATCGTAAAGTCATTTTGTCTCAATGGAAGCAATTTACAGTAAGTATTTAAAAGTTGTTTAGGACAGATAGTGTGTTGGCAAGAGCTCTTTCAAAGAGTTAAGTTAACGCATTACAGAAAATAATTTGGATGAAAACGTTTCTCATTAGTTGCGCCTGGATATTTACAGATTCTCAGACTTTTTACATGGCGCTTGTTCATCCAACATGACTACCGCTTTTTTGTATTTCCATTCTCAAGAGAAGGCGATACCCAGAAAAAGTCTGTAAAATCCTTTCGGAAATGGGTTGTATATGAGCTTTGTTCAATTTGCGTGTTATAGATAATGCAAAACATCAATATTTATTGAACTAAATGACATTTTTTCTTCTTTTAGTTCCCTCTAGAACAACTCCAGGTAAGTTCGGTATTCATGTGTATGTTTTAGTTCATTGATCAGATCGATAGAAGTCAAAATATACAATTATAATGAAGTAATGATTTGTGAGATCCAAAGATGTCATTACAAGCTAGTTTAACCACTAATTCCATTGATCGACACATTGCTTGGTGACGAGAACATTTCTTCATAGTTGCGCGAACGTCCATGGCTACCGTCGCACTCAAAGTGAAACACAATGCAACTCTTTCCCAAAGAACATGTCCAGTGTTAGTTTGATGTTGCTCAACTTTTTTTCAGTTGTAAAGAAAAACTGTGCCGAAGTCCTCCTTTCTGGTGGCACCAAATCTGGGGTGTACTCTGTGGATCCTGACGGCTTGGGTGCCTTCAAGGTAAGGACCTTGTATGTTTTAACACAAAGTTTGAACATTCAGACTCGTTTCTAGTCGTCTCTTATTTATTCCATCTATTAGCAATGAAATATGGTACACCATTTATGGACTCGAAAACTCTTTCCTATCGACCTCAGCGCGCGCGAGTTTAGAGAAGCGAGTCTGTGTAAAGTTGATCCTGATAAATCGATGGACAAATTGGACAAATCAAAATCGATTTATCGCTACTTTCATTGCGGCACTTGACTTTGTTGTGAAAGATTCTACGCAGAAAGCTATAAAATAATTAATAATATAAATATAAAATATAATATTTTTTTCAGGTATACTGTGACCAAACGACCAATGGAGGTGGATGGACACTTCTCCAGAGAAGACAAGATGGCTCTGTAGACTTTTACCGAGGATGGAGCGACTACAAGAAAGGCTTTGGGAACCTCACAGGGGAGTTCTGGCTTGGACTTGAAAAGATATATCGACTGACCGACCAACCTGGTAACCGTCTCCGTGTGGACTTAAAAACCACCACAGGCAGAACTGCCTATGCTGAGTATAGAAACTTTGCTGTGTCCAGTGAACTACACAATTACAAAATAAGTTTTGGTAACTACTCAGGTAGGTTCTGAAATAGAACTACGAGGTTTAGATTACGAATTCTATAACCGGTACCGAAGACGCACAGTCGTTCAGTTTGTGAGTCACTGAATAGAATTTTTTAAAACCAAAAGAAGTTAATAATTGTTTGATTGTTGCATTTGCTATTAATTGTAGACAAGGCGCATTTTCGAAAAATCAGATACCTGGAGGCATTTTGAGGTAGAGGCTGGTAACATAACTATTCTAAACCGATTTTTCATGCTGAATGCGAATATGACTGTTACAAAAACGTATTCTGCAATCTTATACGTGTAAATGACGTATTTTGTGAATTGCTCAGTACAGTCATTTCATACTAACGGCTTTTTCGTGTAAATCAAAAATTTCCCAAACTTAAAATACAATGACCATAGCTGGAAAGAGCACATCAAAATCAGTAAAATTGTGAAGTTTGAAGTATATCAGTTGAAAAATCAACCAGATACGAATTTTCAAAACCCGAAATTTTGTATGAAAACACTTACAGTTATGCAAGAGATACAAACAAATTTCGATTTTTGAAAATTCGTATCTCCTTGATTTTTCAACTAATATCCTTCAAACTTCACAGTTTTACTGATTTTGATATGCTCTTTCCAGCCATGGTAATTGTTTTGGAATTACACGAAAAAGCCGTTAGTATGAAATGACTGTAGCAATTCACAAAATACGTCATTTACACGTATAAGATTGCAGAATACGTCTTGGTAACAGTCATATTCGGATTCAGCATGAAAAATTAGTTTAGAATAGTTATGTTACCAGCCTCTACCCCAAAATGCCTTCTGCACTTTTTGCGATCGACTTTTTTCAGTTTTGCGCCTTGTCTATTGCTGTTTCTATTGCTATTGGTGCTGTTGTTGCTATTTGCACTGCCATAGACCTAATCGATATAGCCTCTCATAGACTAGCCTCTCATTCATGTGAAAACGTTTTTGTGTTTCAACGTTAACACGAGACTAGTCAGTCCAAAACAGTGGCACGTTCAAATTGGAAGCCATGTTTTACTAATTTTATTGTTAATAGAAGTAATGCAAAAAGTTCACCGTAAAACAAAATGTCATTGTTCATGTCATGTACTTGAGTGTTTGTTTAAACTTGGCCACAGTTCAACGTGCATAAACGTTTATTTTTTCTTAAGTCATCAATCCCAAATAAAAGATAAATGATCAAATATAGGTACAGGAGACTTTTTGACATCATTTTCTGGCCAGGGTCTTTAAGGCGGTGTTACACGAGTACGATTTTTAACGACGATTTTCAGCGCAACGGCATTGCTTTAATATCTTTCTCGTGTAACATGACAGTTGGAACGATTTTCCTTGCAATTTTCGCTTCGGCAACGCGTTGCGAGTTTTTGAATCCAAGTCAGAAACTCGCAACGCAAAATATTGCAACGTTGTTGCAACGTTGCGCGGAAAATCGTGGTTAAAAATCGTCTCGTGTAACACCGCCCTTACCTTGAAGTGCTTTCCTTGTTGTCTTTAGAAGCATAGTCCTTGTTTCACGCTCAATGCAAACGATTCTTGATTTCCAACTGTGGCTAGGTTTTTAAGCAACTTTACCGCGGAAGGCATCTTCACTAAACGAAGAATACACGTGCGATCCTCAATGACTCATTCATTATGAGAAGTTTTTTGAAGCTACGAATCCAACTAAAAAGTCGTCCAACTTTGAAAATGTTCTCTGTGTCCTTCGTATGTACGGACGGGCGTACAGCCGTTGGGCTCCCTGTGTGTCCATGAAAAATCAACTCGGATGGTTTACCATTTTTTCTTAGGTATGGTGCTCCGCTATAAATATATATAACCTGTCCATATGTGTTGTTTACCAGGTACAGCAGGAGATGCATTGTCCTACCATCGTGGCATGGCTTTCAGTACCAAAGATCATGACAATGATAAAGCAAAACCAGGAAATTGTGCTGCGGGTAGCATGGGTGGGTGGTGGTATAATGACTGCCAAAGGGCTAATCTCAATGGTCTATACCACCACGGCAAACACAAGTCGTATGTTATGGGTCCCAATTGGAATGGAGAAGGAAAGAGGCAACATTTTACCGCTAAGGAAACAGAGATGAAGATAAAACCTGCCTAAGAGCTGACGGATCAACTTTACAAAACTATAAACTATTCTCAAATAATTGGCTAATAAAACTAATTGAGAAAGTATGTTAGCCTATTAATAAAGATTCTTGTTATGAAAATATGGTTGTATACAAAATTATTAACAAGATTTACAACTTTTATTTCATTTTATAATATAGCTCAATTCTAATACACGTTCCACGCCGGGCACAAAGGACCCCAAAATCGGCAATGTTAAACGTCCCATTTTTACCCTAACCTTTGTATCTTCAACAATATTTGATCATTTGCAATGAAATTTTCGGTGATGGCTAACTATAAGTGGCGATTTATTTTGCCATGTTTAAAAGTTACCATTGACGTAAATTTTAACGTCATAGCGAATTGTTACATTTTTCGAGAATAACGAGATCACTTCAAGAGATTCTCAATACTACATAGTTTGAAAGAGAATGACATTCTCTAAAATTTGGTGCAATTTTTATCTCGATCCGACATTTTGTTGTTGAGTTATAAGGGATTTTTCGTTTCACGATGACGTCATAAAAGTGACGTCACTAATAACCATTAAAAGCCATTATAATAATAATAATAATAATAATAATAACACTTTATTTGATTAGGGTAACTAGAATTACATTTAAGTAATTTTCATCCAGGCCCTAAAAAACATGCAAGAATAATAAATAATAACAATAACAGTTCATTATAAATAACATATAACATAAGATTTTTTTTTTTTTTTTTTTTGAAATATTTTAAAATGTCATTCAATGTCGCTCTTTAATTCCTTAAACTTTGCGTTTAAGTACAGTCTTTTGAATGAAGCTATACTGCTTGCATTTCCGAATTCTTTTGGTAGGCTGTTCCATTCTTTGGCGCCTGTGAAAGCAAAAGTTCTCATACCAGCATTAGTGGTAACCATTGGAACCTTTAATATTTTTTGGTCAGCGCCTCGAGTATTTAACTTGTGTACTGAATTAAATGGTTTTATTAGATTTGTAATGTAAGATGGTGTTAAATTATTCAGTGCTTTGTAAACAGTTATTACACGAAGGAACTTTATTCTTTCGTGGAATGGAAGCCAGCCCAGTTGAAGAAACAGCGGCAGTGAAGGTGTTTTGTAATCTTTGTTCAGTATGAGCCTTGCTGTCTTCTTTTGTAGACGATGGATTTTGTCCAAATTTTGTTGAGATGTATTGCCCCATACAACGCAACAGTAATCCATTAACGAAAGGATGAGGCATTGGCAGAAAGCAAGTCTAGCTTTGAACGTCAGATGATGTCGAATTCTACGAAATATGCCAAGCCTTTGCGAGATCTTTTTGCACAGGCTATCAACATGCATATTCCATGACAAACTGCTATCGATGTGTACACCCAATAACCTTTCGGTTGATACAGAACTTAAAGTTGATGACTGAATGTTGATTGATAACTCTTTGGGTAGAATTGAAAGTTTCCTTGATGATGCTACCACAATTACTTTGGTTTTTTTTTTGTTAAGGACCATCTTATTCATGTCGCTCCATTCAACAATTGGTCCAATTTCAGTGTTAAGCTTTTCTTCAACACACTTAAGGGAGCTACCAGAAACATATTGAGTAGCATCATCAGCATACATATCCAGGGGCGGATCCAGTGATTTTCAAGGGGGGGTGCGTTTAAACTGATAGCCAAAATGATCAGTATATGCAGCTATGAAAATCGGATAACGTATTGCCGACTGCGCTATATTTAGACCAAAGAAGTAAATTATGCACAACTTGATCGCATGCAAATTGACATTTACTTTGTTACAACTTAATGACGTTCGCGGATAAATGTTCTAACGTCGTTAAGATCTTTTCCATACTTCGTACAGTAAAAGATATTTATTAACTTAATCTAAAAAGCGAAAAAAAATCGCGGTTATCAGGGTATCCTTAGAGATATCACACTTAGGATTTCGTGCGAATTTCTTTGGGCATGTACGGCGTTTTGTACAATTTTTGAACATTTTCTCAAATTAAACCAATTTCTAACGTTAAGAGTTTCTTTAAACTTTTAGAAGTGACAAAAAATATGTCGAGAAAAAGTTTGGGCGAATAAAAATTTGGGGTCGCCAGCAATCCCGCAAAGTTATCGGCGACTTTAGTATCTTTTCCGTAGTTTTCGATTGCATGCGAAAATGTACTAGGCGTTCCTCGTAGTGCTATTCTAGCGCGCCCGCGTTCTTTTGCGTGCGCAAATCAAATACGCAGTAACAATACGAAAATTTTGTGAGAAAAAATTAGAAACTACAACATTTACTCGTGTAAAAGCAGACTACTTAATTAAGCTCAAAAAAGTATACTAAATCTATCAAATTTAGCAACAAAATTACATTAATTATAATACTCGAAATAAGGATAATATTCATCTTTCAAATGTTAATACTAAGTCAGGGGAAAGATCTTTTAGTTATTCAGCAGGGAAATTATTTAATGCTTTGCCATCTTATGTTAAAGATGCTTCCACTATAAAAGAATTTAAGTCAAGATACTGGGGTTATTTTGCTACATTACAATAGATAAATTTTTATACAAGATTTTTATATATAGTACATATTTTATATTTTTAGGTCATTTTATATTGTTATTTTATTCATTTATTTTATTAATTTACTGTTCCATTTTTTATTAGTTTATTTGTTTTTAAGTTAAACACAGCATCTTTGTAAATCAGCTTTACCGTTGAAAGATTTACTGTGTATAATAAAGTTTATTATTATTATTATTATTATTTATTGTCGCTGCTTAGGAGATCCGAATTTATCGTGTTGTGGCGGTGAATAGCTTACGGTATGTTTACTGGTGAGCTTCGCTAAAAGGGAGAGAAGATTCCATCACTGGATGATAAAAAATCCCTATTACATCGTCTGATATATTTATGTACATCTATTATATCATCTGATCAGCTTTATACATAAGTCATAATACATAATTCGGGTTGATTTTACCTCTTAAAAAACGAATCAATCGCTGTTCGCTTCATGTTCGCTCTCGATGGTGATCAGATGTGATTCCAAACTCTGCCAAACTTGCAAACACGGCCGCGCCATTTTTCCCGCCACCACAGGCTTCCCGGTCTCAAAGTAGCAGGCGCACGTGGAGGTGCCGTTTTTCCCAATACAAATATAACCAAAGACTTCCCGCCCAACGATAGAAAAAAAAGTTTATGTATGAAAAAAGCTTTCATCGTCGTCCAAAAGGGGGGGTGCGCCCGCACCCAACGCACTACCCCTGGATCCGCCACTGATATCTATCTGAGTCTCATTAAGATGTAACGGTAAGTCATTCATATGTATTATGAAGAGTAAGGGGCCAAGTATTGATCCTTGTGGTACACCATTGGAAACCACAAGTGATGATGCAACGAACATGTATTACTATTATGAAGTGTTTCTACATAACTAAGTTAAAACTTTTGGTCATCGAGCTTTATTAGGGATATTTCAAATAATCGGTGACGTCATTATGACGTTAGAGGATTTTGCTATATATTCTTATTAATGTTTCTAATACTTATCTTCAAAAAATCAAAAATCAAAAAAGATAGGATTTTGGGGACTTCGAAGCTCTTTCACTATGCAGAGTATAAGAACAACCGAACTTCAAACCAAAAAGTTGAATGAAGAAGAAGTAATTGTCTAATAGTCTAATAATCATATGGGAAATAGTAAAGGAAATTTATGAAAATTACTTCTTCATTCAATCTCTTCAAAATGAACGGTGACCCCCATTTTTTATTCCTTTATTTTAAAGTACAATAAAATATATATCTAGCATATAGCAGGAAAGATGAAAAACATCTGACGATGGGATTGAATCGAAACAACGGATTTTGTGCGAATCTCATCTAATTAGAAGGCTAAACGTCCAACCTCCTTTACGTCCAATAACATGTTTTTTTCTTGATTTCAACATACATTTGCGGCAGTACCGGCCATTTGTATTTTATATCATTTATTTTGGTTGTTTCCTTCGCCGTGATTCCTTACCAGGTACGTGCCGTAGTCTTCCCCCTTTTCCTTAACTAACTGGCGTTGAAATTCTAATATAGGGTATTTTCCTTGTATTTTGTGAAAAACTAAAAAACTGTGCACACCATCGGCCTCAGGTCTATTGATCGAAAGACTAGCACGAGTTCCTGACGCAAAAATATGGACCTTTACCGTTTCACCTGTATAAAACGCTTTGCCCTTCAAAAAAACAGGGGGAAAAAAAAGACCTCAGTATTCAAAAGTTCGAATACCTACATTACATAGTGTACAAGGTTTCTTGATTAATTTTTTCCCGATATTATTTTTTTCTACTAAAGTTTGAGTTTCTACGTTTTCAATCGCTCGCTTACTAGTGCCCAGACTCCCCGCGGTAATACCAACGCTCTCATTCTCGTACCCAGAGCCCCTCGGTTGTCGTACCTCCCCTTCGAAAAAGCCGGCGAGAAAAGTGTTTTCTCTTTTGTGTTTCTCTAACTTTTGAAATAATACGGTGACCCCAATTTTTCTCTTTTTGTTCTAGTCAGTACTTATCACTTTTTCAATTTAGAAAATTAAAATACAACTTCAATGATTGGATTCCGTCACGTCAGGTTGCAAAGCCTCTATTCCCATCGTAAAAATGTTTTGACGAGGTAAAAAGAAAATCGTTCGAGACAAGTTTACGTGACAACACACAATTATGAACAGGAACTTTATTTATTAACAAACATATGAAAATATATTTTTAAACTTTCGGTCCTCATAGATGCAATCAATGAATAATACAGCAATGCCCTAGTAGAGTGGGGTGGGGTGGGAGGGCTCCCATATAATAGCAACGGCAGAGACACTTCGTATAAAAATATAGGAACGATTGAAATGAAGGGAGCAGGAAGAATATAATAGATATGTGGATCAAAGATGCAAGTGGGTTCGTTGTTACGAGTTCCACTGGCATCAGGGATTTTTTCCCCAGCTTTGCTAGAGATAGGCAATAAGCCGTAGGGTTGACACACGAAATATTTTGACGTTGAGTTTTCTTTTGCAGCGCTTGACCTTGCACTTCCACATGTATTCTGTTCTTTATATGCAATAATTTCAATTTGCGCAGTGAACTTGATTCAAATGTGTTATAGCCCCTCCCCCTCCCCAGGTCATTTTTAAAACTCATTCACTGTCAATGTCATTTCTAATGACTCGTGGAGGGCTTAAACAAAAACTCCTCTAGATCATCCTCATCATCATCATCATCGCCATTTGACTTCTGTCCTTGGTACATATTTGCGGTAGGCACAGGTATCCCAGTCGAAGAACCAAGATTAGTGGCAACAACCCGCAACTCAGACTCCGAGTATATTGTTGACTGTCGACTGATTTCGTCAAATGCCGCATCACAAGGAATTTTTTCTGCTCTAGATTGGCTTTTCTTGGTTCTGGAATTCTTATCTTTTGATTTTCCTTTCGTCAAAAATTCTGCACTCCTAGTTTTCTCAGAAGAATGCCTTCTTTCAGATCGAGTTTTATGTTCTCTTTTGCTTTCATTTCTAGAACTTTTAGATCCTTTCTTTTCTTTCCCTTTCTCTCTATTGTGAACTATTTGTTTTTTCTCTTTTGAAGGACCAGATGTGTTATTCTCAGGTTTTATTCCCAGCAACATTTTTAGTCCCTCTGACGTCAATGTTTTAGGGTTGGTATGGTAACAACCTCCATGGTAACATCGACCCTCTTCAGTAGTTGAAACAGAATATCGACCGTCAAAGTTGGATACACCTGAGAAACTTTTTGCACTCTTTTCCTTTGCGTCTTGAGCATCAAATTCCTCTGATTCAGGATACTTAATTCCCAACAACATTTTCAACCCATCAGCACTTAGCCTTGGAGTTTTTGTCGCCCCAACTATGCCGACTTCTTTGCTGCCTCGGTTACATTCTTGTGGCGTCATGGTTTCCGTAGTTACACTAACTTCGTTGTTGCCTTGGTTACAATCTCGTGAGGTCATGGCTTCGGCGGGTACACTGCTTTCGTTGTTTCCTTGGTTACATTCGCGTGACGTCATGTCCTCCATGGTTACACAGATTTCATTGCTACCTTGGTTACATTCACGTGACTTATCAGATAAGTTAGAATTGAAAGACTCTTGAATGTCACATACACCTGATGAAACTACTGGTTCAATGTCCAATTTTTCCTTTGATACAAGAGAGCTTTTTGCTATGGAGTCACGTGATTCTTCTTCTGTCACGCAAGCTGTGTTACTTCCTGTCATATCACTTTCGGTAAGTTTATCGTCATGTTTGTCAATTACAAAATCTTCTAATCCAAAGAAGTCGGTTCGATTACAAAAACTTTGATCATTGTTAGGCATTTCTCGGGCATTCAAGCTTAATGACTTATTCGAACCATTAGAACTTAAATCTTTGATGTTATGGTAACTGTTACTATGGTGATTCCTGCTGTCTCTGATACCATGGAAATTTATGCTCGTGTTACTATGGGGATCAAAGTTGGTCGTGTTTGCCTGCTTTTCATCTGATGCAATTCCATGTACATTTAAGTCCATGTTACTAACAGTTTCCGAAACAACCTGAGAATCATTTGGGAGTGTAGCTAAATGAGTGTCATTTGTGGCAGCACTAGAATGATCACAACTGGCCGGCTTTTCGTCTAGTGGTAAATGGTTTTCTGTGCTAGCTAGTTCGTCCTGGTCTTCATGGTTTTGGACGAGCTGACTGATGATATTCATTGCGAAATGGAACTCCTCCTAAAGATACAAATAAATGAAATAGAAATTAGACCAGCTAAGTTATATATGGAATAAAAAGAAATGTAATTTTGTTTAAACAAATACAAAAATTTTCTCTGGTAGCTATAATCCTTCGCAATCTCGTACCCAGAGCCTGCGTTCCTCTTGGTCAGCGACCGAGAAACGAGAGGCTCTGGTCAATACAAATTTTTAGTCCGCTATTTGCGGACTAGGCTCAACTACGCATGTCAAGCTCTATCTGTGACAGAAAATTGCTGATCGAGAGCTTATTTTTAATTACCGTATTTAGAAATATACTCAGAGGTAAAGAATAATATTTATGTGAGTCATTTATGTGATTTATTTCACGTTTTGAAGTCTGTCAAGTGAATTTGAATCGATAGTCCAACGGCCCTCTTCGAAGCACGACCTTCAACGACCAACAGGCCACAAATCTGCTATGAAAACTGCACTAAATCTTATCGCTTGCTCATATCCTCTCGACATGAAGTAGTCTGACAATCTATTTATATTCTGACAATGGTTCAGGCTACTCTGAACAATTTTACTTATCGAAAATCGATCTGGAAGTAATGATTTAGGATAATTCCGGGAAATCTCGATTCTCAAAATATGCGAAGAATGTAAAATTCACTCCTTCTATTGTTCTGTCAACCAATCAGAGTGCTCCAAATAACTGTATTGGCCAGAGCCTCTCGTTTCTCGGTCGCTGACCAAGAGGAACGCAGGCTCTGGGTACGAGATTGTAATCCTTCGCAGATCTGCCGTCGCGCGCACCGCATCTCGGGAATCCTGCGGTTACTAGGCAACAAGTAAAAAACCTTGTCCCTCGGCCAAACAATACATGCATGCTTTGGGGATCCAGTTTAGATCCAGACCCCACGCGATTGAGAAATACCTGATAAAAATCGCTGTTCAAGTCTGGTAGATCACACCCAGTATATACGTCATTCATTACACAGTAATGCAAAAGACTGCACCAGTACGGGTCCTGTAGGGAAGAATTTGAGAGATGATCAGTCGTAGAAAATGGTGTTGGCATCTCTGTGTCAGAGTTTAAGATTGCTCCAAAGTTTGCTCAAAAATCAATTGCTAATGAATTAGGGAAACTGTTGGGTAAAAACACTGCACGAGTATAAATCCTGTTAAGCGTAGACGCCGTACCAGCCATGTGTCGTGCCAAATTGTTGCAATGAAATATACAAGGAATGTTCGGTGTCTAAATATATTTCATGAAACTGCCGGTTCGATTTAGTATGGCTTAGGCCCGGTTCACACGACGACATAAGCATAAGCATAAGCATAAGGGTTTTTTTACCGGTTCACACGCACAACACAACGCCATAAGCATAAGCATAAGCATAAGAAAATGGAAAAGTTTTGTTTTCTTATGCTTATGCTTATGCTTATGCTTATGACTATGCTTATGTCGTCGTGTGAACCGCGCTTTAGACATTCAGCACAACAGAGCCACTGGAATCATATGGCTTCAAATAGATTTCGAATTGAGAACCAAATATGAAAAGTACGTCGTGGTAACTAAAATCGTCGATGGCAGACAGTATGACGAAGAAACATGGGAAATTGTTGGTCTAATGATTGCACCAGTACTGGTGCCAGCGCAGATCCTATGACAAACCTGTACCATCACGGGTCCTGTAAGAAAGAATTCGTAAACAGAAGATCAACGATAACACAGCGATGGAATTGTTGATATTCCTGTGGTGATTAGTTACCTGGCAAAGAACGTGAGGATTACCAATGACGACGAGAAGACACTGGGCTCTAGTGATAGCTACATTGAAGCGTTTGGGGTTGCTAAGGAAACCAATGCTGTGTGTGACGTCAGAACCAACGTATGATTCGTCAGAACGCACCTAAAGGAAAGAAGTGATAGAGAAATACAGCTCAGTGATTTTGGTTTTACATTTGGATAAGTACACGCCCTTCACATGCAGAAACAGTTTCTAGATTTCGATCAGTCGTCGCGATTTTCCATCTACATTCCAACTTACATGGAGTACTGAGGGGAGCATGGCTAGAGTGCATCCAGCTCACATGGGAATAAAATCACAAATACATCATACAGAAGACATTTCTCGTCCAAGGCAAATTCCTAACCAAGTACAACCTCTCTTAAGCGGCCACCCCCTATTTAGCGGCCAGTTATCAAAACCCTAAATCAGAGTTATATTGAAAATATAACCCCTATTAAGCGACCAACTCCTTGTAAGCGGCCCGTTCCGGAGGGTGGCCGCTAAATAAGGGGTTGGACTCCTCCATCAATTCCTGTTCCCTCGCTGTCATGGGCCAAACAATAGCCTTTAGTTCACAATAGCGAGGTTTTGATGCAACTTACTGTGGAGATAATGATGACAGGTCTCTCTTGTCCTTGAAATTCCTCGACAGATCCAACTTTGATGTCATCGATGGCCACGCTTTTTAACAGAAGACGAATCTTCTCAACCTAACGTTATTTATAACGACGAAGCATTTAAAGGATTATTTTTGAACCTTGAATAATAGTGATGCTAAAACTAATCAACAACCGGACAGCATATAACCACAGAAGCACTCTCTCGATCGAAGTGCAACATTTTTCGCGCGCAATGGATAAACTGCATCGCCTTAACCTATGCTATGCTCACATTAATCCCAGTACAAAGGCATCTTTTTTGCGCAATGGATAAACTGCATCGCCTTAACCTATGCTATGCTCACATTAATCCCAGTACAAAGGCATCTTTTTTGCCGTTACACCATGCAATTTTTCTGCAACTTGTTACGCAGTGGCGTTGTGAAACAGGCTGTCATATACAACCGAAAATGCCGAAAAACGCTGGCGCAATAGTTTACTCGCATTGCCGATTTTGCGCAATGCAGGGTATGTTTCACGCGGCAGTGGTTCCTGCAACTTGTTTTGCAACGCCATTGTAAGATAAGGTGCACGCAGAAAAATCGCCG
The DNA here is from genome assembly GCA_029948255.1 of Telmatactis stephensoni. Lineage (NCBI taxonomy): Eukaryota > Metazoa > Cnidaria > Anthozoa > Actiniaria > Isophelliidae > Telmatactis > Telmatactis stephensoni. Next base: position 233,958 of record JALIZF010001547.1, on the reverse strand, counting down.
TCGTTTCACTAATTGCAAGAACGGAGAAAAACAGATGCATCTTCAAATTTATAGCTTAAATTGCTACGCGCAACTTAAACAAATTGTATGTAGATCTCTCTAAAACGTAACAAATATAATATGTATCACGTGTACAATTTGAACTCAGTATCGTTTTTATTTCTTCCTTAACAAATAGTGAAAGTACGTCTGTGTGGAGGAAGGGGGAAGGGGTGGGGGGAGGACAATGTAGAACTGTACATACCTGTTTCTTGTATGGCGTGACTACACCGATATCTGTTGATTTTACGTGTAGTTTAGTAGTGTTCTTTAGTCCTTGCACATATCTCACTACTTGAACTGCTTCTGCAGGATTAAACCATGATGGACTGCTACCTTCGCGGAGATCGTCTCCCTGAACAAAAGTAACGCAAACGTAGTCAATCATGGTATTGTAACAATCATTTGAGGTTAAGGCTGTTTACGCGAGAGCGTTGAATGGTTCCACTGTGATAACGAAGCGGAAAAGTTATGATTACACAAATTGGTATGGTGTGACTACTGAGTCATTGTGCATGAGGTGAAAAATGCATAGAAAAACAAACAAACAAACAAACAAACAAACAAGCAAGCAAGCAAGCAAGCAAGCAAGCAAACAAACAAACAAGCAAACAAGCAAGCAAACAAGCAAGCAAGCAAACAAGCAAGCAATCAAACAAACGAATGCCTTTTCCAATGAAAGCATATTGACATGTGTTTGAGTTTCTGTGCTGCTCGCGTTTACGATTGTTTACATAAGGCTTTAAGATCATTATTAGTAATATAATATTATATTATATATTATATATATATTATAATATTATTATTATAATATTTCCTACCTTGACACCATGAAAGACGAGAGGAACTCCATTCTTAGGAAGCATGTCAAAGTCACTCAAACTTTCTCTCATTTTCTTATCAGCAAAAACTCTCAGTTCACCATGATAGAACAACGCCGACGGGAGGTGTAGCAAAGATGGGTGTGATCTGTAATTGTTCACAAGCTTAGTAACGAGTAATGGATCGTAGCAACCATGGTCTAGGAACCTGGCCTCATCACGGGCATATAGGGGCCTGGACATGAGTCGTTCTAATAGTGACACGTTGAGTCCGTACTCTATGGCAACAGACGAGCGAAGTACTGGGCCGAGTTGATGGGGGTCGCCAGCAAGGATGATCTTTGAAAGAGAAAACTGCTGTTAGTGATCCCATTATGACAGACAACAAAGATACAAGAAAGTATGTCCCTCTTAGTGTTCGTATGAGAAAATTAACGAACGATGAAATGACTAAAGAAGAAAAATAACTTAGTTCAAAACTGCAGGGTATTCAGTTGCAAATCGTACCTGCCCTCCCCTCCTGTGGCCCCATTGCTTACCTGTCCCTCTCCTCCTCTGTACATTGCTATAGCTTACCTGCCCCTCCCCTCCTATGGTCGCATTACTTACCTGTCCCTCTCTGCCCTGTACATTGCTATAGCTTTACTGCCCCTCCCCTCCTGTGGCCCCATTCCTCACCTGAACAAAAATAGGTCGAGATCTTGAATATTTCGATGTTTAATTCTCATCATCAACAGACTAAGCTTGAATTAGCCTGATAGCAATCACTATGGGGATGGGGAAAGGGAAAGGGGAAAGGAAGGGAAAATAGCGCCTGTTGTTTCTTAGCCGATAATATATGATACATGATATCAAAGCCTAAGAAATATTATCTAGAGAGCCTTAAAATGCTATATAATTGGATATAGAGAAGATACTACTTAAAACTATAATCATAACAGTGTGACAATAAAACTGTTCTTAAATCTATTCCCGGGGGGGGCACTTGTTCCGGATCTGATGGGGACGTGCCGTCCAGCCTCCTCAAACCTGACCCTGTTTAAGACACCTCAATTCTCGAAAACGATACCCTATATAAGACAAGAGGGCATTTTAGGGACCCTATTTAAGACTATGATGAAAATTGTACATTAAAAAAAGAATAGGCGGTTTTAGTATTAATATTTTAATTACGTCGCTAGTATGCTAACATCAAGCAATACCTTCGTCACCAAAAGTTGGCCTCGAATATTACACTATTTGAAAAAAATTGACCCTGTTTAAGACAATTTATTGTAAAATCTATACCCTGTCTAAGACCGCAGGAGCTAAAATCACGACCCTGACGGGCGGCACGTCCCCGTATAGTAAATATATGCAAGTGCCCCCCCCCCCGGGAATCTATTGCTCTTTACAGGTGGAAGTTGAAAAAAAAGGAAGCTTTCTACGTGTACAGACTGTACTGTCATTTCGCGTTGGTAACAATTGATTTATGGCTGCTGTCTCTTACAACGTGTTCAAATAGAGTTACTTATAGCCTGTCTGCTCTCATACAGAATTTTAATGCTTCTAAAGGCTGGCTATATGAAACATATAAGTACATAATGCGTAATGCACGCTTTTGCAGTCTTTCCAGATCATCAGACAGATACTGCGACAGTGTATTTTAAAACACATGCATATTAAGCAAACCCGCATGTCTCCATAGTCCCCTTCCCCAGTAGTAGCGCCAGCTATGCATGTTAAGCACAAATGAGTTGATGACCATACTGCTGTTTCGAGTTCACGTTCCGATTCATTTGCACTTGAAAAACGAAAGGAAAAATTCCCTTTTATTTTTATTAAATGCATCAATGTAAAGCGGCCTGTCGACTAATCGATTTGCTGTTAATTTTACTGTTACACGTCGAAGCTATTTTTAGGTAAACCTCATCTTTAAACATGTAATTTCTGTGCGATGAATGTTTTTTTGTGCTCATAAATTGGACGACTAGTAGTGCAACATCGTCAGGAACGCCAGGGGTATTATTCTGTCACTCACTCCCAAAAATAACCTTGGGAACGTTGTTCCGGAAGTGAAAATTATTATGGCGATATGGTAATTTTTATTGTAACTACAATCATGGTTAAGGCGCTGTTACACGCTGAAACTTTCCTCTGAAACTTGCCTCAATCGCCGTTGCGAGACAAGTTTCACAACGCATTGCACCGTGTAACATGGTCATTTAGGTGAAACTTTCCCCGGGTCGGTTTCACGAGATGGTTTCACGAAAAGTAGAACTACTTTCTACTCCTGCAACAGAAACGTGTGTCGCGAACAAGTTTCAGGACGAAATTTATGAAAATTGTCTCGCATCGGCGATCGAGACAAGTTTCAGATAAAAGTTTCAGCGTGTAACAGCGCCTTTATTGTAATTTGTTTACATATTCTGGATGCTGATTGGTCGACCTGATAACAAACCAGCGATAACTTTACTTCCGCAACAAGACAACATACCCAGGGGTATTTTTTACTGGGAGCAAGAAACGAGCGACAGAATATCATCTCTGGGTTTCTGACTGGATGGTAATACAATTTAAACTACAGTTTTTCTATGATTTAGTTTTATACTGTTAAAACAGCAAAACTGAGTGAATATATGTACAGGAACTTAAGCCACCATAATTAGGAAACTTTTCACCTGTCTACCATCTTATTACATATCAATTTCAAAGTTCAATTTTATAATATTATTTTCAGAAATATTATTAATAAAATTCTTCCATTTTAGATTTTTTTAGTTTTTATAGATATTTTGATTATTCATCTTCATAAATCTATTTTGTCATCATTTTGTGGCAGGTCTGCAAAGTAGCTGTATTGCTAAGAACAGTGACCACGATAAATAAAGGTTATTGTATTGTATTGTATTGCATTGCATTGCATTGCATTGCATTGCATTGCATTGCATTGTATTGTATTGTATTGTACTGTTTGTATAGGAAATCGCACGATCTTGAGTACAATTCGGAATTAATAGGTACGAGTAATGTTTTGAAAGTTCTCAAAATAGGACGAGCCTTTAGGCGAGTCCTATTTGAGAGTTTTCAAAACATTACGAGTAACTATTAATTCTGAATTGTACGAGAAGATCGTGCGATTTTTTATTTATAATACACTATACAAAATTTCATTTAAGGATTGTCGTTGCCATAGCGACTTAATAGGTACTCTGCAGAGTACAATTAATGATTTAATTGTACTCCTCTCGTCCAATCAGAATCGCGTAATTTTGTATAGTGTATTATAATGTATTTTACTGTATTGTGTTGTTTTGTGTTGTTGTTTGATTGTGTTGTGTTGTTGTGTTGTGTTGTTTTGTTGTTGTGTTGTATTGTAGTCTAACCACACCATGACGTGATCAGTTCGCGACAAGCTGCCATCTGAATGAAAGCTCCTGAATCATCGATTATCTTATTTCAAATTGGAGCTTTGCTAACATTTCTAGCTAAAAGAGCTTCAACTTCCGATTTATATACTCTTGAAAAAAGTTTGCTCTTTAAAGAAAAGATTGCTGTTCTAATCTCAACTGGAATAGAATGTCTCTTTTACGTTACCATCTTACTTCCCAACTCAGTCTCCGTGTGCTTCCAGAACTCGATTCAATTTTTGTCGATTTTATGCGGTACGCATTCAACGTTCATGACTGGAGTGGGTTGAGTTACTAATGCTTTTATCCTGTATCTTTTCGCAAAGAATCACTTTACAAGGCTGCTTTCCTTTCTTAACTGTCAACGCTATTTTCTGGAACTCCTGGCATAGACAGTAGTATTTCAGTAGCGTTCAGTTGTTTAACCTCACAAGTGATGTCAGGCGGGCTGGATCGTTTTTCACATTCCTCCATCTCAATGGCTGTGCTATGCTTTGTTGCTAGGCTTACATGCCCCTCCCAAAATGTCTCTCGAAGTCTTTGCAGGGTTCTGTTGATGATCCTCACATATGCTGCACGGAAATGGTGGATTCGCAGACTGTATACGATGAAGTTCATGGACGAGTTTGAGAGAAACAGGGTTTCTATCCACAAATACTTCACGTCTGTGTGAGAAAGTACATTACTCGATATGAAATATCCAATGAAAGGAAACCAGCACAGGGTGAAGAGTAAGATGACAATTCCAATCGTTCCAGAAACTCGCCTTTGAATGACTGTTTCGGCCGCAGTCGACAACTTCCTCCTCACAGTTTTTTTACATGTGACTTTGTACAAAATAGTGGCATATGAAGAGATTATTGTCAAATAGCACACACAAAACAAAGCTGACAAAGGGAACATTGCTACTGAGTAGAACAATACAAAAATAAAGGTAATCAAAGTAGCCCCTCCCCAAGCAACACACAGGGAGATTTTTAGTCCCCATTTTTTCATAATTTCAATATGTTGGTGAGGCTTTACAGTAGAAATTGCTCTGTCAATACTAATGGCAGCCAAGTGAAATATTGAACTACTACAAGAAAATGGAGTTACAATATGGTAGGCGAATTCCAGTCCAGAAATGCAGGTGTTGGCAAAGGTGCTAAACGACATCGACACGACAAGTAATGGCTGTGCGATCATCGTCACCAGCAAATCGGCCACTGCTAAACTGAGAAGAAGGAAGTTAGACACTCTTTTGCGCAGTTCAGATGTGGTCAATATTGCAAAAATAATCAGTAGGTTTCCAAATGTTCCCATTATGACAAGAAGGGAATTGATGACGGCAAGTGTTGTTCCCTCTATAACAGGCATGGAGCATCGGACATAATTGTCGTTTGTGTTCTGAAAAATGGAAGAAACATTTCCTACTGTGATGTTTGTAGCATTAAATTTCTCCATGGCGTGGCACAAAGAAGGCACTGGATGCACTGACTTTCTGTTTTGGAAAACAGTCGGCTAGACATATGCAGTGTAAATAAAGTTTATGAGTCATGAATATTAATTCTGTTAATTCATTGTCAAACGGCCAAGAATTGTCTGCATAAATTGAATAGATCTCATTTACATTCCATATAGACTAGAGATAGAAAATGAACACGCAAATACTAAATTGAGTTAATTACGTTTACTCCTTTTTAAGAAAATTAGTAGTGTAGGAATCGAAAGCGAATTTACCTTTAATGACTTTACTTAACTCGTGAACCATTTAGCATAATACACGTTAGTATTGACCCTATTCCACTACCTTTTCAAATCACTTTTCTATCAGTTTAACTATCACAACTATCTCAAGCACACAACTTAGAATGCATTCAATAGAAGCACGAAACAGTGGAGACTAAATATTGCAAAATAGCTCTGGTCAAACAACCTTTCCCGGCCACCATATAATCCTAAAACTAAACTTAAAACTATGGAAAAAGCTGGTAGGCAAACAACGAAGAAACAAGAAGTGCGTGAAGAGTTACGTGTTGTGAAGCCAGGTGGCACAGAAGTTTAGCATAGTAATAATAATACAATGTTAAACTATATTCAAGCAAATCATTAGTGTTTATTGCATAAATATAATACGTATCTAGACTTACAAAGAATTAACTATACACGACCTTACACGACCAAATTAACTATACACGACCACATCTACGAAGCTGTGACACTTATCGTTTCTAAATAAATACTACTACTGCTACTATACAGATCATACTATTGTTGGGAGACGTCCAGATATGATTGTCATGTGGTTGATAGGGCAGCAAGGGATTGTTGTATTATAGATTTTTTAGTCCCATTTGACTCAAAGATAAGTACGAAAGAAACTGGAAAAACCGATAAAGATATTATTGAAATGGAAGTCAATGAAAATTAAATTCATTACCAAGAGACCATAATACTCTTGTCATTACCTAGTCATTGGAGCACTTAGAACTACTACAAAAGGCTGGAAAAAGGATAAGGCGAGGCAGAGATCAAATATCGTCTAAAACTCTGCAAGGATTCTTAGGATGTTGCCTGAGATTTGAGGAGTCTTGTTGACACCAAATCTCATGGCCAAAGACCACTACAAAAGAGAGTGCGACCATTGCAGCAGCAGCAACAGCAGCAGCAGAAGCAGCAATGTCCTATATCGAGGCTCCACAGTAGACTTTGGATACTTTTTTAATTGGTTGGCATAGTTGCTAGTCTGTGACTTGCTATGTTATGCATGACCCAGTACACAGAGCCACTTTAGCAGTGGTGCCAAACAGACTACGAAGTTTTGAGACGCCCCATTGCCTGCAGGTGTAGGCCAGCGTAAAGACGTAGTACTACAGGTGTACAAGGTGCCGTACAATACAGGTACCATACCCAACCAACGGAATTGTGTATGCATATTTGAGAAGTAAAATAATTACTAAATTATCTTTACAGATTACATATCATTCCATTGTAGCTCTTGGTGTACAGTCCTTTGACTTACCTGCCCTTCTCCTCCTGTGGTCCTATTGCTTTCCTGTCCCGCCCCTCCTGTAGTCCCATTGTTTGCCTGCCCATCCCCTCCTCCTCCTGTGGACAATTCCATTGCTGATCTGTCCATCCCCTTAGACTGGCAAATCTTACAATTACATGTCCCTTCCCTCCAGTGGCAAATCAATAGCTTACCTGTCCCTCCCCTCCTGCGGCCAATCCCATAGGTACCAGGCATTCTGGTTCAGTCGCTTGCCCAGCTTCATCTATAAACACGTGCGTAAAATGCCCAGCTCGCAGTCCAAGGGAAAACAGCTGACCAGAAGTAGTGCAGGTACTGATAATAATTCGATAATGAGCAGCTAACGTTAAACTGTCAGTGTCTAGACAATACGATGCTATGGCGTCAGGAATCTCTTGTCCTCGTTGAAAAGCGTTTAGCCGAACCATGTCACCCTCTTGGATGAATCCACTACTGTGTAGACGTGTAGCCTAAAAAGGAAAGTTATTGTAAAGAGGTATGCTTTGTTTCGAAATAAGGCAGTGATCGTCCTTACAACGAACTCCACCTCGGTCTCCAAGAATAACTGGCTGTGATTTCTCTTCCAGGATTGCATTTTTCACTTATTCATCTATTGTTCATTTTTCTTACCAGTAAATCGGCGGCGCTATTTGAAGGTGCGCAGGCAATTACCCTACTTGAAGGAATCCTATGGAATACCTAGAAGTTAAAGAAAGCCGTTAGGGATTATTTTATGGATTCAAGCAACACAAACAGTTAAACAAGCCATAAAGGATAAAGTAGAGACACATAACCAACAACTGAGAGTCAATGGCTAACACAAAGACAGACCGAAAAACACAGCTATACAGCCTATCATCAAGTGATGCAGGTGGCGGACTGTGAGCCCTCTACCCCCTTCTTCCCAGTCTTCCTCCCTTCTTCCCTTTATTAGTGCTTCGATTTATGGGTATTTCGATCTAAATGTACACCGAGCTACATAGATTAGATACAAATAGAAACAAGGATGTGGGTCGAACCGTAAACGCGCTTTGAAGGCCTGGCTCTAGCCATCCTTACTCGACAAGGCAGATCATCGTATTGCGTCAGTCCTCATGCCAGTGAGAGTGTAAACAATCGCAGTTGTTTGTTGCTGTTTTGTTTTGTTTCTTTTCATATTGTTTTTTCTTTTGTTAGTCTTTTTACAAAAAGGGTCAGATCCAGAGGCAAATACATTTGTCTGCACTGTCTCCTTGCTTTAGTCACTCACAAGGGGAAAATCAAAATAAAAGACAAAGAAAACAATGATATCCTCCATGAATAAACTGTGATGTAGACTGAACAGTTACAGATAGACAGCCTAAGACAAACGCTGGCATTTAGACTGATGGACCTCACCTGTAGAATAGCCTCCACTACAGTAACAGTTTTACCAGTTCCTGGGGGACCAAACAGTACATATGGGGTGGGTCGACACTGACCACTTACTACACGAGAAACTGCAGCTCTCTGTCGCTCATTTAGGTTGGAATTGTATAAAAAGTCCACTTCCTTCTTTTCATGTTTCTCCTCTAATTCATCAACAAAATTTGAAAAATAATTTGGTTAACATCGTGATTTCCTCCCACCCAAAATGGAAACATAAATCTGAAAGCATTGTATGCACTAGTAGTAACCATGAACGGCATATTAGAGGGGTGGTACTGGGTTCTGTACTCACATCTTGCTACAAGTTTTAGCTCTGCTTTGAATAAGTTACATATAAGCAGAGTTTATTCAAAGTTTATTGATTGAAGGCTTTATTTCATTATAGAATAATTATGTTCTTACCCACATTAGTTTTTGCTTTGTCTTGATCTGCATTTGATCCAAAAAACAGATTTACTACAGGGAGTTTAGATTCAAGTTTTCTTGGAAACATAACTACAAGTAACAAAACAACTGATTAGAAGAAACACTACACAGTTACATCATTATCACCATTACTTTAACTTTTCTTCACTACCCAACCAACCCTGCAAGCAGATGGCTTTTCCTGAATCTCAACATTGCCACCAGTGGACTTTCCAGGTTAAGAATGCGCGAAGATGACGTAGTCAATGTCAATTTCATGAGCCAATCATACCTTGCAAACAAAACTGATATATGATGACGTTTGCATACAAAACTGGTTTTGAAACAGGTTTGTTCTGAATAGACCATAATTTTTACATCCAGATATAAAATTGTTAACACCACTTCAACAACCAAAGGACTCACATCAGTTCTATAGAAACTGCAAAAACAAAATTCTATGATATTTTCATGCCTTTTTCAGGTTTACTCCAATTCCATGATCTAAAAATTGACAGTTGGTTCCTGACACCTCTCACAATAACAGGCCAGAGATTTTTGTGCCCAACATAAAAATGTCAAAATGTCTCCATTTCTAAACTTAAGCTGAAAACGTTTTTGATCAAAATTTAAACCAGTTTTTCTAATTCCAGGACTGGCTTTTCCATGACTTTCTGAACCATTACCAACAGCAGCATCACATCAGTCCTCTATTATTAAAAATATCAACCTCACCAAACCACTAGAAACTCTTCTTCGAACAGAGACAAAATTATGTTTTCTTTATACCTTCAGGTCCTAACTTTGCTGCAAACTCAACAGCTTGATGTGCCCGCCTCATACTAGACCTAAAGAAACCATACTTTAATTGTACAATGATTTTCATTTATATGACAAAAGCTAAGTATACACATATGAAAAGTAGTTCATTTTCACCTGTTAAAGTAAAATGTTACATCACAAGCTTGTAGACCAAAATTATTATGAAATTCCTCATGAAACTTTAAAAGAACATCATCCTTTCGCACCTGGTTCAAATTAACAAAAGTAACACTTACATGGAAATTTTTAAATCAACACAACAAAAAAGGCAAACAAATGAAAACACAACAAACAATAACAAGGGTTTGATATAAAAATAGGGCTCACAGGTATAAAGGTACTTACTTCATGTATGTAGCCTTCATATCTTGGTGCATCATGGGAATCATCTGTAAAAGAGAACAAAAATAACTTAGAGCATGAAATCCCTCTAAAAAGGCTCTTGCTGTCAACCTTAATAGGCAATCAACCTGGAGATTGACACAGAAACAAAATTGCCCAGGTGTCATCCCTACTCACAGAGCTTTATGGGATGCACAATCATGTCAAATCATGTCAAATCAAGTGCCCAAAGAGAATGAGCACTCATTACTGGTTTAATTTGTCCAAAAGACATTGCAATAACCTCTATAGATGGGGCATAGTAGGTGGAGGATCTTCAACTCTAAAATTTTACTAGTGTTGTAACAAGGCTATACTCACCAGAAAGAGAAACAACTATAGTGTCTCCAATCAAGAGTGATGGTCTGCCTTCTGCTAAACCAGGAACATGCAGACTAAGAAATTCTCCACATAAATCCATAGTGACCTTGAAAACAAAGCAAGAGATAATTTTTCCCCTTACCCTTGACTCTTGACACAGTCTTCACTAACACTCAACCAAATTCTAAAATGTGATATTAATCACCACTCATCTGTTGCTTTAGGTGTACTACTTTGCAAGGCCTGGTTTTCACAAGTGAGAAAGCGGAAGTTGGCATTTGCATATGGCTATTTCAAAAAAAAAGGTTGATGGTGTGAATGGCGAATGGTGATTGGTGATTAGTGATTGCACGACCGAAAGGAACTGTGGTCATGTGATTAGACCACTATTTGGCATGGAGATATGAGTCACCTATCAACCATTGTGTCCAATAAGGTCTTTACTGCATGGTACTGGCATTGCTTGGATATTTAATCAATGAAAATGAAGCAATTCTTGTTACTCCAAGTGTCCTTTCAGTTGTGCAATCACCAATTGCCGATTGCCATTTGACCCATCAACCTTTTTTGAAATATATATAAACATTCAGTGATGAATCTTGCACTAAGATGTCAAAAAGATAATAAGCAGTCTGTATGTTAATATAATGCTTCTGTTTCCATCACTTATAAAAACCAGGCCTAAAGTCTTCAAGTGTCACAGGACCATGCCCCAAGAATGTTGACATAGTTGGCTTATTGTTCCATTCTTCCTCTGTGATCATGTGCTTACACAATAACAATGACATCCTTACATTTTGCATGTCAAACTCTCTCATGTCAAGCTCCATCTGCAGCTCCTCAGCATACAAAAGAGTATTGAATCTTGAGCAGTGGTTTTGCAATGTCAATGGCTGGGTAATGAAAAGTGAAAACAAGGATTAAAATTGTGATGAATGCAGCCTAAACAGTGATAAGGCAAAGGAAAAGGTAAAGCAGTTAAATTGAACATTTGGTAACTTTTGTATTTCCTTCTACATTAAGTCTCTCTCATAAGAAGTTGATGAATGATGTGCTCTTCATCAGCGCTTCATTTTACAGGCATTGGAAGCTAGTTAAAGTTACATGTACTATATGGGCATTTAAACTAATTAAAATAATATTTATAATGCATAATAAAGAAGCCAAAACAAGTGTGTAAAGGTGACTTGGGATCAAACTCAAGGCTAAGCACTAACCAACTTAGCCACATTTGCTCCCAGAGCATGTAACTGGATGCAATTTATGTCTCATTTCACATTTTCCATCATCATTATCACCATCACAATCATCTCCATCACAGCACACACCCTCATCATTCCTTATCTTTACTTTTGTAACTTTTCATTTCTATTTTTGTCAAGTAAGGATGACTGTGAAATAGTATGTGCTACATAGTGCATTATGTTGTGCATTTTGATATGATACTAAAAACAAACTTATTGACTAATAAATTATCTGTATATATGTAGCAATACCATAGATACTCTTTACAGGTATTTGCATGGCAAGAGCTTTTTCACAGTTACATAAAATCTGCCCTGCATACAATGTACCTCTTGTAATGCTGGTATCAAAGAGGGTAGGTCATCACCATCAAAGATGCACTGTCTGATATCAGATGGAATGGTATATATTTTTAGCTTGATTGGAAAGATTATTTTGGTTTTCCTGTACAAAAGAATATTAATAAAAGGTTAATGACCCATGGACAAATGGAATAATATTCATCAAAACATTTCAATCAATCAGAGCACATGTAAAGTTCAATGATGTCATCTACATGTATGAGTGTGCACTGTAATCACATACAGTTCTTGGTCAATCAGAGTCTGCTTAATATACTGTCCATTATACTTATTATGTAACTAGTAATAATTGAACTATTTGTGGGTCTAAAATCCATCAGGAATTAGCTCTAACCTTGTGGGTCTTTCTCCAGGTATAACCCATCTCTCCCTAGAACTACTCTCAATGAATCTATCCCAGGCTTCCTTTCCCTTTGCTCTGTTTCTTTGATAGGGTGCCATGGGTGCTAGTTTGGCTTGATAATTGTCTATCACATTACTTGTAATGTATCGTCCAATCTCACAGCCGTCAAAACTCAAAACCATCAGCTGCTTCACTTTTCCTAGACATCTGGTGAAAAGATACATGATGATAAAATGGCTGATAACTTCAGCTATTATTATTCATTCATAAAATTTCCACATTTCTGATTGGCTCGATTTCAAACATTTCAGTAAGGTGACAGTAAGTGGTTGGTAAGGTGTCAGTAGGTGGTTGGTAAGGTGTTAATAAGTGGTTGGTAAGATGTCGGGAAGTGGTTGGTAAGGTGTCAGGAAGTGGTTGGTAAGGTGTCAGTAGGTGGTTGGTAAGGTGTCAGTAAGTGGTTGGTAAGTTGTCAGTAAGTGGTTGGTAAGGTGTTAATAAGTGGTTGGTAAGATGTCGGGAAGTGGTTGGTAAGGTGTCAGGAAGTGGTTGGTAAGGTGTCAGGAAGTGGTTGGTAAGGTGTCGGTAAGTGGTTGGTAAGGTGTCAGGAAGTGGTTGGTAAGGTGTCAGGATGTGGTAAGTAAGGTATCAGGAAGTGGTTGGTAAGGTGTCAGGAAATAATTGGTAAGGTGTCAGGATGTGGTTGGTAAGGTATCAGTAAGTGGTTGGTAAGGTATCAGTAAGTGGTTGGTAAGGCACGTCAGTAAGTGGTTGGTAAGGTGTTGGTAAGTGGTTGGTAAGGTATCAGGAAATGGTTAGTAAGGTGTTGGTAAGTGGTCAGTAAGGTATCAAGAAATGGTTGGTAAAGTGTCAGTAAGTGATTGGTAAAGTGTCAGTAAGTGGTTGGTAAGGTGTCAGGATGTGGTTGGTAAGATATTGGTAAGTGGTTGGTAAAGGCAGTGGTTGGTAAGGTGTTGGTAAGTGGTTGGTAAGGTGTCAGGAAGTGGTTGGTAAGGTGTCAGGCTTTATCACAATAAGGTATCAGTAAATGGTTGGTAAGGTGTCAGTAAGTGTTGGTAAGCGGTGTCTCAAAGTGTCTGGTAATAAAGTGCTAACTGAAGTTGAAAATTCAATTTAACTGTATCCTTACTGTGCAGTAAATTTAACAACCAAGCATCTAGTTTCATGACTTGGTATTTTCATCCCAGTATACAGCATGGGGAAATCAGTCTTGACGTGGGTTTGTTTAATGTGTTCATTTTCAGATACATGTATTTCTACAGCAAACTGAGGATCTGCTCTCATAAATGAACAGGACTTGAAAGTATGAATCTTTTCACTTGTATTTCTGAAAATTAATATTTTCTAATCAGGTTAACTTTGTACAATACAATTACATGTTTATAAAAAACACAAAAAATATTATAAAAGGATACTTATTCAATTGTCTCACAATAAGGGTTCAAAGTGAAAACGGCCTAAGTGACTTTTTGATGATATTTTTTCAATGGTATAAAATGGTATAATTGACTTCCCTATGCTGGAAAAATTAATTTCAGGACATCCATCAAAAAGTCACGTCATTTTCACAGGGAACACTTCAAATTTTTTAAATTAATTAATTTTTTCCTTTATTTATTATGATCATTAAATGATGTTTTGACTACTACTGCTAGTCCTCATTAGGCATATGGTTTAAATTGGATGATGGCTTGCCCTTATACTCAATGCTTGCTATATACTCTTGCCTAAAAAAAGCTAGCCTGATGAAAACTAGCAGTAGCAGTCGAAACGTCACATCTACAAATGATTGAAATTGAGACAATTGAATTTTAAATATCCCTTTATTAGTTATCATCCACAATGACTAATGTCCTTATATTCGAAGTGTAGCAAGAGTAGACTTTTGTCAACAGGAAACCTGTGGCAGACATATGGCTTTGCCACAATAATTAGAATACTGGTAGGAATGTACATGTAAATCATAAAAGGCCAGCCAATCTAGATTTGAGCTTAGTTTTCTTTTGTTACAAATTGTAAATACTTTACCATATGATATCCCAAAATCTGTTGTCGATACATATATATTGAATAAGCTACTGGACTTCAAAATTGAACACTTCATAAATGAAAAAGGAACCTTTTTGTAGCCTTACCTGACATTCAGTGATATTGTATGTAGTTCACCCACTGGAACTTCACCAAAGTCAAGAGGACCATAGACAACAAGGCCTTCTTTATCAGACAATAACTGTGTCATTTTATTCCCCATAAATTGCTGTAGGTTGTTTAAGGCTGGACTAGAAAAGAACACCATGGGGCAAAGTAAATTAAGTCATTTCTCAAATTTTGGTACACTTACTGTATTTTAGAAAAGGTCCTCAATAAATTGTCCAACTGGCAGTATAAAGGGAATGGTCATACTATGTGAAGGGTGCATAAAATGTACAGGCAAAATGGGGGACTTGCACTAACAGGTCATGTGACCCTATCTCCCCTATATCAAGCAGTACCATCAAACGTGCCATCCAACACGTTTATCCAAATTAATCTTAATAAAATCTCTAATCTTGAATTTGCTGTAATTTTTTCCTTTATTCATCTTATAAAATAATGGAAGCTTTGCACTTTTACTAATATCGAGGTGCTCTTTCATTTATTTGGAGTTCATTTTGATGGTACTGCTTGATTTATATATGATATTATATATATTATATATATATATATATTTACATACATAGTATATTGTATTTTTTAGAGAGAGAAGAGAGAGGGTGTTATTAGAGAGAGTGTTTATAGTATTTTTATTAGCTAGACTGGACATCTTGTTTAGACCAGTGTTTGTAATGCTGATAGATCTTCCAGTTTAAATAAAGTATTTATTATTATTATTATTATTATTATCATACATCATTATCGCATTGAGCAGAGCCACGTTCAGACGTGCTCTGTACATGTATACCGTTTTATTGCTTTTTTTGTACTTGAATCCGTTGTGTTATATTACTTTGTCATCTACAAAGTCTACCAACGTTTTGGATCATGATTCGTTCAAGTCTTGTGGTTCTGTTATTGTGTTTTGTCGTTTGTTCGTTTTGTGGTAAAGACTTCGTTACACTGGGTCGCCATTCATGGAGATGTAAACAACGACTCAACCAGGCAGATCAAGGTCAATCAGGTAATGCCGCAAGGCAAATGCCTGTTATCCATTCACCAAGAGCTATTGTTAACTCTAATGCCAAGACGTGTTGCTGTGGCAAGATTTGTAAAGGAATTAGGGGACTTAAGATGCACCAACGCAGCTGTAGAATTGTGCTGGGGTTAGACAAAGAGCTACGTTCTGATTTGGAGGAACAAGATTATGAGAATTCTTCACAAGTACATGATTTTAATGATATTGAGTCTGTTAACACAGATGATGACCATTTTCCTGTCTTGAAAAAAGGCATAAATCTCCCTAAATCTGATTCTGAATGGTCAACGGCTAACAATTATTTCAAATCTGTTATATTTTTGAATGGGCCAATCAGGTCACAAGATTTAAATTCAAGTATCAAGTTCTTAAATGAAGTCATATACAACTATTTTGCTGATACCTGTGGCTACGTTGTGAATTTGAATAACAAGTCCTTCGTTGAAAAGTATAAAGATCATACGGTGAAAGATTTGAAGAAAATTTTGAAACAGTTGAAATCTACTGGGGGTGACACTGATGAAATCAAGTTTGTGTCGCGGTCATTGCGTGACAAGTTGCGTAAGGACCTATCAACATCAACACAAGAGCATGATGTATTAGATCACGACAAATTCATTGGTAAAAATTTCTGGGGCTATGTGAAAAATGTTCTAAATAAAACAGATTCCGTGTTTCCTTCCTTCTCCATGTCAGACTGTGCTTCATATTTCCGTAAGACTCTTACTTCAATCAACCCTAACAAAATGTTTATCATTCCAAATTGGATTCCAAGTTTATCAGCTCCTGAAGTTGCCTTTAACCTTGACCCTCCTACTTATGATCAAGTTACTAATGTCATCCGTAAAATGAAAGCGTCTGGTTCCCCTTGTCCTCTTGATCAGCTGTCAATAATTTGTTTCAAACGATGTCCTATTTTACGAACATATTTAGCTGAACTTATACGTCTGGTCTGGTCGTCTGGTACTGTTCCCACTGAATGGAAGAGAGCATGCACGATACTTATCCATAAAAAAGGTGACACTAGCATCCCTTCTAATTTTCGTCCCATCACTCTGGAGTCCATACCATTAAAAGTTTTTACATCTTGTCTTCGAAATGCCATCTTCTCTTTTCTCAAAGGTAACAACTTCATTGAACATGATATTCAAAGAGGTTTTACCCCTGGTATATCAGGTACTTTAGAACACACTTCTCAAATGGCCGATATAATCAATAAAGCACGTATCAAGCAACGTTCTCTCGTCATATCATTACTTGACCTCAAGAATGCTTTTGGTGAAGTCCATCATAACCTCATCCAGTCAGTACTCAGCTATCATCACATTCCTGATCACATTAAAGATATCGTGAAAAGTTTGTACATAGATTTTAAAACATCCATCATCACTTCTGAATTTTCAACCCCCTTCATTACCGTTGGTCATGGAGTGCTCCAGGGTGACTGCCTTAGTCCACTTCTTTTTAATATGTGTTTTAATACCTTTATTCATCACATCAAAGCTGCAAAATACCGTCAATTTGGATTCTCCTTCCAGCTCCTTAATCCTATTCACTGGTTCCAATTTCCTGACGACGCTGCGGTTATCACTGGTCAAGAACAAGAGAATCAACACCTCTTAAATCGTTTCACTCTCTGGTGCCAATGGTCTAACATGATAATACGTGTTGACAAATGTATCACTTTTGGCATTAAGAAAGCCTTGACCAAGTCCGTCCAATTCCTTCCTAAGTTACTAATCAATAATGTTTCCGTTCCCTGTGTCAAGATTGGAGAGAGTTTTAAATATTTAGGAAGATACTTTGACTTTGAAATGTCTAATGAATCACATAAAGTTGAACTGAGTAGCCTTGTCGACGATCTGATGACGGAAATTGACGCTAAACCTCTTCATCCCAAGAATAAATTGCTTCTGTATGGTAGATTCGTCCTGTCTAAACTATCGTGGCACTTCACTGTTGCTGATTTGTCTAAAACATGGGTAACTGATAACATCGATAATGCTGTAGCTAAATATGTCCGCAAGTGGTTAGAGCTCCCCATCTCTGGTACCTTAAGCAATGTCTTCTTACCTCGCAATAAATTTGGTTTAGAGATCTGTCCTCCTTCTGTTAAATTTATTCAGTGTCAAACAGTTCTACGTAAAGCGTTAAAACTATCACCTAATAAATCAGTGCAACATCTCTGGAAATCGTCAAGCAACCACACCAATGTTCAGTCTGATGTCTATAAATCTACCAAAGATGTCATAAAAGATTTCCATGCTGATCATGAGTATAAACTGCAAAATCATCTTGTCTCTCAAGGGTCCTTTTTTTCTAATGTTCTGAACAACTCTCTGCTAAAACTTAGCAACATTTGGTCCTTGGCACAATCTAGTTTACCCAAGAATATCTTCAATTTTACCATACGCTACATAAATAACACTTTACCAACACGTAAAAACATGACAAAGTGGGGTTTATCTCCAACCTCTGATTGCTCGTTCTGTTTGAAGCCAGAATCTCTCCTCCATGTAATAGCTGGATGTACAACTTATCTTGATCAGGGTCGTTTCACTTGGAGGCACGACTCCATCCTTCACTTCATTGCTACAACCCTACAAGCTGTTAATGACTCCTCCCTGTACGCTGATATACCTGGCTTTAAAAGTCCATCAATTTTGACTGGTGATTCTCAACGTCCTGACCTTATACTTTCCACTACTAATGACTGCTTGTATGTGCTTGAACTGACTGTTGGCTTTGAATCAAACCTCCAGAATAATATAACTAGAAAAAGAACTAAATATAAAGAAACTATTGATAATCTACGTCACTATCACAAGAAAGTCGTGTTCGTTAATCTATCTGTCAGTGCACTTGGTGTTTTCGCTAAAGACTCTGATAATTTCTTTACAATGTTAGATGAGTTAAGTTTTGACAGCAAACAACATAAATATATAATCAAAACCATCACAAAAATAGCAATTAGGTCATCTTATTATATCTTTTGCTGTAGAAACAAAGCTTGGAATGACCCAGATCTGATGAAGTTCTAGTCTCATCAAAAAATATATATATTGTATTATAGCCATAGTTAGATATTTGTATAGGATTCAAGTAGCCAATTGTAAATTACCTACATGTAGCGAGATTTGCAATTGTAGAGTTAGGCGAAAAATGTAATAAAGTTTCCATTATTTAGGAGAGATAGGGTCACGTGACCTGTTAGTGCAAGTCCCCCATTATGTAATCACTACCAAACACCATATATAGCCTAGTTTGTTGGATGTTTTTTTAGAAATTAAGCCAGTTGTTTTCAGAAATAGGGGTTGAACCACCCCCCCAACACACACACACACACACAGACAGTAACAGGGGGGCCTAGGGGGCTACGAATACTGCAATCCCACATGAAAAATTTGAAAATCCCGCACGAAAAAATGGTCAATCCCGCAATCCCGCATGAAAAATTCGAGAATACGGCTCACCACACGAAAAATTTGAAATACCACTCCCACGGGACCTCACACGCAGAAACATGAATCACAGAAACATGAAATTTTCTATCGAGCGCCAGAAGCAAAATCCCGCATCTCACAGGCCTCAAAAATACCGCATTACCGCAATTTCAAATCGTTTTTCCTGTAATACCGCAGCTCAAATACCGCAGGGTTTGAGAATCCTGCAATACCGTAATTTTTTTTGTAAAATGCCGCAATACCGCACAAAGAAATGGTCAATCCCGCTATCCCGCAAACCCCTAGGACCCCCTCAGTAACCACAGTCACCATAAATACTCATTATCATAAAAAAGTTGCTTACCCATTTAGATTCACAGCAGGGTTTCTCTTTGGCTCCACTAATATTGCTCTCCATTTACACTTCCCTTGAGAAGACTCTATAGCCGTGACTTGCACAGTGTGCCCTGAACAAGGCCGATATCCTCTAATACATACACCAATAGTAAAAAACACTTCTTCATCAATATATCCATAACCAGGAAAAACATTATTGATCCTACCGATAAAAGATCTTTCTCTCAAGGGTTTCATCCCCCGGATCTCAAAACTATCATCCCGAAATCTTTCCAGATCTACTTTGATCCAGTCTCCCCGACAGGGGGAGTACGACTGATGGGATATGACGGCTGTGTTGAAAGTTAACCCATCATTAAGTTCTAAGATATCTCCTTTGATATTGTTCACCATTCCGATAACATTCTCGATTGTTCCACTTTCTGCTGTCGAGTCCCACTCTTGGAAGCTGCAGACACGAGTCGCTTTCCAACCGCTTGTTACATTCTCTCGAGCCGCATCGAGGTGGACTTCACTGCCCAACTCAACCCGAAAACCTCCAATTACAACATCAAAAGTGAAATAAATCTCATCGTTTATGACGCCTGCACCATCATAAAGCCTTGTAACTTTACCAAAACAAGATTTAGTTAGCCTAGCATCTTCGTCTTCAGCGTTCGAAGTTTGTGAAGTGTCAGGTTTTGGGACGGTCGTGACATTTTTAGAAATTTCAGATAATTTTTCCTTGTTGAGAGTTTTTGTAGGTTTGTCCTTTTCCTCTGCACCGAAGACAAACTCCGTTACCTTAGAAAATAAACCATACATCTTCAGAATATAAAAAATCTACAAAATATTTGAAGATGTGATTTTGAAATTATATTCCACATATTCATGCAAGGCGCCATATTCCCAAACAAAGGAACCCCAAACAAAAGCAATTTGGTCTTCCTGTGTTTGATATTTTAGAGGAGGACTGGGGAAATAACAACAAAATGGCGGATGATCCGTCACTCTCAATTCTGCACAATCAATTTTTGTTTTACAAGGGACTGTCGATAGCATGAATAACCATATTGCTTGTATTTTATTCTGTGAGTTTCATCCTACTGCTGGCCCAAAGATCGCTTATCAGGTAAGTTAATAATCTATGACAAATTCATTATTTACAAATTAGCTAAAGAATTTTGAAACTTTTTAGTCTCCTGAAAACTTTATATCAAGAGAAGAGTTTGACTGTGTTGCAGTGTACATTATACCTAAACCAGAGTTGCAGAGAAAACTTATAACGATGTAAGTGAGTCATGATATGTAATTTGTTGTCTTCCTTCTTCCATCTTCAAGATGGCGACAGTGTCAAATTCCTCACTCAGCAGCTATCAAAATCAAATTCCCATGGGTAGCCCCCCCCCCCCCCCCCCCCGCTACACACACACACACACTCACACCCTGGGGTTTAATATTAATACATACTCTTAAACTTAAATACTCTGTCATTTGTTTGGTCATTCAATTTTTTATCCCTTTGTCCACTTTCGAAATAGATCCCTTATTTGTCTTTTTCATTCCTCCCCATTTACCTCTGTCCTTTTTTCTTCCTTTTTCTTTGAATTCCTTTTGGTTGCCTGACACTTTCATTCTTCTTATTCACTCTTTCTTTCATTCTTCTTTCACCTTTTCCCCTTTCTTCTTTTCTCCTTTCTCATTGGTCTTTCCTTTCTTTGATTTCCACTTTTGAATTGCCTTTTTATGTTTCTGTTTTCAATATATGTTTCATTTCCAGAAATGCTTTGAATTACAAGTTTGTTGGTTGTCCAATCAGTATAGAGAATGCCAAGTATTCTAGGAATGCATTGCTGTTCAATGTCTGTTTTGTTTTCAATGATAAATCAGACACAGTATGTTGTGAAGGAGTTGTCAAGAAACTTGCAAATTATTTGACTACACTTGAGGTTTGTTTAACTAATTGACTCTAATGCCTGTTTGCAATATATGCCATATCCGCTCTCATGAAACTTCTTCTCAGCTGAATGACAAATTTTCAATAGAATACTGTGTGGTTGAGAGCATGTGAATGGCAATGTTTGCCCCTCATTTGAAGCTAGATTCAAGGACTTTTATCAGCTGACTAAAAACAAGCAATTCTATTCCACTCCATTTCATTCCTGTTCTGTTCTGTTTTGTTCTGTTCTGTTCTGTTCTGTTGTGTGCTCTTCTCTTCTCTTCCCTTCCCTTCCCTTCTCTTCTTTTCTCTTCTTTTCTCTTCTCTTCTCCTCTTTTATTCTATGACTATCCCACCTCACCCAACCCTTTCCTATTCCATATATTCCATTCTATCCTAAACTTTGTCTCTTTTTAGCTTGAAAATGGATTTTTATCGAAAGACGAAAGTAAAGAAACATTGCCAAAAATCCTTAATAGCATTAGAACAGGCCTGAATAATGAAGGACAATGCACTATCCCTATAGGTACAAGTTTACAAATGGATAAAATATTAAAATAATTAGATAGCATTAAGGAAAGAAATGAAAAATGGGAAAGAAATAAAAAGTTGAAGAGATAGAAGGGGACTCCAAAAGGTTGCATAGATTGATCTGCAAATGTATGAATGCAGTTTTTCCCTAGGATTTTAAATTAGATAGCCCCAAATTTAAAGTGGTAGGAGCCCCATTGGTACTTATAGTCAGAAAATAGTTGAGTATGTGTGGCACTGCTACTCAGACCAGAGACCAGAAACACCCCTGGCCAAAAATGTTTCCCCAAAACTGAAAAACAACTTTTTTAATGCAAATCCTAGATTGGAAGAAGTGTATTTTGAAGGCTTTTTGGTTTACTAGC
Source organism: Telmatactis stephensoni (assembly GCA_029948255.1). Classification (NCBI taxonomy): domain Eukaryota; kingdom Metazoa; phylum Cnidaria; class Anthozoa; order Actiniaria; family Isophelliidae; genus Telmatactis; species Telmatactis stephensoni. Next base: position 211,606 of record JALIZF010001547.1, on the reverse strand, counting down.
CACAGGAAAATACATTAATTACCCCCAACCTGGTTTTACCAATTTTGAGAGCTTTAAGAAACTGGATCCTGATACACCACACATCCATATCAGCAAAATATTAGGAATACGACCCCCTCCTGGGAGTGGAAACATGCCAATTAATCAATTGGCGGAATGGCATGTGTCCTTATAATTATAAATTATTAAGAAATTGTAGGGAGACTGACCTTAAATCAACTTTGTCTTATATATACAGATGAAGCCAACACCATTCATCTCAAACCTGATCTACCTGTCAAAGAACCAGTCACAGTCAAGGACCATGAAGTACCTATCTTTGTCTGGGACCAGAGGGCATGGTCAATTGATGAGTGGGATATTACAACCCAACAAGTATGACAATAATAACAAAGATTCTGCTGCAGTCAGTTGTACTCATAACTAATTTGAAATAAACTCTGTTTTCATCTGACTTTTTTGTTTTACATAATTAAGACGTTTCGACTCACTCGAGTCTTCATCAGTGATGAAGACTCGAGTGAGAGTCGAAACGTCTTAATCATGTAAAACAAAAAAGTCAGATGAAAACAGAGTTTATTTCAAATTAGTTAAGTATGACAATAATGTTATTATGACCTATTATAACTTTATTTTTACTATCAGTTGAATATTATGGAAGGGGAGGGCAAGTTGACAGTGTTCACACAAAATGTTTTCATTGTTTTGTCCCACAAGCTGGGAATCACTACAGGCTTCTGTTAAGAGACAAGAATAGTTAGAGTCTGATAGATCCATCTATCACATGTACATGTGCTTAATGCTTAAAATTTCAACTGATAGTAAAAAATATATTTGATTTATAAATTATAGGCCATAATAGAATTTTGTCATAAATAGTACCAATTCCAATTTCTATAATTTATAGTATTCATTACAGTTGCATAATAGGTGGCATTTTTTGATTAAATATTTCAGATAATCCCATACATTGATGGTTATAACCATGTTCTAAGGATTGCAGATGAAGCAGATATGGACTCTAGTTTAGTTAGAATGTGTATCCAAAACATGGTGTGAGTACTGCATATCAATTAGCCTCTCATCTCAGTGGGAAACGCAGGCATCAGGGTGATTCTGGGAGATGCAATGGACCTAAAATGATGGACCAAAAATGTCAATGCAGTTAAAACCAACTTCCCACCTCCCCCCCTAAAAGGCTGTCTGCACATAAAACAATCATAAAAAAGCCTCATATAGTTTATCCTGATAATGAAAATTTATAGAGGATTATAAGACAGCACAATCAAAAAGTGGCCTTTGTGAAACTTCTGGCTACCCAAAAAGTCCCCATTAAATAGTCAGATATCAAAAACGTTAACCTCAAAATAGGGTATCACACAATGTCGTCACTCTTATGCCCCAAGTTCCCTGCAGGATTAGCACTAACCCACTTTGTATGACTGGGTCCTGGTTTGCAATTTTATGAGGAAAATATGCCAATATGTTTGAATGAACTAACTGATTTAAATTCCATTCTAACAGATATTATAATGTTGTCAAGCTTATTCCAATATTTCAGGTAAGCATGTTTCTTGTAACCCTCTCATGCTTCTAGCAGGCTTTATAGCTATCAGGTAAACTGACAACCTTGGTAAGTTGCTGCCAAAATTGTCCAACTAAGAAAGACTTACTATGACAGATTAATCAGAGATGCTCCACCCAAAAGTGGTACCTTTTGATGCTCAAGACAATACTAAATATAAAAGGTGTACCCTTTTCACTCAGGAAGTAGTAAGATGAAAGGGTTTTAACACTGAATGAACATAGAGTTTACTTTTTGGATTCCAAGATTGAAAGGAAACTTCTTAGGTAGTGTGGCTAAGCTTGTTGTGCATGGCCTCCTGAACAAGAGTTTCTCAGTTTGATTCACTGTCACCTCACATTGTTGCTTCAACTTCTTTCCATTCTGTGCTTTAATTAATTCATAGCTTTACTTAGCTTTAGATACCCGTAAAACGGAGCAGTGATGGAGAGAGGGGCTAAAGAGCACCTGACGGCCTCAAGTTAATCAGTGTTTATCATGTCTTATCAGTGTTTATTATGTCTTATTTTACTTCTACTAATTTTATATCCTTTCCAATACTTAATTGTTAACATTTTATCTTGTTTGTTACAGTACTCCAATGTGTACATCCCTACACCAGAAATGAACCGACTGCTGACAGACAGGAAGCTACAAGATGAGTGCATCCAATATTCACCCAAAAAAGGTTTGCACAATAAACGTTCCCAATAAACCTTCCACAGCTTATGTATGAATTGATATATTCTAATGTTTGATGTTCCGACTTTGGCATGAAAGCAAGCTATAAAAAGTAAAGCCTGGTTTCTACTATGACGCAAGCGTATTTCAAGCACAAGATCAAAAATTTTACTCTCTTTTTTCATTTTTTGCTTGCGCTTGTACCTGCGTCCATGTTATCTTAATGAAAACGGAGCATTATTCTGCTTACGCGTACCCTTGTGCTTGCGTCCATAATTTTTTTGAAAACGGAGCATTATGCTGCTTGTACTTGTGCTTGCGTCGCTAGTGAAAACCAGTCTCGAGCACATTCTGTTTTCATGTGTTCACCATTGTCTTAAGGGTTTAGAACGTGCAAAAGCCTCAATTCATGTTCTGCCCGAGAACGGGTTCAACCGCACTAACAACGACATGAAAGAGAACGTTCTCGCAACGTCTGCCTTGACGTTGTTTTTTATTATGTTTGGAGGAGAACATGAAAACTGGTAAAATGATGTCATAAAAGTGTCGTTGCGATGGGTAATGTGATATATACCTACTTCAAAAAAGGTTGTCGTATGAGAGGTAACAAGCAAAATTTCCCTCTCTTTTTCGCATTGGTCTTGGTTTTAAAATCAGCAAATGAAGCTCTTTGATGTAATAGGTCATGGCAAGCTGAAGTTGAATTATGGTGTGGATATTTGTGTGGTTTTATAGCTTTAGTAATGTTTACCCATGCTTCCTTTCGGGTGAGTCGCGTATGCTTTTGCCGACAACGTTTATTGAAATAGGTGTATACATCATCTCCTGTCGCGTCAAAAGGGACCTAAAGCAACCACGACGACGACGCCAGGGAAAACGGTACGTCAAAACGTATTCAAGCGCAATATTTACTGCAATTTTTTTCGCTTATTTAATTTGAATTGCCATTCAGATCAGAGTTTTGAAGTGAAAGAAAATGAAAGAGAGAGTTTCTGGGCGAACGGAAAATAAACTGGTTTGCGTCCTCAAGTTCCCGTTCTCTACAGAGCGTGAAATCTGGACTTTTCACGTTGTAGTTTTGCAGAATACGGTTGATTTCCTTACAGCCCTGCTCATTTGCACGTGCGTTTATTGTATTTTGTAATTAAGGCCATTGTCTTATGCCGTCGTCGTCCTCGTTGCCGTCTTCGTTGCTTAAGGTCTCTAAATATGGGACGACGACGACCGCGTTTTTTTCAGATGTCACGCAATTATGTCACACAGTCTTCTGTAAAAGAGAGTGCAATATTTTGTGTTAACAAATAACTTTATATTTCCTTTTAGGTGCCGTATTACCCACATTTTACGACATATTTAAGATGTACTGTGGGTTAAGTCCAGGAGTTACTGTGCGTGATCTGTGTGCACGATTTAATCCCAGCTCACTTCGTATTGATGAAAGGTATGTTGGTATTATTTATTGATTCTATTCTGGAACTAAATTTATTCCCACTTAAACTCAGTTTTGTTCGTCACAATATTGTGTGCAAGTTCTTATAAAGATTTAGCGATTGGATCGTCCTGGTACACATGTGCATGTGGAAGAGGGAGGGAGGGGAAGAGAAAAGGGAAAAAAGGCTATTATTGGAGTCATTTTCGGGGACCCAGGTTGTCTGTGATGTTATAAGAGGTAAGGACGATTGGAAAAGAGGGAAAATTAGTGTGTGGCACACGTTGCGTTGTTGTAACTGATTCATGCATTCGTTACTTCCAAAATTGATCAATTTAGCTGCCTGCTTTTTGGTCTTCCAAATCATCTCATTTCCAAGCTTCAATCTGTACAAAATGCAGAAAATGCTGCCGCACATCTAATTACTCTCTCAAATATGATTTCTCCCATCCCAACTGAACTGTATTGGCATCCTGTAGCTGGTCGTATCATTATCAAGTTCTAGATCCTTATAATTACGTACTGGCTTTCAAATCACTTCACGACTTGTCTCCGTCCTATATTTCCGACATGGTCTCTCGTTATACATCATCAAGACCCCTGCGTTCTTCATCTGGTCTGTTGCTCCAACACAAAAACCCCATTTACACGGTGAGTCAAACTGGCAAAGCAAGGATGAATTTCGGCAAGGATGATTCTATTTTTCTGTAAGGCAAGGATAAATTTTCGCGTGTAAACAGTAGTGTTCCGCCTTGCCTTACCAATCTATATTTTAGATTTCGGACTACGTGTCGACGAGGCCTTTTTTGCGACAGAAACGGCACCTTACCTAATTGCCCTATCGCATAATGACGTCACACCAAAACATTCTATTGTTTTGACGCTAAGGATTATGGTCGCCAGAGGGGATCAGAGTGATTGCATATCAAATAAAATGCAGATGAGCAATCACTGATACATGATATATATCAAAACTCGATACATTGAAGTTCTACTTCGAAAAGGAATATTAATAGGTACCAATTTCCACTGTTTCTGAGCGTCTATCCCCAATGTAAACAAACTGTGACGTCATTATGCGATAGGGCAATTGCAGACTCGTGTAAACGCCTTACCTTGCCTGGACGATAGAAAATTGTCTCATAGAGCGTAAATACTATTGCGTATATCCAATCTACAAAAAGATTGCGGCCACAGCTAAATATAAAACTTTTTTGTTATTTTTTTCAATTTTTTTCAAATTTTTTTTTTCAATTTCAATTTTTTATAATTTTTTTCAAATGGACCAGTGAGCAGCACTACGGATTCCGTAGGTTGTAGTTAAATATTTATTTGACTGGTTTGTGCTTTTGCACTTTTTCGTCGCAATGAGGAGTACATGTACGTATATCTCTCAATCGAATTCTGTGGAATCACGTCCGTCATTTTAGTTTGGATTGCACATGCTCAGTTGTGTTATTTTACAAATATCTCCAATCTCGTACCCAGAGCCTGCGTTCCTCTTGGTCAGCGAGGAACGCAGGCTCTGGATACGAGATTGAAATATCTCCTGTTCGTTTCTAAGAAAAGCAAGGACGAAACAAGTGCATGTAATCTATATTTGCCTGGCTTACCTAAAACTAGAATCATTCTTACCGAAATCTATCCTTGCCTTGCCATTTATTTCTCCGTGTAAATGGGATTAAAAACTATCGTTTCAAATCTTGTGGTTGTAAACTGCTCTTTTTCCGTCTCAGCTCCAGAACTCTGGAACTCACTTTCATCTTCTGACTTCAATAAGAAATATCACAAACCTTTCGTCCTTCAAATCAATTGTTAAAACTCATTTGTTTAAATTAGCTTTAATTTGTAATAGTTCTTTCTTTTTTGAACTTTTTTGGACAGTGGTTTTTTATCTTGTTATTAGCATATTACTGTAATATATATATATTTGTTCTTTTCGTTTCTTAAGCACCAGAGCAGTTCTGTATAAGCTCTATATAAATAGTAATAATAATTATTATTATAATGATACAAAGACAATACTAGGTAAATCGACTACTTACTTTACCGACGTTTCGAACCTTCTTCAGAGTAAAACACTCAAGATTTGACTTGATTTTCAGCATTTGTTGAATTCTCTTGGTTTCCTTTATGTTATTTCATTATATCAATGTCGGTTCATTTTATTTTATTTACTTTGCTTTGTATTATTGTATTTTATTGGTTTTTTTAGTCAGAACCGTGTAATAATTTCGCGTCTTTTTTACCCGAATTCTCTACTTTCACAAAGCCCATAATGCCATCTGTTTTGGGGGTGGGGGTGGGGGGGGGGGGGTGGGGGGTAGGTATTGTAATTCAAATAAAACAAATTGACATTCAAACCAAACAAATTTAAATTACAATAACTACCCCCCCCCCCAAAAAAAAACAACAACAACAAAAAACAGGAAGCATTATGGATATGCGAAAGTAGAGAATATTATTTTGTTTCTTTATTCTTTACATAGTAATCAGTTTTATACCTCTGGCCCCGGTTATATAATATTAGAGACCTTAAGCAACGAAGACGGCAACGAGGACGACGACGGCATAAGACAATGGCCTTAATTACAAAATACAATAAACGCACGTGCAAATGAGCAGAGCTGTAAGGCAATCAACCGTATTCTGCAAAACTACAACGTGAAAAGTCCAGATTTCACGCTCTGTAGAGAACGGGAACTTGAGGACGCAAACCAGTTTATTTTCCGTTTGTCCAGAAACTCTCCTTTTCATTTTCTTTCATTCCAAAACTCTGGTCTGAATGGTAATTCAAATTAAATAAGCGAAAAAAATTGCAGTAAATATTGCGCTTGAATACGTTTTGATGTCCCGTTTTCCCTGCCGTCGTCGTCGTGGTTGCTTAAGGTCCCTATTAGATGGATCAACTGGATAAATCCTTAACATTGAAAACACTAATGTTTTCAGTTAATCAAACGAATAGAGCTATCTACTCGTTCAACCAGAAGCTGATCTACATTTTTAGTTTATTGATGTGTATCGTGTGGATCGAACCTGCAGGACAGGACAAACCTTTTATGGTTTCTCCGACATCAGCTAACATGCATCTATATTTGTTGAGCTCAATATTTGGTATGCAAGCTCTTTAGGGGTCAAAATCAAAACCCATCTCAATTGCTATCACAATTTGGTGGACAGTTCTCAAAAAACTGATGCCATGAGCTTTGCGAGAAGTGATATTTTGATCAGCAGAAAAGCCATCTTTTTCGACAAAGTCTTACCACACGTTTTGAGCATGGTAGCGCATATGTAGTTCTTGCAGTTTTTGATGTATCGTTTCCAGCAGCAGTTTGAAGTGATAATTCAGTTATTGCTGACATGTTAATATTTTTTTCATGGCTCTCCTAAAATCAGTCATCCTAGCAGCATAAACCCAAGGATTTACACAACTGGTTGCCATAGCAAAAAAAATCCCCCAAAACCATGATTTCACTATCCTCGTCTTTAAACACCGATCTCCCAAAACTTGGACAATTGATATTATTATAGCTGGAGACCAGAAAAACAGAACAATACCTATTACTATGCCAACGGTGCGTGCTGCCTTGTGTTGCTTAGCAACGTTAATAGCGTTTTGTCCATCGATGGTTTGAGCGGCGATCTTTTTCTTTTGTTCGCGGACGACTAAAAGAATGCGGAAGTAGCAATAAGCGATTACTAAGAAAGGAACCCCAGCCGATACGAGGCATACAATAAGCCACACTTTGGGAAGTTCATAGAGATCTGTTGTGACGAAACGACAGAAAGGGTAACTAATGGCAACCGCCCAAATACACGCTGTTGCTAGGATACAGACACGTGTTGTCATAATGTATGGGTAGTGAATTGCGGCAGTGATGGCGAAATACCTGAAATCAAGGAAAATGTGGTTAAGGAACAAATTGATAACCAGTCAGTGCTCAGGATCTTGGTGACTGAAAATGGCATCTTTTACATTCTGTTACTGGCAAAATTTACAGGGTCTTTACAGGATGTTTCAAGAAATTACATAGTATGTAAAAGTCCCATTTTCCTGTAAATTTAATTTACAGTATTATTACATGATATTTACACACTATGTAACATAGTCAAGTTTTCCAGTGGCTCTAGCGTCGGGAATGATTGGTGGCTGCATGTCTCTTAAGCTTGTTCTGCTCTTGTCTACTGATAAATGATCTAATTGGGGTACCCATCACTATTCAGAGCCCATTCCTCACGCCGTTATGAGAACCTAACATCAGCAGCACTGTGACCTCTGTGTCCTATCAATGTCTTACCTATCTACTGCTATAGCACACAGACCAAAACTCGTCGCAGTAAACAGCTGAAGTACGGTAATATCAGCCGCCTTAGCAAACGGGTGTTCACTTATCCAGTAATTCTTATAACATCTAACGGCCAACATAGGGTGAACTACAAATCCTGTGAGAAAGTCTGCCATTGCTACAGATGCTAGAAAATAGTTGGAAACGTTCCGTAGTGAAGGGGTCTTGTAAATAGCCATTAATACCAGAAAATTCCCAGCTGAAGACAACACACCGATAACTATGTTTAGTGCAGTTAGGATGATGGATATCGTGGGCTTGAGACCGCCATAACACTGTGGGTCAATGCTATTGGTTGTGTTGTCAGTCATGATCTTGAGCTACAGTGTGTATGGTCTGAGTTAAAGAAATAAATATCATTGATAGTAGTGTTATTGTTATGCAAGTATCAGTAACAGTGACAATAAAAAGCAACAAGAGTATTGACGTGGTGGGATGGAGTCATATCCATTACAATTTGAACAACATAAGCAGTAACAACAATACCACTCGGAACAACGACAAGAATGGCCTTTCCCAGGTTCACTTGGTTGGTTGCAGAACGGTTGATTCGGGGTGGGGTGAGATTCCACAGTAAATGTGTGGATTTGGGGACCCCCGCCTTGGCTTGGATCAACAATAACATCAACAACATTGGACCGCATCAGTTTTCTTAGCAATGTCAACAACAGCAACATCATTGTCATCATCAACAACAACCCCAGCAGTAGCTACCACAGCAATATTAAACATTGGCAAGCTTGGACAGTGAGAGCTTCGTGCTTGGATTAATCTCGTGGTCATATTGTTTCTCATTTCGCTGATTTTTACTGATTTAATTTTCATAACTCAGTGGTTCACTGAGAGAAGGAGAGCTTATAGGATGCACCTTACGCCCCTGCAAAAACGCTTGGATGAAAGGAATCACTGTTCCATGCGAGCTCATAAATGCGCTCAGCACTTATCGTGGTATGTACTCCTATCCACCACGGTTCTAGCTTCAAACAACCAGCAGGTGAAATACCCAGATTATGCTTGCATTTTATGATTTGACACCTTACGAGCTAGATGCTATGACTTTTATGAGAAAGAAGTAGAAAAACATTTCAATTTAGATTTTTGAATTAGAAACTTTGCGAGCACTTTTCAGTTCTTATAGCAGCCTTTCTTTATATCTCGAATCTCGAAACGAATATCGTCTTGCGACGGTGTGACAGACGAGTAACAGGTACCCATAGAGAGGTCGACTAGAAGAATTTGCAACGACGATTGGCTACACTAGAAGGACTGATCAAGTTTGTTTCATACCTCTTGACCTCTGATTTAGTAGTTCTTTTATCCCTTCAAGTATTCCACGGGTGAGTAATGAAAGTTTTCGCTAATAAACCAAATCAAGTAAACAAACTAACTCGTCTTTCAGTTTGTTCTTGCCAGCCTAAACAAACAATACCATCCAATCTTAGTTTAGAAACCTTGTTTCTATATGTCATCTGGCTGTTCCAATTAATTCTCTGTTGACTCAGCTTATCTTATGTGCAAACAATTGTCTGTTTGGTACCAATTCTTAGTTCAATAATATGACAAGGTATTTTTCGTATTTTGTAATTCACAAAGTGGACCAGCGCACTAACTGTTTTTGTTTACTATTGTGTGGAAATCGCAGGACTACGCGCACGTAGGCTTGTCGGTTTCTAGACTGCTAGCGGGATTCTGCAAGAGAGAAAGAGGAGAAAAAAGAGAGAGGAAGATTTAAAGGCCACTCTTATAAAAATCGGTCAAAATTAGGCTTTATACTCGACGTACATTTTGCTTCATCTAATGACAGGGATATAAAGAATTATAAATTCAGTTACAAGAAAAACGTCTTTATATAGGAAGAACATGACGCCATCTACTAATAAACCCTTTTCCTGTTTTTGTATGACCAAGCGAACTGTCAGAAAACCAATCGTTATACCATCCACGATGGGAAATAATTTGTATTCGGAAATAAGAACTATTAAAATACATTTGACAATTAAGCCCTTGTGTGCTTTTGAAAACGATTTTTTTTGTTTGTTTTTTAATCTCCCTACTTTGTTAAAGGTAAAAAAGGCCGTTGACAATGAAGAGTGTAGGAGCCCATTACTAGGAACATTAATGTTGTACATTGAGTATATGTCACGGAGTGTGAAAAAATTGGGATATTTACTTTACATTTACTTTGAAAACTCAAGTTATCTGCGCATGCTCAGTAAAGCTTTTAGCACTTCAAAAATGACTTAGCGCCGTTATTTGGATAGTGTCAAAACACCTTTTTGTCCGTTTTCTTTATTAAATAATCAATCACTTGGATCAGTACCAAGTAGTAATATTTCATTCAGTTAGTTTGTTTTATAAATAAACGACTAGTGTCAGTTTCGTTTTGGTTCTCTTTTATTGTACAAATGAGTGAGAGACGCACAAGTTTGATTTTTATATGCTTTGCATATTTTGACTCATGATTACTGACTCACCGTTTCTTCTCTTTTCTTCTCTTTTCTTCTCTTCTCTTTTCTTTTCTTTTCTTTTCTTTTCTTTTCTTTTCTTTTCTTTTCTTTTCTTTTCTTTTCTTTTCTTTTCTTTTCTTTTCTTTTCTTTTCTTTTCTTTTCTTTTCTTTTCTTTGTTTTTAGAGAAACTTCAATCAGTTTATATTTTGAACTGTATTTCTTTGTTAATTATGACAAAATAGTACACGCGCTACTACATTTGAACAAGAGACCATAATACTAACTCAGTATCGATGTCTGTGCGATGCTCGCGGCGACCAAGGCCACCTTAAGTAATTTTGCCAGCTGTATGTAACTCACTGTTTCATTTGACTTCATAGAACGAGATATATCGTAAAAAAATGTATATTAACAATTTTAGTAACGATGTATGAAAAATAGGTAACATCTCGTCAGTTTCTGTTCGAAGTTTCGATCTTTTCAAAGACATTTTATTGTAGACATTTTCATTGAAATCAAAATTACTATTCAAACATTGTTAATATAAAATCCCACAAACGCTAAATTCAGGTTAATTGTTTACAGCCGTTGCTTTGGGGCGTTTGCTTCTCTTGGAACAGCCCAATATATATTCTACACCAATTGATGTTATGGAAACGAGTTTGTTTTTAGGAATATAAAACGGCCGCGCGTGTCTCTGTACTGTGATATAAAGACGGTAGCCAGCCTCAGCGCGCGCGTACTATGTCAAATATTTTATAAAGAATAGTTATCTATCACTAAAGGTGCTGAGGTTACAGAACAAACAGAACAGTCTTTGTAGTCACATCTGGACTTAATAAGGACCTTAAGCATCAAGAACGAGAACGCCGACGAGTACGAGCAGATGTCGATTTAGTTTCAGAGGACGACACATTGTTATGCATATCGATTCATATTGTCTTGTAAGGCTGAACGCGTGCATGCGAATAGCTAGCGCATCGATCCCTGAAAAAACTCAAATGTCTTTTAAACAGCTAGCCTACGACGCTGATTTATTAAGTTCAGAGGAGTTTTGTGTTCTTTTTGATGAGTACGAACCGAAAAATCACGACTTTTGCCATCGGGACTACTCACGATTCAATTTGGATACCATCTTAAGTGCTCACTGTTGGAGCGACTTTCGATTTGCCAAACTGGATATACCATATTTAGCACAATTGCTACAACTGCCCGATAAACTGACATGCTACAACCGTACGGCTGCTAGCAAAGAAGAGGCTTGATGCATCATGCTACGGAAACTGTCAAGTCCCTGTCGTTTTAGCGACATGGTTCCAACTTTCGGTCGTGCTGTGCCCGAATTAAGCCTGATCTTCAATGAAGTCATTAGCTTTATATATGACCGTTTTGGGTATTTGCTTCATACCTTAAATCAAGGCTGGCTCTCATCTGACAAACTGGAGGAAATGGCGGAGGCAGTTTTTGATAAGGGTGCAGCTCTATCAAATTGTTGGGGATTTGTGGACGGCACGCCGTAAGATTTAGATGTTAATAAGTTATTTGTTTTCTTTTAGTATTTTAAAATTTAATGCTGTGGTATACCTGTAATAGAAAAAATGGCGTTCCATTGTTTGAATAGATCTTGGTTTATATTACAGAAGCAGAATTTTCATTTGTATTGGTAGAGTGATTTGATTGACGTCTGTCCACTGAATACTTGTTACAAACAAGACTTTATAAATAAAGTTTACATTACATTGCATTGTATTACTTTGAATCGATGTACACCTACAAGGTCATTAGTTGTGTTTGACAATTGCGAACACTATTTTTAGGTTAGACCGATCAGCCGCAAGGATCAGCAGACCAGGTGACTATCAACAGTTGTTTTATAATGATCACAAACGGGTGCACAGCTTGAAATTCGAGCAGGTCATCGCCGCACACGGACTGACTGCCTGGATGTATGGTCCTGTTGGTAAGATGCATGAAGTGTACCTGATGTTTCATTTAAACATGCTTTAATTAAGGCTTTGACAAATAACACAAAATAATGAAATTAAACTCTCTTGTCAGAGGGAAGAAGGCATGACTCTGGTATCTTAGGGATGTCTGGTCTGTACAACCAATTGGAACGGTATTCCTGGGCCTCTAATGGTAGCCCCTTATGTATCTACGGAGACACCGCATACCCTTTGAGAGTGCACCTCCAAACACCGTACAGAAACGGTGCAAACATTACACTACAGCAACAACGATTTAATACCTCAATGTCTGAGGCGAGAACGTTGGTGGAATGGGGGTTTCGAGAGAAAGTTCAAGATTGGCCTAAGTGCAGTCGGGAAATTCTATCTTGTCGCTACGTTACTACGAAATGCACTAACTTGCTTATATGGAGGTCAGATCTCAACCTATTTCTCGCTTGAACCTCCCAATGCTAGGGAATATTTTGTTTAGCAGTACATTGTTAACCAATTCATGTCCTGATTCATCCCGTGCTTTTGAATTGAGGAAACTATTTTATCAAACTAATGCTCTCGTACGGATTCATTTTTTGTTTACATCGAAAGCCCTTGTATCGCGACCGTACAATTTCAAACCAGTTTTAAATAGATTTTGGATTTGGCTAGGCTGCTTTCCCTCTATAGGTTTAGTTGATCAGAAAAACCCAAAGAAAGTTTAAAGTTGTCCAGGAGCGGATTTAGGGGTGTAGTGGAACGCTAATGCCACTGTGGTAGTTCGGGTGACCTAGGACGAGCAATCACTCATTTCTTTGAACTCTGCTTCGAGTTGCTTCGGGCATGTCAACTAAACGTAAAAGTTGGTTCGCCTGCTAGGATGATTCTAGTGCTAGGATGATCCTAGTATCATGTAAACACCCCCTAAGAAGTAAACACTGTTCAAATAGTCGGCCCTTGATGCTAACTCACCATTACTGTGCGCACAAGGCACAAGAGCTCCAAGAAAGCCAAGAGTTCGAAAATAAATTATTTTTCTCTGTGCAAGATACTAACTGAGATACAGTCCGCAGTGAAATATTACAATCAAACAGTTATAATTATAAATTTTGTGATTGTTCCATGGATTGTCACTTCCGTTTAATTTCATTCAGTACACCCAAACGTATGGTACAAAAGCCAGTACGTCAATCGATTTGAAAGCCAATAGTTAGTAGTTTCTGGCCAATAAAAATGTTCAGAGAGCTATTTATTCATATAGTAAAATTTTTGAAAGCTTGTAAAAACGAAAAAAGCTTTTCTGACTAGTAAATGTTATGTAAATTATAAACATCATCAATGTGATGTTTCAGGGTTAGTCATGTGTAACGTGATGAACGCTTATCCGAAATGATTTCTCGGCAATAGCTTTTTTAAAACTTGTATTTATAACAAATTATTACAATTCGTACATTAACTTGTAAAATGTGTTGCTTTTTTTATAGAAACAATACTTCGAAATTCGAAAAATAATAGTTACAATCATATACAACAGGCTGGTACTAGTTGCTGGCACTATTAATGCCAAAACGGCCTTTAAGCCCGTAAATCGGAAAACCCTACTTGCTGCCATACTCGACCCACTTCAACACTAGATGGTCTTTGTGCAAACGGCTCCAATGCTAATGCTTCTCTCATTAAAAGAAGTTCGTGATGCTCCTTCCAGAGAAATAACTGCCAAATAAATGGAATAAAATTATTATGATCAATATTTGAACTTGAATAATGCCGGAAATAAAGGTCTCTATCTTGGCGTTATATTTTGGCTTGCACCATTGAAACGATTATGTCAACACGCAGTATCAGGAAATAGATAAAGAAAAGGCAAGAATAGAAGGCTTACCTCAAATGTCGTCCTTCTGGCACGAGCTTTTTGTGAAAACTCGTCGAACTGAGAACGAGTTTTCACGGTTAGGTGTCTGCAATGAAGTCGTGCTCAATGGAATTTCGCACCAAAGTCGCATCAATACATGTTTTAGTCATTTCACATTCTGACCTCACACGGGCACCAGCTAATTCTATATTGTCGTCGCTTTCGTTCTTGGTTCTTAAGGTCCTTAATACAAAACTTGTCTGAACTTATTAAATCGGCGTCGTAGGCTAGCTGTTTAAAAGACATTTGAGTTTTTTCAGGGATCGATGCGCTAGCTATTCGCATGCACGCGTTCAGCCTTATAAGACAATATGAATCGATATGCATAACAATGTGTCGTCCTCTGAAACTAAATTGACATCTGCTCGTACTCGTCGGCGTTCTCGTTCTTGATGCTTAAGGTCCTTATTAACTCATCAAATTAAAACAAAAGACCTTAAAAAGGTCATGTGGTTACTGTTTGAATATAAATGGTAAAATATGCAAACGTTTTGAGTATATAGAACTAATTATTGCAAAGTAAATAAAAGAAATGACACATGCAATGATTTCTACATTGATTCTTTATTATAATAGTCGCCGGATGTTGTTCGTTGTTCAGCTTTCTTCAATGTCTTGTGAAAGAGGGTAATTATATTACAACTGCATAATATATACTAGTGGTTTGAGTTGCGTGATAACTCAGATCGTCTTACTAATATACATATATCATGACATCCCCCTTTCTGTAAGAGATTATATATAATCTCTTACAGAAAGGGGGATGTCATGATATATGTATATTAGTAAGACGATATACATTGATTATGGTTGTTTTCTTAATCGTCAAGAGTCAGATCTGAGTGGTTGGATCGTAGCTACATGGCTGTCAAACAAACACCGTGTTTTCATGTCCATCTTTCTGGTTAAAACTTTCGTAAATCTACTGGAATTCTGAAAAATTCCTTATAAAAGAGAAGGAAAACATTGCTTACTTACCAAAACCTCTTGTTGAAGCGATGGTGAGCACATGGAAAGGTGATTGGGTTCCATGTTTCGTTCCGAATGGCGTCCCGAATGGAGTCAGAGACGCCATATTATCGAATATTGTCAAAGTTACGCCTTAACGAACATTTTCATGAAAGAAAAACAATTAATTGTTCTAAAAGGGCACCAAAAAGTTTATAATTTATTATCGATAATCGAATAATTGAGCAAAAAAGCTTCGGACGAACTTCGAATATTTTCGTCTAGACACTTCGTTTCAACTTCGGAAATTTCCGAATTACACACCCTCACGCATACTGGCTTTAAAAGCCTGCAATTTCCTTGTATAAGATTTTTATGGCTAAATATATGATATATAATGATATTACATAACCTAAGCTACAACGTAAACTTCATATCTATCTAGACTTATAAGTGGTTGAACTTCTCGTAAAATATCGGCAATCTTGCGCCTGCGCAAAAGCGCCGGAACTGAAGTTTGTTAGGATTGTCCACGCTTGCATTTTATGACTCTGGCTCCCACAGGAATTGGAAGCCCGAGTAAAAAATTCTTTATTTTAATGAGGGTATAGACATTATTACGGGTGACCCGGTAGTTTACATAATGGCCCTCAATTAATAATCCCGACTGGCAACGACTGGCAAAGAGGCGAACCAGTTGGCTATGTTACAAGCACGATTTTTTTGCATAATTTTTACGTTATGATGGTTTCCTGTCAAAATTTTGTCGATTTGTCGATTTGTCGAAAGACGCGCGCGCGCTCTGTTTTCCTAAATTTTGACTCTCAGTTTTACGTTCTTTGCTCTAGAAATTCTATTTATATAAAGCAAATAGATCAGGCGTAGGTATGTTTTGTACTCTGATGAAACACTCCTGAAGCTGTAAAACACTCAAAAAGCTATAGAAATCACTCGCCTACGGCTCGTGATCTCTATAACGTTTTTCGTGTTTTACGGCTCGTGATCTCTATAACTTTATTCGTGTTCTACAGCTCCAGTCGTGTTCCATCAGAGTACAGAACATAGCTACGCCTGATCTATTTGTTAAATAGGTAATAATTAAGATAACTGTTCTGTCGTTGAAGCAGATGCAGAAGTAGTGCAAAGCCTACGTATCTGCTGATAAATGCTAACTCGCTTTTGCATCATAAAATATGATCTCATAAGAAATCTTAACTTTAGAATTTCCAGTCTGTAAGACAGAGAAATTTCAAGGTACCTATGTATCTCACCTTATGTTGGAGTTCAAACAGTCCTCACATGAACAAAAGCCAAAAGCGAAATCCCGTTACCTATAGTGTTCTGACAGATAAATATAGGGTGTTTAATAATAGAAGAGGCCGTCAAAATAGCTGCTTTAATTTTTTCAGGTACTTAATCCATTAGGTACCAGGCTATGGCTTTAAGCTCTCAAGTAAAAAGCGTATGTCTTTGATGTGTAATTGAAGTGTCCAATGGTTTGGACTGCAAGTGATAGAACTTGTACTTAGTATTTGGCTAGAGATCAATCTTAATTCATCGAGTCCCCAACTAGTGTCCCCAATTATTTTTATAACTAAATACCCTGACACTGAAATAAAGTTTATCGGTGTATGTTTATGTATGTATATGGTGCTCGTGAGTGTTTTTATGAACAGAAATACTTAGCCCTTTCTTCTTGGTGTTTCTGTGTTTGTTGGTTGGTTTTGTGTGTGTGTGTGCGTGTGTAGTGCAGTTTTTGTTTTGGTTGTTTTGTTGTTGTTACTATAGTTGTTTATTTTGTTATATTTTGTTAAAGATATTTTTGTTTTGGAAACCATCAGGAACCATGCTGTCATGGAAAATATTACAAAATTAACGTGAAGTATTCTCTTTAAAATTAATTAATTAATTATGATTCTTTTTTGCGGTAAAATTCATGCAGATGGTCAGAGAGAGTTGTTACCATATAGGTCTAAGTTCCTTTTGTAGGACGTCAATACTTGTCAATACTGTGCGAAACGTTTCACAATAGAACATATGCTATTGTAACATACGGATTTATTTTAGCTTTACATCCGTCTTTTTCTAGCTGGCCACATAGACCAGTTTCAAAATTACTTGATACCGAGGCTAAAGGGGATAAAACAAAAGAAATGCTGGTCATGGCTGACTGGTTTCTTTTGTTTAGTCATGTTAGCCTCGTTGTTAAGCAAATTTTGAAAGTGGTCTATGCAATGATAGGGAGTATCAGATTATGTAGCCTTTTTGTACCCTCCCTCCCCTCCCCTCCCCTCCCCTCCCCTTCCCTGAGCCTGTTCACAAGCTAAGTATTTTGCCAAGGGAAGGACTTCTTATTTTTTCTCGGGAGGAAATTGAATGAGGGAAGGGAAACAGTGTTCTTTCAAAGAAGTTCAAGAGCTTTCAACTGACTTATCTTTTTCAAGGTAGCTAATAATATTGTCAACGACGTTTTTTTATATGGTCAAGGAAATTGTGGAACGTACAACGGAAGTCATTAAAAACTAGAGCGACCCAAATCCTCAATCTTTCTATTATAAATTCTGTATCAAGTCCCTTTTACATCGGCCGTTTTGAAATATACACTTAAGTTCACTTAAGTATTTTGGTGACTTTATCTAAATCTTTTACATCTCGTCAATGTATATTTGAAAACCGCTAACGTTCTTGAAACGACTAACTGTATATCAAGAAGGGGATACCATTGTATAATGGTTTTCCCATTATATGTAATGCAATTGTGTCCAGTCATAAATAAAATGAAGGCAGTGGGTACAGTTGACCAGAATCAAATTCTGATTCTCGTCAGTTCAAGTTTTTTAAGAATATGCCTAATAGCTATGTCAGTAAAATTGGAAATCAGACATTCACCCGAACAAAAGTATACTAATTCTCATTTCTTTTTTGATAATAATAGAATTACATCTCTGAAATACTTACCGACTTTGTGAAAGTTGAATTCAAGAATTTTCCATCCGTTTCCCTTCGTTTTCGATAGATTTATGGAAGCCACTCAAATGTACTAAGATGTTTGCTTTGTATCGGGGCTTAGTATGAGTTAATTGCAAATGGAACCCCAATGTTAATGAAAATTCCGTAAATTCAAATTCCGGACAGAAAATTCTAATTGGTGATATGATTCAAATTTTGCCTTTGATATGTCGAAATTATCTCTGTTGATCAATTGAGGTACAATGTGTATTACTTTAAACTATACTTACAATTTATTTGTTCAAGGATCATATATTGAGAAAAAAGAGCGACAAATTAATATAATTAAATTCATGAAAATATTAGTTGAGAGAAAAAAAGAATATAATGAGCGGTAATTTTTTGACGTTTCTTACCACCGTTGTCTGAATTTAATCCCTTAGTTTTCTATTCAAGCAAATAGACAAAATTCATTCATAGGTATATTTTTCGTTGATTATCTTCAGAGATTATCTGAGTGTCTTATACTAAGTGTTTTGTTTATAAATAATGTATATAAATGCAAATGAAACGAAATGTAATTTATTTTATGATATAACCTTAAAAACCTAAAACATTAACACTACTATAATACTGCCAAAAAATCTTATTCACTGAAGAAAGGCTTGAAGATTTTAGATATGTACTTTAATTTCTTTTTTCAAATATCGATTTCATTACTAAGTCACCCCTATAGCAGACACTGATAATATCTGGTCAATATTTACAGCTGGCAATAATTTGACTCAGGTAGTAAGTGAAAGCTGCTTTGATGTTCCGACCACATGTTCCTGTTGATGTCACTGACGACAAACACAAACGCACTACTATAATAATATCTAGGCAACCATGGGATTTAAATATCGTCGTTATTGTCATGAAGGATATTACTCAATGTATACTCAACTTTTAATATTGGCTTTGCTGCTGGGTTTCACCTGTTTTAGTAATCTCGTATACAGAGCCTGCGTTCCATGTAGCCAGCAACGTCCAGCACTATCTCATCTGTTTGAAGAATTTAGAATTCATCCATCTTTCCACGACACACACCATACAGCCGGAATGCTTTCTTGAACTTGTTGCAACACAGACGGACCATCCTCTCAATTTGTGGTTTGGGCTTCCTGTGTCAGGGTCGAACACAGGAAGCCCAAACCACAAATTGAGAGGATGGTCCGCCTGTGGTTGCAAATGCGTTCATGTGTTTCTTTCTTTTATTACTTTTTACTTTTCTCTTTTCCTTTTTGTTGTTGTTGTTGTTGTTCTTGTCTTGCCTTACTTTCTCTTCCATGCTCTTCGCTGCTATACTGACATCCCTCCTCTCCCCTCCCCTCCCCTCCCCTTCCCTTCTCTGGTCTGCTCGTATTTTTTACAGTCATATTAACATTGTTTTTTTAAGGCGTCTTATTCAATTTGGTGTAATGAAGGGGCTTATTCGTCGTCTTCACAAGTATCCAGTTCTTCTAAACAGTCCTAATAAAGTCCATTCTAAAGGAATGAGGACAGTAGGAACAGTAACGAATAGATTACAACGTGTACAAAAGTATGTCGACTTTTATCTTTTAAAGTTGCATTTCTTACTGCAACAACAATAACGAGCCATTACAGCGTGTAACATACTCTGTATCATTGCGAGAAAACGATTATCGACACGTTTTGTCTGCGGTGCGCCGAGTAACACCCGTAATGGTTCATGCGACTTGTTTGGCAACGCCACTGCGAGACAAGCTGCACTAAAACAGTGCAACAGCGTCTTTAGACTACGTTCATAATACACATTAATTTGAAAAACGCATCTACGTTTTTGTGGTTAGGCCTTCCGTTCACAACAAATCGGCGCCTTTGTTTGTCTAATGGGCAGTTTATGTGAAGGCGAGTTGTCCCTGGTAGACGGGATATCCCGGTAATCAGGGCCTAAAGTGCGACAACAGTGAAAAAAGATGTCTTACGTATTTTGTATTTTGTGGAAATACAGCCAATCTGGATAGGGCTACGTCCAGTTATAGTACGGAGAAATCGTACCGTTCCGTTGACCAACCACAGATCAGAGTAACTACGGCACTTACTTACGGAATGGTCCAGTTACGGTACTCAAGAAATAGATTTCGTATAAGTGGGAAACGTATTGTATACATACGGTACGGGTCATGGCTACCATACAACTAAAACACAACCAATTACAAGTCCATATGGAAATGTTACGACAACGTTGGGAGAATACCACCGACGACACGGGTGAAAAACGCATTGCGCGTGCTCGATAATTCGGCGGGAATTCGTGAATGCGTTTACAAATAGAAGTACCGTCGATTCAACTGTCGCGTATTATGCGAATTTCTCGTGTATTATTTGACCAGGAAAGAGAACAACTAAAACGATATAAGGAAAAAATAAGGAAAAAATATAAGGAAAAAATAAGCACTAACTTTTCACGGAGAGCCTTAACTTTCAGGATTTACTAAACCTCCAATCATTGGTTTTATTTAAACCTTCCGAGTATGCGCAATGTGTTTTTCACCCATGTCAGGGGCGGATCCAGGGTTCACATTGAGGGCGTTCACTTCACATTTCATACAAAACAATAAATACAGATTATTAGTCGGGTAAGCGAAACAATAAACAGGTTGTATTTTTAGGTAGCCTGCGTTGCTGGCGGTCTGCGGTTTTTGGGCAAATCATTTCTTCCGCCAGCAACGCAGGCTAATCTTTAGGACGAGAAAGGGGGTTCCAGGGCACCCAAGAAACCCCCGACTGTGCATTTTGGCTAGTGTTTCACTGCACACAACGTCTGATCAATACCATGCGCCAAGGTTATTATGATGCGTGTATTCTGTATGTTTTATGGTTGATTTTGTTTTCAGATGGCTCAACGGCAAGCACAATTACGACGAGATATGTTGTAAAACAAGTGAGTATTAAAACACTGAGACAAATAGTGTTGTAGGAGACTCTTCACTGCACCTATCGAATTAAACATGCTTTATCTCTTTGCAGGTTTATCTCATCAAGAATTAGATGACATTATAGAAAATGATCCTAATGTAGTTGTGATATGGAAATAGATTATGAGTATTATTAACAAATCACTTTTTTGTACATTTAACGTTGTTGTTCTAACGTAATAAATGTTTGGTACTTGAACATTTTTACGGGTGGCCAAACGGCGTCAAACATCGAGCATAGTATGCATGCGCGCATCAAACATGTTCGTTTTGGCCGGCCAAACGAATCCAATATTGCCCATCAAAAACGAGAACAAAAGATTGAAATGTTTGATGTTGTTTGATTAAATGTTTGATGCGGGGTTTGATGGAGTTCAAATTCTACCAAACATGTTTGATGCTCCATCAAACAATACCAAACACCACCAAACAAGGTGGCCAAATGACAAAATGTTGGATCACCAAACAATGTTTGATCGTGTTTGGTATAAATGAAACATTTCCTGTTTGGCCGGGCCTTTGAGAGAAGGCGGCTTCTCGACTGTTCTGACCAATCGCCAAGCGCTATAAATCTGCATACCAGCACAAGGCGCACGAGCAAGTTTTCTATTATATTTACATTGATCAAAAATTCGAAAATGTGTGAGTGTGCTGTGTGCACCTTAAGAGTTCGCAATATACGCGTCTTTCGGCCAATGAGAGCGCATGTTATATGAGTTATTTTTCTTTAGGAGTATAGGGCTCCACAAAACATCATACTTATCTTTATTTTTTCCAAGCCCCGGCCCTAGCCTGCGAGCAGAGGCAAAAGGTTTATAGGAAGCCTAGGCCTCTATTCGCATGGCACCCCGTAACGTACATCGACGTGATTGTCTCGTAGATCGATGTGAATTTCATACCTTGTCATGATGTTTCATATATTTCATACACCTGTCGTTCTATAACTTCAATTCTTAGAGCAACAGACAGTGGAAATTCCCTTTTGTTATTTTGGCAGCGCAAGCTATGCCTACGTGCGTAATTGTCAAAATGCAGCGGACAAGTGAACAGCGGAAAGTGAGTGGGCATGTAGTTGGACAAATGTTTGCCGCGCGTCTCCCTTTGTTTTCCCCTTTGTTGATTTTCATGTATGTGGAGCTCCAATTTCGTCAGCCTTCGATCCGTGAAAAGCTAACCACCATGTTTTCACTTCACTTCACTAATTTTATTGCACCATCTCCAAAGGATATTGTTTGCACATCGGGTGGTCATATATAGCTATCTCAATTAACATTGTCGCTGAGAAAAAGCCTAAAGGCTAAAGCCTTTCAAATATCTTTTGTGTGCTAACAAACATCTCTGTAGGCTATCTGAGAAATTAAGGAATGTGTGTCCAAGTTGTAGAATTTGCAAGCATACAGAGAGTATTTTATTGTAATGATGTCGCGGTGATAAAAATTTTTCATGATTCCGCTCTCAAAGCTTTAGGCTTTAGGCTTTTTTCAGCGACAACGTTAATTGAATTATCATACTTCAAACGTTTTTTGCCAGTCTGGTACTCCCTGTGAACAGTCATTAAAGGCAAGAAGGTTCAATTAAGTTTTTTAAAATGCTGCGAAAAACGCTATTTTCAGTTCCTCTATCAATTTATTTTGAATACAGTTAAATCCCTCTGAAGAAAATTATTCTCCCTCAGAGAGGCCTTCTCTGTACAAAGAGTGAGTGTGAAGAAAAAGAAATTACAGTGCATGCATTTCAACTGGAAAAATCAGAGAAAGTTTCGGCAGGAGAGCATAACCAGGAAACTCAGACGCACATTTTGAGCTATTTTAAAACTACCTTAGGGCACTGGCTACCAGTTCAAACTTCATTCTAAATATAGCCCACTTGCTCGACAAGATATTACGCTTGGCTGCCTATTAAGGTTTATACACCTGTTTCATAAAACGTTGTCGGGTAAAAAGCCTCAAGCCTACTCGACTCACCGCGAGGGAACATGGGTAGGAATTAATAGAAGCTATAAACGACACTAGTGAAAAACGTCTGCGCATGCTCGTAGTCACGTCTTCGTGCTTTTGTAACTTATGCAAATTTCGCTTTTACGCTTGCCTTCAACAACGGTTTTCACAAAATGTCAAAACTTAAGATCAATTCTTGAAACTTAGGGCCAGTATTAACATAATGTCTTCATAAATACAATATCTTTGTCTCACAAAAGTATAAAAGAGAAATTTTATGTATACACCGAGAACACGAGCATTTCATTTCAGGCTAAAACTCAAACATTTCTTAAGAAAACATCGTAATACGCATGCGCAGACGTTTTTCACTAGTGTCGCTATAAACTACAAGAATATCAACACGACTTCTCAAATGGCTTGCCTTGAGCTTATGCACAAAAGAACTTCATTCGTTGATGTTAAGCGAGTAAAGTTTAGTACCTACCCATACCCCCTTTCGGTCTGTCTAGTCACGTAGGCTTCAAGCCTCTCCCCCGACAACCATTTTTGAAATAGGCGTATATGGACGTGCGCAGTCCCAGTCTCTTGGTTATGCACGTCTGGTTTTGAATATTTTCATACGATATTAACAGCCATGAATACATTCTGCTAACTATGATATTCAAATCATGTCATGAAGGCAAAAAAAGGAAAAGGGCTCTGAGAACGACATTTACTTTGAAACTGGCAGGTACATCACGTGATTTTGGTTCACGATGCTCATTGGCTGATTGTCTGTTGTGGTGTTGCTAAGGTCACACATCATGTTGTCATAGTGAAGACTGATGCTGTTACAGCTTTGCTCTTGTTCGCACTGGAAATAGCAAATTATCACATTGTTTACCGGAAGTGTTTCGATGATGGAGTCTTTTAACGTCACGTGATCCTCTGATAGCACCTGGGAAAACTGATTTGCACATGCGCAGTTGATCAAGAGGAAGACTGACAGAATAACTGAGACCGTACTGACCACCATCTTGGGCACTATAAAAACAACAAAAATCAACTTGATTGCACAAACCTTTATATTTTAGATAATATTTAGCATACTACGAGTACAAGTACTGGGTGGGTGTGGGTGGGTGTGGGTGGGTGGGAGCTTAGTGTTTTTAGTTTTTTAGTCACAGCTTTTACACTTTCGCCCGGCCATGGGTTTTCAAGATCGTACCTTTTTTTATTATTTTTATTATTATTATCTATGAGAGCATAAATAAGAGAGGGAAACTTGTTAATGGGGCGCGCGCCGTTGTGCATTGTGAGTGGTTAGTCACTTGTGTCATTTTTCCTATCCCAACATTGATTTAGGGGCGAGGAGAGGACCAAGATTCCTCAGCTTTGGTCATTAATTGCGCATAGATTAAAAATCTGAAAGATCGTGACAACAATTTTACCAATAAGCTGGCCGAAATGGCTCCTGGATACATTAATAATATATGGATTTTCATATTTTTTATCTATGAATTCGATACACAATCGTTTGGACTACCAACAATTTGTCACAGTCGCTGTTTGAAACGTCCACGTACATGCGCATATTTAAAGTCATTCATAATCAACAGATTTCCCATGCCAATATTCGTTTTGTTCTCAGCTTCTATGCTTTGAAGGGTCAATGTTTGTGCAAATACGTACATCCATTCAAAGGTTCAAAGGTTATTTATTTCCACATTGGTTCGGTACATTTATATACAATAATATATTTTTACACTAAATTTGTGGAGGTTGCAAGAGAACAACCCTAGGGGTTATACTAGCTCTTGGGACCTAAGAAACAGGTAGGGAAAAATACTTTTGTAAGATGGAAGGGTTGGTAATTGAACTACTGTACAAAATATATAAATATATTATCAAAAAGGAATAAATATATAATCATATAGTTATCGAATAGATTTACTAAAAGTTACAGGGGGTACAAGACTAGATATTTCAAATCAAAAAGCAATATATGTATAAATATATATTTGGTAAATATATTACGTTGTATGATTAATGGTGAAAAATCTGCACTTTACAGTAAGCGGTCGATAACTGGTTGCTAAGTGGTCGAGAAGTGGTCGGTAAGTGGTTGGTAAGTTGTTGATAAGTGGTTAGTAAGTGGTTGATAAGTGATTGATAAGTGGTTGGTAATTGGTTGGTAAGTGATCGGGAAGTGGTTGATAAGTGGTTTTGTATGTGGTTGGTAAGCATCCAAAAAGTATGTGGAACATCACTGTTATGAAAGGTAAAATCTAGCGATATTTTTAGTGTCAAAACAAAGCAGCAGTAAGTAAATTTTTGCAACCACCGCTATTTGCTTGGGAGAAAAAGAATCGGACAGAGAATCACCTGAGGTCAATTAAATAGTCGATAGCTGTAGAGAAATTGCAGAAGATGTAGACAATATTCTCTAGCGATGACTGGCAAGTACATGCAGGTAGCTAATAGTTTAGTTTCTAATTAACTTCGCTACGTAGATTTTATTTAAAACTGTTGAATGGAAAATCTTTTGTTTAAAACCAAAATAAAAACTAACGTTTGGGAAACAGGAATTTGTGCTCTGGAGCCGCTCGCCGCTCGAACTCTGAACGATTTGCAAGTTAGAAATTCAAAACAGGCGTTTTATAATTTGCTGTTGTTGATCAAGTCTTCCTTCTTTTCAAATATAAAACCGGCTTCTTATTTCGGTTTAGAGATTTCTTTTACTTTTATCAACACTAGTACTGTGTAATTTTGAAAGTGATATAAATTTTGAACTCTTTTTGAACATCATCTTCGTGGTGATAGATCTGCCTTATACAATGCGTAAAAGTTATCAAAGGCTACTTTTTTAATGCTATGCACTCGGTTTGAATATTAAACGAATAGCAAGGGAAGAAACGTTAATATCTCAAAGTCATTCAACATTAAACCGGGAGCTTTACCACTGGTCACAGCTGCAAGTCCTCGAAAGGTAGTCATCGATCTAACGAGTTTAGGTATATAGAACGAATATTTTTTATCCCATAAAATACTCTTTAGATGACTTAAAAACTTCGAGTAGAAAAAACTCAATAAAACTCTTACTGAAATCCTAATATAATTATACAAGGATATTCAAACACTTATAATACACTATACAAAATTACTCGATTCTGATTGGACGAGAGGAGTACAATTAAATCGTTATTGTACTCTGCAGAGTATCTATTAAGTTGCTATGGCAACGACAATCGTTAATCGAAATTTTGTATAGTGTATTATAAATAAAAAATCGCACGATCTTCTCGTACAATTCAGAATTAATAGTTACTCGTAATATTTTGAAAACTCTCAAATAGGACTCGCCTAAAGGCTCGTCCTATTTTGAGAACTTTCAAAACATTACTCGCGTACCTATTAATTCCGAATACTTTCCTATACTAATTTGGACGGCGAAATCTATAATATCAAGTTGACTTTTAACAAATAATTCCACAATTTTGAACACTTACGTCTCGTACTAATCAAGATAAACACTGTAAAATTTTAATTCAATTCCAATGATAGGAAATATCTATGAAATATTTAGGAAATTGCATTTTCCTATGATAGGAACTGGACGGAATGTAGGAATTTCCTAGATGTTTTCCTATCATAGGAAAATGAAAAGGTAGGAAATACCTAGAAAAATGCAATTTCCTATGATTGGAAATAT
Source organism: Telmatactis stephensoni (assembly GCA_029948255.1). Classification (NCBI taxonomy): domain Eukaryota; kingdom Metazoa; phylum Cnidaria; class Anthozoa; order Actiniaria; family Isophelliidae; genus Telmatactis; species Telmatactis stephensoni. The sequence continues at coordinate 184,777 of JALIZF010001547.1, read as the reverse complement.
CTACGAATGTAAGAAAATATATTTTCCTACATTTCGTCCAGTTCCTATATTCCTATCAGTTCCTCTCCTTGATGTTTCCTAGATATTTCCTATCATAGGAAACGAGAAAAAATTTCCAGTGTTAAAAGTTGAACTCCCTTCTCTTCTCGGCATTTCTCAACAGTCTAAACTCAAACCGCATTTTCTTGGATAAAAACACAGTTTAAATCCTTTGTATGGAAGGCCTAACCGTAACAAGCTGTATTTCTATCCAAGCTATAGAAGCTCTGAGTCCTCACTATTATCAAAAAAACTTAAAAACACTGTCGAAAAGGGCCTACCTTAGAGAAACCAACGTCAAAAGGTATGAAGAGTAGACTTGAAAATGTCGCCAAAACTTTTGGGGAGAGTCTGACTGAAGTTGTTTTCAATTTGAGGATCAACACAATAGAATTCTTTCATTGATTGTATTTATTCAGTTCCAGTTTTTTCATTAATTATGAATGGCAAGAAATTTGAAAAAGCTGTCGTCAATTGAGTTAAAAATAAATGACATCTGAATAATCGTCGTCGTTTTTAGCTCGTGGATTGCAAATCCACGAGTTATAGTGAAGGGTCGAAATATGCGAATGTGTCACTCGCAAATTGTTAAACTATGCTACTGCGCATGCTGGACGTGATTGAAGTCAGGCCGAAAGTAACATGGGCTCTGGATACGCAGCAGCTATCGCTTTCTCTCTTTTTATTCCGGGACTCCCGAGGGACTCTAGCCTGCGTAGCTGGCGGTTTAAGAGGATTGGGGAGAGGGAGCGGGGAGGGGAGGGGCGAAGGAGAAAAAGAAAAACTCTCCCTTTCCTTTTTTCTCTCTCCATTTTCCTTTCTTCTCCTCCCCCCTAAACCGCCAGCTACGAAGGCTAGAAGGACTCCCGAACTATTCACAGATCAAGGATATTCGCTCTTCATGATTTATGTTGAAATCAGTCCAGACAAAATTTACATTTAGTCAAGAACAGAAAAAAACGTTTCAAAATAGCTAGTTAGAAGGAAAATCAATGAATTTTACTGTCGTTACTAAAGGCAGATAAACGTGTCGGTTATTAATATCCCGTAAATAGTTTGATAGCCGAGTCAAATAGTGAGAACACATTAGCATTTGAAACAACTGAACATTGTAGCTTGAATTACCATTGACTAGAAGCACTCCACGATATGAATTAACTGAAAAATCACATTTTAGTCTGGAAAGCGTTTAAAAACCTTAGGCTGAATGCCGGACTTTGTACATCGCTGTCAAGCCCGGGGGGGGGGGGGGGGGGCACTTGCATATATTTACTATACGGGGACGTGCCGCCCGTCAGGGTCGTGATTTTAGCTCCTGCGGTCTTAGACAGGGTATAGATTTTACAATAAATTGTCTTAAACAGGGTCAATTTTTTTCAAATAGTGTAATATTCGAGGCCAACTTTTGGTGACGAAGGTATTGCTTGATGTTAGCATACTAGCGACGTAATTAAAATATTAATACTAAAACCGCCTATTCTTTTTTTAATGTACAATTTTCATCATAGTCTTAAATAGGGTCCCTAAAATGCCCTCTTGTCTTATATAGGGTATCGTTTTCGAGAATTGAGGTGTCTTAAACAGGGTCAGGTTTGAGGAGGCTGGGCGGCACGTCCCCATCAGATCCGGAACAAGTGCCCCCCCCGGGCTGTCAAGCAACAAAAATTGTTTCAAGTCCAACATCAAAGTCATCCTAGCATTTAGTGTTCGTAATCTATCATCAAAAGAGTCAAAGTAGATAAACAAACAAAAACATATTTTGAGAACAGAGAAGTGAGGAAAGGAAGGAGGGAAACTCATACGAAAATACTACGAAAACTAAAATCTCGAGAAAATAGTTTTTAATAGACATGCACCCACTTTTGTGAATTTAGATTTTGTTGTCTTGAAAACCCGTTGGTGGGGCAGAACAGGCAGCAGACTTGTTTGGGGTTTCCAAGACTGATGTTTAATGTTCACTCACTGATGTTAATTACACTCTAATTGATAGTTAATTACATTCCCTCTTTGATGACATCATAATTAGAGATTACACAGGCAACCCATTTACATTTTAATATAATATATTTACGACACCCTCCCGGGCGGCCGAAAGTTGCAAGTTGCAAGTTTAGACTGTCTATAGCATTTCTTCAAAAGTCTTATTAGTCGCTTGCAGGATCCTGCCCACCAAAGGGGGCTCTTGGTCTGCTTCAGGATTGTAACGAGTGTTTGGATGCTGGACACAGTTTCTGTTCGTTTACAGTTTGCATTATTCCTTTGGTTCTTGCCTGGTCTTCTTGGCTGTGTCTTCCCTTTTCTTATTGTTATGGATCGTGTTTTTCCGTTTAGCCAAACTTTATTCCCACTGCTATGGTGTTTCTTCCTGTCCTGCTTTAGATCCACCCCTAGCTCTTTCGTTTCATGTTTGTGCTCTGGTTCGCCGTTCGACGTTCTAGCAATGCCATTTGCTTTGCTTTCATGTTATGACTGTCCAGCGGTACAAAACTTTCATTGGTTGCTGCAACAGTGCTTTGAATGACATTGCTCTTTGCTAGTGTGTCAAACGTCAAATACTCTAGATTTGTCGCTAGGCTTAGGAGTGCTGAGAATGGACTTCGGTGCGTTTTGCTGTTTACTTCGTTTAGCTGGGTGCGGTTCCTTGAATCGATCAGCTTCTGGATTTTGGAAATGCGAATTAACAGTTGGTCTTGGTCGTCAAGAGCGGCTTCAACTTCTCTATCGATTGATTCTTGATCATCAAAGGTCATGGCTAACTTTATGTCTAGTGCCGATGTTTCGTCCAGTTTTGTTTTAGCTTGGTTGAGTAGTTTCTCTACCTCTGACAGACTGGTAGTTTCAAAATCTATAAATCGTTCTGCTTGACTGACAAAGTGCTCGCACTGCTTTCGGGATGTTGTTCTGCTGTGTCGTAGTGCCTGCCTATTCTGCCCCCGGGACATGTTTTTAGTCCCGGGTTTCGGCACCAGTGTCTTGAAAACCCGTTGGTGGGGCAGAACAGGCAGCAGACTTGTTTGGGGTTTCCAAGACTGAAGGTTTAATGTTCACTCACTGATGTTAATTACACTCTAATTGATAGTTAATTACATTCCCTCTTTGATGACATCATAATTAGAGATTACACAGGCAACCCATTTACATTTTAATATAATATATTTACGACATTTGTGGTCTGTATCCATTATGTTCCTAGTGGAAGATAAGATGATCCTGATAAGCTAATAAATGTAAAATGAAGTAGAACACATGGTGTAGGAAGAACGGCATTCGTATTTATTTAAATTTGCTTCAACATCAATTTAGCTATCTTTCAGTAAGAGGAGTAGGGAAGGAAAAATCGAATAACAGTTCTAATGGAGTTGACATAACCAGAGTTAATATTAACTCTGATACAGTTTTTGTATAACATTACTTAGGGCTGGTTTTTATGAGTAACAGAAGCAGAAGGATCATACGCAGACTCAGTATGCACTGTTCATTGTCTTTTTTTCATACCTAGGTGAGAAAGGCAGCACTGAGTCTGCGTATCTTGCTTCCGCTTCTATTTGTGTCTCTTGTGAAAGCCAGCCCTTCTCAGTTTTAGGATGGAAACTCAGGGATGCTAAAAGACTGCTTTTCTGTGGTCTGCAGTCATAACAATATAACTTATCTCTGGCAAATATAGATGACGAAAAAGCTATTTGGGTGTGAGTGGGTTTAGAAAATCCTTTGAAGTCCTATTGGGAGATTAAATAGAAAAAGCAAGTCATCTTCCAACATTTGCAAAGAAATAGTTCAAATTCATTTGCAATTAGGCGATCATTTGTAATCATAGTATTGTTTCCTTAAGGTAGTTCGGGACCCTTGCTACTGCGCATCTCGCGCGCGCATTTGAGCGCGCGCACTTTTATTAAAGAACATTCGCTTGTCCGTGGGAAGTCTGGGCACTAGCGAGTCAGAGATTGAAAACCGAAGAAATTCGTTTTTTGGTAAAGAAAAATAGTATTTTATCGACCGGATTCTGCAAACAAATTTATCAAAACATGTTGTGCACCGTGTAAAGTAGGAGAAAAAGCTCGAACTATAAAATTTAGCGAATTTTTATGAGTCAAAAAGGAGCAGAGAACAACGCTGAAAATGGCTGATTATTTGTGTTCGTTTTCGAAGATTTTTACCCTTTGTTCTTCTCTAACTCTTTAAACAATTCGGTGACCCCCTGATTTTATGAATGATTTCTACTCACAATTTTATAAACTTTTCGTTTAAAGAAAAAAAAGAATACTTCTATCGTTTCGATTTTGAGTAAATTTATCATTTTTCTGTCTGATCCTCCAAAAACTTGTATTCTAGAAGGCCATTTTTCGCATATTATTGTTGATCTTTCGCTTATTTGCAAATTGTTCGGCAACAACTTAGTTCCAAGTGTTTTTCTGCATCTCAGGCTATCATTTTGTTTGCTTTTAAATACATTTGGTTGTTCCAAAATTCTTATATTTTGACCGAATATTGCGAGGCCATTTTTCGTAAAAAGATCCCCAAACACCCCACATCTCCCCCCTCATATCTCAAGAGTGACCTCGGTGACCCCCCATTTTTATTTTACATTTTATTTCCTCGTATGCCCCTCTTTCTTTGTAGGAATTTTGAAGGCAAGTTTATCGTAAAAATTCATGAATCCCGAACTACCTTAAGTAAACTTGATGGGTGGGTTTAGAATAACAATGCAAAACTCTACAAGAACTTATCACGATTGTACCCAAACGTGTGTTACTGAGTATATTTTAGACGACAACTTTTCCTGTTGTTGTTTTACATGTTTATTGACAGTTTAAACAATATAAACATACATTCATACATATATAGATCAATATTATATGAATGTATGTATGCATTGTTTAAAATATCAACAACAAAAAAACAACAATAAAACTACAGTAATTGACTGGTACTTGTGAACCAAAGGATTTGCCTTTGACCACAAATGACCAAATAAGCCCCCTCCCCCTAAAATCGGCCAGGGATTTGACTTTGTAGTGCATGTTTGTGTCTTTCAGGGGTTAGCCTGCCTACAGGCTCTCAAAGGGGAGGGGGAGGGGAAAGGGGGAAAGGGATGTGACAGTTTTCTATTATATTTCATAAATGAGACTTTCATCGTTTTTTAACTTGAGTTTTTCATTTTTATTCCCCTTTCCCCTCCCTTCCCCCCCCCCTCCCCCCTCCTTCTCCCCCTCCCTTTTGAGAGCCTGTACGGGCAGGTTATTCAGGAGTTTTACAAATCTTAAAGCCACAAACATTACAAAAAGACTTCCATTATTCTTCAGGTGTATAGACCCGTTCAAAAATATTATGCAAATCAGCTCTATCTTGTGATGACATCAATGATGGCTAGAGAACACTGTTGAAATATTATCATTATTATTACACTGTGGCTATTTGACCGGCAGCTGGTCAATGACCCCGAATTCCTATTTGACCAGGATTGAATTTTTTGAAATGTCTTTTGGGTGCTCGTTCTACTCTGTGCCGGGGCTAGAGAAAAAGAGCTAGTTGGACACTACAGTGCTAACTATGACCGCTTACCATTTCTAAATAAAGATAGTGTACTTTAGATGGTGTATAAATGTTTTTTCGGGGAAATATTGGAAAATTTGAAAACTGCCAGTCAAATAGGAATTTGAGGTCATTGACCAGCTGCCGGCCAAATAGACACAGTGTTATTATTATTATTATTTATCTTACTTTAGATGTTACACATGGCTCATTTATGTGTAGGAAAGTAAGTTTATATCGTAACTATCATCCACCTGTAAAACAAGCAAAACAATCATTCTAACACAAAGGTCATGTTATATTGAGTAAAACACCTTGTATCAGATTGTGCATTTCACATCTGCCATCATCTGTATCCCCGTAAATCAGCCATTAGGCTGCATTGTGGATGATTAGCTGAGTACCAAATTATGAATGAAGTCTCTCTTGTGTGATGCAGCTAAACATGGTTGAGCAAGAGAGAGAGAGAGAGAGAGAGAGAGAGAGAGCAAAAGCTATTTTACTCACATCAAATCGTCCAATTGGCATGTCATGGCTGGTAACAGCTTTTAATTCCTGTGTCATGGCCCACATTTGTTGCATTAATTCAGCCACATCTTCAGACTCAGGTAGACCCTCAAAAGGAATATAATCAATATTATATAATCAATAATAGGGTAATTATTATATAATCAATAATAGGGTAATTTTAGGGTAAAGGTTTCAAAAAAAACCCCTATTGATTGCCCTAAAGATAATACAGGCTAGTTATTGAAGAAACAAGTTCTATGAACTGTAAAGTCTGTTAAGTGTATGGTCGAGCCACCTGGTAGAGTTGGAATTATTCTTTAAATGTATTACATGTACCTGATTCTTTATTTTTGTAGCTACTGATGAATCTTCATCATCTACATTCAACCATGATGGTGATGACACAAGACCCTGCAATTTGATTGGAATGTACATGTAGTCAGTTAAAATCTTGAGCAGATGAAGTGTGGAAGGGCACTTGGTCTGAATATTGTTGAGTAATATATAAGGTGCCATAGCAGTCAGACCAGCAAACAGAAAAATGGGAAGCAAATGGGAAGCAAGGGTGGCTAAGCAGTGATACACCAGACTGTAACTTCTTTGGTTCTGGGTTTATTCTCAGATGGGGTATCACATGTGACATGAGTTTGTTAGTTGTTATCTCCCTTGCTTTGAGGGTTTTTCTCTCCCTCAGTAAAACTGAAGTAGAGAACATGTACTGCTAACCAACATTGGTTGCATAAATTTAATTAACCTGGAAACTGGATCCTGCTATGACATCCTGTAAATATTTGGAGTACTCTACTACTAAATAAATTGCCTTTCTTTTTGTACACATGCTCCAAGCTACTGTATTATGTACATGTTGACTAGTTGAGCCAGTAATTGGCAACTCTTCTGAAGAAAAACTTACAAGATTTGATGGCATAAAACACTTCACATTTTCAATGCTAAAATTAACCCAATGAGGGGAAGGCTGACGCAGGATGAGTCTTAGTAGAATAACTTCATCAGTTTCACAGGACATCTGTAACAAAGAAATTAAAGTAACTGATATATGCTTGTACCTGAAGCTTTTGATTCTAAATGGAATTCAAACCCACACGCTTAGTGCACGATTTTTACATAAATAAGTTGTTAATTAACCTGGGTTAATCTTTTCATAAGTTTCTGTACTGTACTGGCATGCTCTATTCTCTGACCTACTGAAACTTGAATGGTGATCCTCTCATTTCAAGACCTTACGTTCAAGGGCATATGTATAAATTTAATAACCTGTTACAAACTCTTCAACTTACCATGTCTTTGGTTACGGCTACATAATCTTGACTGCCTGCTTCATAGTGAGGCTGAGGCATAAGGGTATATCTCTTTAGACACACTTTCCAGGTATCATTTTTGCCCTCTTCTGTAAAAGAAAAAAGAAATGCAAAAAATGAAAATTATAAAGAAAAAGATTTTGAGTTACTAAATAAATGCAAAAGAATAAATATGGGGTCACCACCCTTGTTTCTGAAACATGCTTCAATCAAGCTAAAAATGGCTCTTTTTCAAGAGGAAACTAGGGTGAGTTTTGCAAAATTATTTACTATTAATATTAATATAATTGTTTTATATCATTTTTACTTGTAATTTGAATGAAAATGTTCATGTCATTATTCTGAGCTTTTTGAACTATGTACAGAAAAGTTCATGGTGCAAAACTAAGGAATCACCTTCAGTTGACTGTGATCAAAATCATTCAAAATAAAATTAGCTGAAACTTTACTGAATACACCACTTTCACAAATTTTCAGTTTTTAGTAGAGAAAACAAGAGCTTTTTGTAAGAAATGATCAATGCTATGTGATTGTGAGAAAGTTCTTCTAATGACAAATTATATGTTCAAAAAGTTTCATCACTTTTGGTTCAATATCAAAGAGGTTATACAGTCAAAAATTGAGAGTTTTGTATGTAATTTTGGTGCATTTTCTGAAGTTTAAATCCTCAAATATTGTCAAGGATTTTATCATAAATTTAATACTTTTTTAAACTTGTGCAAATTATCTAGTAAATCAACAACATGATCTAAAATACTCATTTTTCAGTATTTATGTTGCCTAATGAGCAGCAGCCATCCATTGTGAAAATCATGTATAAGAAGTTAACTGGTAGATCTAATAATCACTATAGTGCAGGCATATCGTGCACAAAAAGTGCAGAATTGTTCAGTCTTTTGCTACAAGCATGAAAATTGGTACAATGATAGAAGGCAACATGCTGACTAATTCCTGATATAGCGCCACGCCCAAAAATCAATACTTCCAGTTTTACACATGTGGAATTAATTTTCACTTAAAATTAAATACAATTGTTGCATTAACAAGCTGTTCCATGAAATGTGATAATTCTTTACAAGTACTGTTCCTTTTACCTAGCTGACTATAGTGCCCCACCCTATTCCTCGTACTTCCAGTTTTATGTTAATGGCTTTAATTAAATTCAAAATTACTGAAAATAACCGTTTTCTACAATGCTATCACTACCAACTAATCCTATTTGGTCTAATGATGTATGCCCTTTTCATTTCACATGCACTGCGACACCCTAAACTTAGTACTGCCAGTATAGATACATAGGAATACCTCAAGTCTCAAGTATCAAAATTATTGACCTTGTCAAGGAGATAGAATAATAGACGGATATGATTGAAACAACGCAATTTGAACAACATGCAACCATGGCAACGCCTTTTCAAAAGTACTTCCAGTAATAGTACATTGTAATTGATTATTGGGGTTACTGGGATTTATCAATTTTGGATTATGGAAGATCTAATATTCAGTAAGGTAAGAATCTTTGACAAGGGAGAGGGCTATTGCAGTTCACTCGTAGCAATCATTAAATTTTATTATTTCAACTTCCCAAACAAATTAATTCCATTTGCAATCGCCTCCACAATCACACATGGCTGTGCACACGAGCTGCAATTTTGCACATTTTTATCTTGCTGACATTTACATCTGGTCAGGTGGCTACACATTTCCAAAATCTCTTGCTAAGTTTTCCCACAATTGCGTATATTTAATCTTTTCGGTCCGCCTTTGTCTACTGCCAAGTCCGGCGCAGAGGGTAGCTGCAACGACTGACCTGGCTTGATAAGCGGTTAGTCTCTTAATGTGATTTTGGTGGAGTGCTGCAGATGGGATGCTGCCCGCATTGACTTGGCTTTTTTGAAAACATTTCCTTCTATAAAGTCAATAACTATTTGGCAAAAGTTAGTTTAACTGTACAGTAGTACAACAAACTGCTGCAGTAGACTGACATATATTTCCAACAGATCTTTACATACAGAATCATTCAAAGGCCGTTCAAATGTTGTTTTTACTTTTGCAAACAATACCTTCAAGTCTCCAAGGCAGAGATTTTCCCGAATATAGACATTTCATTGTAGCCCGTGAAGACAAAGAAATGAAAAGTTGAAGTTTTACTTCAAAATCGCGGGACGTTGGTGCGCAGATCTCCAGGCCTATTCCAGGCCCTAAAATCGCCCTAAGTTTTGAGTATCTCTGGGGATAATTTTGCTAAAATCGCCCAAAATTACGGCGATTTTAGTGCTCGGAGTAGGCCTATTTCCAGAGCCAGAGGAAAAAGCAATTGAAGATGGGCCCTTTTCTTCCGCTCTCCACCGATGCTCCATTTTAAGAGTATTTACAGTATATTAAAGCTACACGGAAAGATCAGAAATCGAAACAAGGATAGGAAGTCACTGATATTCGATGGGGATCAAACTTGGGACATCTCGCACTAACCAACTGTGCGATCCTTGCTCCTAAAAGTCGTGGAAGCCATGGAAAGCAGGAACTGAAGTGCAGCTGCTTTGCTAGGACCTAGTGCTCTGAAAACTTCAAGTACTGCAATAACGTGGAAAGATTTTTCTGCGTCCTCTCCAAACATGGCGACTGCCAACACCACCACATCAGTGTCGAGAGTACGGGTAAGGAGTTTCTGAATTGCATAGTTGACACAATCCTTACAAATGAAAAAAAAAAAGCCTTGAGTCTGATTCCTCTTGAGTGCATGTTGCCAATCCAGTGAATTCCCGTTCTACATCACATGCAAATCCTTGTCCAAAAGAAGAAATCAAGTGTATGTTTCCAGGCAACTTGATGACTTTAATTTGCAAATTTCAACTAAAAGTAAAAAGCTCTCAAAAACCTAAGGAATCCAGCAAATTCCCGTTCAACACTAATTTTTCTCCAACAGAAGAAATCAAGTATTTCTTGTTGGGCAATATGATGAATTTGCAAATTTCAGCTAAAAATAAAAAAAAGCTCAATAACCTGAGGAATCTTTCCCAGTTGCATGGTATAAGAGTACTTGTTGGCTCTACACGCTTTGGTTGACCATGACTTTGTTAACTTCTAGATATGGTCTGTGATTTGAGGCTATCAGTGCCGCAATATTCGCTCCACATTACATCAACCCTGGAGACATTCTGTATTAAACTGGTTCTTCACAATCATGTGTAATTGATCATGCTATTGTGAACGGGTTTTCTTTATGTGGAAAATTATAAAATAGTGAGAATTATTGATTGTTACGAGTGAAGTGCAATAACAGTGGCCTTTATGCAGGAATACGTTCTGAAAGATGTCAGATTGCCATACACCCAAACCTAATTCCAGATCATCAATTCCAAAGTATTATTACTGGAAGTACTTTCGAAAAGGCGTTGCCATGGTTGCATGTTATTCAAATTGCGTTGTTTCAATCATATCCGTCTATTATTCTATCTCCTTGACAAGGTGAATAATTTTGATACTTGAGACTTGAGGTATTCCTATGTATCTATACTGGCAGTACTAAGTTTAGGGTGTCGCAGTGCATGTGAAATGAAAAGGGCATACATCATTAGACCAAATAGGATTAGTTGGTAGTGATAGCATTGTAGAAAACGGTTATTTTCAGTAATTTTGAATTTAATTAAAGCCATTAACATAAAACTGGAAGTACGAGGAATAGGGTGGGGCACTATAGTCAGCTAGGTAAAAGGAACAGTACTTGTAAAGAATTATCACATTTCATGGAACAGCTTGTTAATGCAACAATTGTATTTAATTTTAAGTGAAAATTAATTCCACATGTGTAAAACTGGAAGTATTGATTTTTGGGCGTGGCGCTATATCAGGAATTAGTCAGCATGTTGCCTTCTATCATTGTACCAATTTTCATGCTTGTAGCAAAAAACTGAACAATTCTGCACGATATGCCTGCACTACTAGTCACTAATCACTAATGTCTTTTCTTGATATTCTAGGGGCAAAGGAAGTACTATATTTTTTAAAAATCTTAAGAGGTGTCAGTGACATCATCTTCTCAACCACAAAACACAATCCTAAGCACAAACAATGTTAGAAAACTCTTTCAAAGAAAGTAAGTTATTCAAGAAACTAAACACAAAGAAATGTAGATGTGGTGAAGTCATGCATTGGTTAAGTACATGTATCACACTATCTCTCACTGATGCCTCCAAAGATTCATAAAAATCTAGTACTTGCCATTGGAATTTGGAGAAAACACATTTACCAGTAACTGTACACATGCAATTTAATTGTACATAGCTCTTTGAGATTCTTTCAGTGAAGTTTTAGCTATTAAATCATTTTTTTAATAATTTTGATCACAGTCCCACTTTAACTGATAGAGAGTGATCCCAGAAAAAAGATGCCAGACTTGTGTCCAGGGGAGAGGCGTATATGTAGGACAAGGGAGGTAGATAAGGAGAAATATGGATGTAATATAAGGGGTATAGAATGGTCTCTAGAAAATAAAGAGGCTCGCAAAAATTTGGTCAAGGCTCGGAAGCTCGGTGTTAAATCAATTGGGGCTCGGATTTGATTTTTGTAGAAGCTCGGAGGCTCGGATTTTTCGAGATATTAGGGGCTCGGAATTTTCAAATGCTGGGGTCGGAAGCTCGGATTTTGGATTTTGCATGTTGGCTAATGAAAGCGTCAGAGTAATAAAAATAATGGCAAAATAGAATGAAGAGTGATGTTCATCATATTACTTTCGCACTTTCGACATCGTACTATTTTTATTGCCGAAACAATGGAGATATATTGTAGTGACAATATCACGTTAATTATAGAACATTTTTTCGTATGAGACTTTTGAATGAGAATTTTCATACGATTTTTAGTTCCGGGCTCGAATTTTTAAAACACAGAGGCTCGGGCTCGGATTTCTATTTTAGCCAAAGGCTCGGGCTCGGATTTTAAAACAAGGGGCTCGCAGGCTCGCGAGGCTCGGATTTTACCATTCTATACCCCTAATATAGTACATGTACAACTTATAGGATATGACTTCTTAAGGCTAGTTGTGCAATTTGTAAAGAAGGTGCAGTGAGGATATTCAGGCAAATATTCAGTTAGGTCTCAGTCTAGTGCATTTTTACATGTATATCAGTCTTCTACACAGACCTCTTATTTTAGCCTTGATTTCTATGGATGCTGTGTAGTTATTTTGAAATGTGATGTAGTCAATCTGGAAAATAAGAATATAAAGAGCAATATTATTATATTAATTAATACCCATCCATTGTAAAATTCTGCTTACAGAATATGCAATAGCTCTCCTGGTGGACCTTAAAACCATCCTGCAATACTGTTAACCATACAACATAGGTGTCTTCCTTAGAGAGGACTGTACTGTCAATAGATGTACCCCTTATCAACATTGAACAAACTTCCTTAGAAAATTGTATGCATTAGAAAGATGTCTTCCCTATAGAGATGTGTGTATACGCCTTAGAAAGGTGTGGAGAGGTGTCTACATCCTTCCATACAGGAGGGTCTAAAAAGTATAGATCCTTCACTGCAAATACACTGTTTAAAGGTTAACTAAAGGTAAAGCAAAGGTATTTAGCAACCTTATTTAATGTCGATAGCTCGTGACAGTTGTACACTGATAAACTTGAGGCTGATGGTGTGCTCATTTTACCCCCAGGCTCTCTTAGTCAGTGCTCCGTTTAAGGGTATTTAAAGCTAATTTAAGCTACACAGAATGAAAAGAAGTTGAAACAACAAGCGAGGTCAGGACAAGGGATCGAACTTAGGGACCTCAGGCACCAATTAAGGCCATGCACTAACCAACTGTGCCATCTTGCTCATTTAAGTTTACTTCTTGGTGGAATTAAAAAACCTATATGCATAACTGCCACATTGGAAAAAAGAAGGAAGACCAAATCTGATGATATGGTAGCAAATTAGGTTAAGTCTAAGGGACAGATCATTTATAACATCATAAAAGGGGTTGGTGGATTTGGTGTAACAAAATCATATATTTGTACCGTCCAACAAAATCTTCCCATGCATTTAGCTCATTCTCAGTTTAGCAGTAGCTTAAATCAAAAGTCAGTGTGCTTCATGAAAATCTAAAATCTAAGGGCCAATCCATTTTATATTCCCCCACTCCCCCTATTGATGATGTTTGATTTAATACTGTTAAACCCCCTCCGCCAACCCTTGGACCCCTCAGAAAATTTAGTTTTTTAGGAGTTTTTAAATACCCCTCGGAAAAGGCATTTCACATCCAAAACCGTCAGAAATATGGTCGGTCACTTTACGGATCACGTCACCCCCTCGGAAACGGGCCCCCTTGTAGTGGGGATACAAAATGGAATAGTAAAATTACCATTACAAAAGATGTAATCCCCGATTTTAAAAAATATATCCCCCTCCCCCCCGTAAATCTACCGTCCCCTATACGACTAAAATCCCTAAAATCTCACTTTGACAGTATCGTGTCCTGGAAACAACACATCAACCACAGCGCAACCAGATTTGAATGCAGTCCCTGACGGTAATTCGCCAACTTTTAGCAATACAGGCTTACGAATGATGCAGTCCAATGATGATTCCTTTTGTCTATCCATTTATAAGCTACTTGGAGTACATAATACAAAAAATATACTCGAGATTTTCAAAGACTTTCTTTCATTGTTGTTGTCAAGGAGCCATCTTGACTTTTTTAACCATAATGCATTACGATCGAGACAGCGATCGAGACACAGGGTCGACACAGGAGGCCCGCTCAAAGACACAGTGGAAATCAAAAGTAAATGTTTTTTACCACTTGACGACTAGCAGCCCAATTTTTTCTTAGATTATAAATGTAATGTAAGAAGAAGAAGGAAAAGCGAGGAAAAGTGTAAATGGTTCGTTTGCCGTCCTTGATTTTCCAGGCCCCCTGTTTCATGGATTCCTGTGCCGGCGTAGACTGGGTTCTAGGTCGTCTTCATTAATTCATGCGTTTCATGGAATCAAGTAAAGTTCTACAGAGTAAAAGATCCTTGACTCCAACATGAAAACTTATAATACTGTTACCGTACAAACTGACATAAATGATGTGGACAGCAACGAAGAACTTACTGCCCTTTTTGCAAAAGCTTTGGAACTATGTCAGACAGTTAAATCCACTCGAGGGAACTGTTCTTCTTTGTCATGTGAAAATGCAGCAGACTGCACAGCCATTAAAACAGAGATTGATGACAGTGGATGTCTATATGGTGTGGAAGCTAAAGCTTTGTTTGGTAAAACCTCTCAAGCGATCTGTTGTCCATCATCTACAAGCACCCAGTCAAGTGAAAATAGAACAGCTGTTAATGCAGAGACAGACAAAGATTACAGTGAATGCCTAGAGAGTATGATTGCTGTTTATGCACAAATCAAACAAGAAATTACAGATGCAAGGGAAGAAGCATTGAGGAAATCTTCAAACGAAACTGATAATGAAAGTATTGAAGATGATTTACATGAAGAGGCAGAATTTGCAACAGGTCATCTGAATGAACAGGAAGCATCATTGTCTGTAGAAATAACAAAATGCTCTGAATGTGATAAGGTGTATGTAAATGAAGAGGCTTTAAATGAACATCTGAAATCACATGAAAACAGTCCATCTCTTAATCATATTAATAATAATGATTACAGAATTGAGCAAAATTCAATTCTGGAAAAGGACCAAGAAGATGCAACTCAAGGGAATTTGGAACAATCCATTGTTCAACAAGAAAGAGCTGATAAAAATCAAAATATAATGGATAAACAAAGTGAAAGAATTCCTAAAAAGAAAAAGAAATACCAGTGTCAGTATTGTGAGGGTGCATTTACAACAAATCATTACCTGAAGGAGCATGTAAAAAGGCACTTGGGGATTAAATTGCATAAATGTTCTTTTTGCAAGAAATCATTCGTTACTAAATCAGAACTTAAGGTCCACACGGCGTACCACACCAAAGAAAAATCAGTTAAGTGTGAATTATGTGACAAATCATTTGTTAGAAAATCGGATATGGTCAGCCACCTGCCATCACATTCTGATGAAAAGCCATATAAATGTGATATATGTGGTAAACAGTATACACAAAAAAGTAATCTTGCTGTTCACTTGCGAATTCATACTGGAAAAAGTCAGTACAAGTGTGACATTTGTAACAAGTCATTTGGAGGAAAATTTCACCTAGTTGTACATATGAGGACACATACTGGAGAAAGGCCACATAAATGTAAAATCTGTAAAAAGCAATTTTCACAAAAGAATCATCTTGTTAAACACTCAAGAATACACACTGGAGAAAAACCATTCAAATGTGAAATATGTCACAAGGAATTTACATCGAAAAATGACCGGGACAAGCACCTCCGAACACACACTGGAGAAAGGCCATATAAATGTGAAATTTGTCACAAGGCATTTTCACAGAAAGGCTATATGGGTAGCCACATGAGAAAGCACACTGGAGAAAGACCATATAGATGTGAAATTTGTCATAAAACATTTACACAAAAAAGTGGCCTGAATGTTCACTTGCGAACACACACTGGAGAGAACCAACATGAATGTGAAGTTTGTCATAAGGTATTTAATGACAAATCTACTGTTTTAAAACACTTGCGAACACACACTGGAGAAAGGCCTTATAAGTGTGAAATTTGTCCTAAAACATTTTCACAAAAGGTTAATCTAGATAGACATTCTGTAACACATACTGGAGAGAGAAAGCATCAATGTGAAATTTGTCACAAGTTTTTTACTGAAAAATCCTCTCTTTTGAAACATTTGCGGATACACACTGGAGAAAGACCTTATAAGTGTGAAATTTGCCATAAAACATTTGCGCAAAAGGGTAATCTAGACAGACATTCTGTAACACATACTGGAAAGAGAAGGCATCAATGTGAAATTTGTCACAAGTTTTTTACTGACAAATCCTCTCTTTTGAAACATGTGCGAACACACACTGGAGAAAGACCTTATAAGTGTGAAATTTGCCAGAAGACATTTGTGCAAAAGGGTAATCTAGACAGGCATTCTGTAACACATACTGGAGAGAGAAAGCATCAATGTGAAATTTGTCACAAGTTTTTTACTGAAAAATCTTCTGTTTTGAAACATTTGCGGATACACACTGGAGAAAGACCTTATAAGTGTGAAATTTGCCATAAGACATTTGTGGAAAAGGGTCATCTGGACAGACATTCTAAAAAGCACACAAACTGATTAAATACAAAAGCATTGGAATGTTGATTTAATTTAGAGATAATGAAGAGCTTTATCATGGGAATTACATGAATCAGTTGTATGAGACTATAGCCTCCTCTGCAGGCAACTGTTTGCTTTTTCACTTTGGGCCTCCTGTGTTAAAATTTCGCACAGGAAGCCCAAAAGATTGCCTGCGGAGGAGGCTAGTATGAGACTTGTTTATGAAACCCTGGAAGTAGAGTCAAAGAACCAAGGGACTGTTTTGAAGGATGTTGGTTATTTCAAGTTGCATTCAAATACTCTAACTGATATGAACTCGTGATCTTAATCTTATTTTCCTTACAACCATTATCTGTGAAGCATGACCTGTCAAGTTCAAAGTTTGGTCTGGAAACTAACATTCTCCCAGCCACTTTAGACCATTTAGCCACTTCACTGAAAAATATACAGATTCTCACACTGTAACAAAAACAAACAAACAAACAAAAAACATGCAGAATATAAAACTTTAAGCTTTCTTCTTAAATACAAGTCATTTTTTCCCTTAACAGAGCCAAAATGGCCCTTTCTATCTCAGTAATAGTTTAATAATTAATTTGATTGATGTCCATCTGAAGGCATGTTTATTTCAAATCAAACTTGGAAGTTTACAGGTTGTATTTCAATGATAGCATTGGTAATATGTACCTATTTCAAAAAACTTTGAAGGTCGGAGGCCTGAATTATAATCTAAGTCTGAATCTGGATCTCAATCTTAAACCCAATAAAATTGTGAGAACGAGTCTTTTATCTTTAAATATACGTATTAATATGATCCATTCATACTCTATCCCTTTATATTGTAATTCATTGCAAGTTTGAACCAACAATTTTCCTTTTGTCTCACTCAGATTCAGATTCAGATCTCCGACCATCAGTGATTTTTGAAACCGTTATATATCTCATTTGTGTTGCTTTGCTGCAGATGAATTCGGGGAGGGGAGGGGTGGTTACCGCATTGTAGAAATTTCCTAAAAGTATTGAGAAAAAAAGAACCAAGGAACTGTTCATTGTAAATATTAGCAAATCATGTGTAAATAAACTGTTTGTTTGCCTTCAAGTGGGTAATTTTTTGTCTCGTCGGTGGCGCTCTGAGGAAGACGCATTAAAAATTTGTAGATTCAAATGAGAGAATAAAACGATTTTGCAGAATAGCCCTGCCACTTCAACTATTCAGTCTTCGCGTATCGGCGTGCACGCGTAGATACGTATCCACTACAAATAACGAGGGGGCCTGGGGGGTTACCCGTACGAATACCGCAATCCCGCATGAAAAATTTGAAAATACCGCACCACACGAAAAATTCGAAATATTACTCCCACGGGACCTCATGCGCAGAAACATGAATCACAGAAACATGAAATTTTCTGTCGAGCGCCGGAAACAAAATCCCACATCTCGCATGCAGGGTTCAAAAATACCGCATTACCGCACTTCAAAACGTTTTTTCCGTAAAACCGCTACCGCAGGGTTTGAGAATCCCGAAATACCGCAATTTTTTTCTAAAATACCGCAATACCGCACAAAGAAATGGTCAATCCCGCAAACCCCTAGGACCCCCTCAATAACTACTTCGTACATACAGCCATCACGGTTGAGACCCAATACCTCTCGGTCATTTTGACGCGTGCACGCGTATCCACTACTAATCACTTTCCTGTTACAATATACACAGTTCTGTTATGCCGTTTTCAAAAGACAAAGTTATAATTTACACAAGAACTCAATTCCCCCGCATTTTTAATTTTACGTGTAGCCATGTTCTGCATGTTACGCCATAACGTGAACGGTAAATTTTCTAAAGAACTGCTCAGAATATCTAAAGCAGAGTTGTCGTCACAGAGGTCTGTTGGACTAGCCATTTCCCTGAACGACTTCCCTTCGATGAATTTTTTAAATGTAGGTTTGAATGAGATTGCAACTACAACCCGATGACGTCACTAACATTGTTTTGGGCATGTCCTTGAAATCTACGAAATCTAGACCCAACTACCGAGCTGAACTATCGTACACAACAGCTTGAACCTGTGGCTAAAGCCAGGCAACGTTTAATTATAATCTATTGGGGCGTTTTGAGAAGTAGGGAGAGGCTCAATTGAAATTTTGTTGAAATTTTAGACATTTTCCGTTTGCGGGATTCATGTTTGCAATTGATTGCTTCATTATAGTAGAGTGTAGCCAGGAAGAGGGGGTTCCATACACGAATTTTGATGTCCAAATGGCTGCTTTGTAACATGTTTGGGATAAGACTTTAGTGAGCCGGCGCGGAGCGTTGTATATAGCTATTTGCACAACATATGAGCCATTTCGGTCTCCGCTTCTAGGTTCGATGTTTTTGAAAGGGTCGAAATTTGTGTAAATAGCTATATAGTAAATAAGGCTGCTTTTTGTCGATTTGGTATATTCTTGTCGCTTTTGTATACATGTATACAATCTGAATGGTTCATCTGTAACCTGAGCTAGCTTAATTACTCTCGATTTCCGTTCGATCTCAGCGCAGCACTCCATAATTATCTCTTTCAGGGGAATATTTTTATCAAAAAGCTCAGTGAATTTATCGTCATTTAGACTTTCCATAAAATCACTTCCCATAAAAACACTGTATAAAATTACAGCTAGCTAGTGTAAGTGAAATTTTGATAATTCCTTCAAAAAGCAAAACTTTAAAAACTTTCCTATACCGACCTTAGTGAGATTACGTCGGGATTCGGGAGGATAATCTCGACGACACTGGGGTGGTTGGACACTCTGAAATTGAGCACAATTTTTACAATTTCATGTATGTTTTTAAAATACTTATATTTAGGCCTCTGTCTGGGCCTTATAATTATATGTACACTGTTCTTGGGCTGCCTGTTCGAGAGATGAGCTTGGGTATCCTGTGTTTTCACTGGCAGCATTGCATACTGGGATGCCTTGAAAACACGTGATCAGCCAACATGACAAAGAGTGAAGAGGAGTATGTCTTCTTGCTGAGGTTTATGTACGAAGACTACGAATTATCTATAAGAATATGGTAGTTTACTAATTGTTTTTGGGAAGTACATGTCGGTAAGTGGTTATTAATTGCATCAGTAATGTTTTGCGTTCCACAATAATATGATTTCATGTCGATAAATCACTCGAGGTAGTGCTTCTGACAGTACAAGGCGAAAAATGGCGCCAAAGTCTGTAGTAGTTCTGTAGTAGCGCCTTTGTAGTTTAATATTGGGAACTTTTTGCAGCTCCTTTCTTTTCTAGAAAGGTTTTCCATTTCTTTTTTCGGAATTATAAGGGCACTTAGAGTTTTAAACTGTATGGCATTTGATGGAATGTTTCTTCGTCGCTGCTGAGCTCATTTGGCCTTTGTGGTAAGCAAGTTGGCTTCCTATAAGATATCGCATCAACTTCAAGATTCTTATAATAACGTTTAAAGCTATCCATGGTCTTGCTCCTGCGTATATAAAGGATCTCCTGGAAATCAAGACATCAAACTACAGCTTGCGGTCAAGTAGCGCCCTGATGCTGAGAGTACTATCAAGTCTAAAGCCACACTGGGGGATCGCTCATTTTTGTGGTTATTGGCTCTAAGCCATAACCAATATGTCATCGAGTGTGTAAGTCAGTCAGTTACTTTCGGTGAAGCGTTCGGCTTTTACGAACTGAGAACGGAAATATGTCGTTCGCCTCTTGACATATTTTACGCAATTTTTTATTTCGCTTTGATTTTATATCTGGTTTAATATTACCATTTGAGTGAAAAGTAAGGCATTTTTCAATAAATTTGTGTTTTTTTGGGGTTATGGAATGTCTACGAGACTTCAACGAACAAACTACGAACTCGAGCTACAGTGCCGGTCACGCTTGTCTCCATTTTCGCGATGGCTTGACAACTTGAACTTGGTAACATGTGGTAAGTAAACGATGTTTGTTCCTTATTTTTTAACAATTTGCATCATTTTTCTGTTATTGGACTGGAATTTGAGTGTTCTATAATGTGTTAGGAGTTTGTTTTTAAGGAATCGTTCAGGATTTGGGGTGGTTTGCAAAAGATTTTGAGCGTGGAAGTCGGTCGTAAACACAGGGTTTGTTTTACAACGATTGAGCTCTGCTGTAATATATGTCACTTTATGTATAAAATCTCGTGTGGATTTCATTTGCATTTATGTCTTTACTTTCGCTTTGGATTTCTTTGGAAAGTCTTTGGTATTCTTGACGTTATTTGGCTTTGTTGTATATTTGAGTCAGTGAAATTGAGCCGGATTTCCAGTTGACAGAAAAGCTGTCAGACTCGAAGACTTACGACTTAATCTCGATTATTTGTCATCGGATTCTGAGTCATTACAAGATTTTTAAAACCACTTCAGATTGTCAGAGGCTATTTATATCTTTCTGCCTATTGATTATTTTTGGTCTCTCGACAAACCCAAAATGATCGACCAAAATGAATCGAGTTATAGTTTATTTAAGCTTACTCATTAGAGATTACTTCCAAAACATACTGTACTATTGACAAATGTTTTTCTCCTAATTTTTTTGTTCCAGATTTTCTAGCCTGCGTCACATCCGGACTTTTCCTCCGTTAAGTCCGTGTGCGAAATAACGAACAAAACCATGTTCTGAGACCCCCAGCAAATAGCAGGATTATAGATAATAGATCCTGATTGGCTGATGCATTTTTGAATTCTAACGAGACTCGTGATTGGCTCGCTTAATGTTCATTGTGTCGATGTTTTGACAGCTTGATGGACTCCAGTTAAAACTAACTTTATTGCTAGCATGACCCGGGGTCAATCTCGTAATTCCTCTTTGAGAGAATGTTTTGTGAACTAAGGCTATCATTTAGCAATATGTTCGATTGGAATGTTTCGAAAGTTTCCTTTTATAGCAGGCAAATCGATGTATGTAACTGGTAGGTTGTTTTGATTGAAAATCTGTCTGTGTTTTCATAATCACGGTAAATCTAACGGAAGTGTTGTCATGGCGAAGACAAACACACCAGTGATCATAGAGCCAATCACGAGTCTCGTTAGAATTAAAAAATGCATCAGCCAATGAGGATCTATTATCTATAATCCTGCTATTTGCTGGGGGTCTCAGAACACGTTTTTGTTCGTTATTTCGCAGACGGACTTAATGGAGGAAAAGTCCGGATGTGACGCAGGCTAAGATTTTCCTGTTACCAAGACATTCCTAATGTAAAAATAATACTAATGCTATAACAATCAGTGTGAATAAACAATTCATGTTTGTTAATATATGCTTACAAGTTGCATGATTGGATATATGTTTAACATTTTATCAAGTTTTATACATTATATACAACAGTACAGTTATTACCGTCTATACATTAGTGGAGTGATTATATTTAACCTGTGAAAAAATTGTACACATACTGGTTATATATAGACTGTCCTATTGTTTATTCTGTTTTTTTTTTCAAAAAGTCAAATGCCATGGGGTTTGCCTGGGGGAGGGGGGAGGGGGGGCCAGGGGCGGTAACAGAAGGGACTGATACAGTATATGACTGGTTCAAATACTAAGACCAGTTATCCATATGTACTGAGAGTGATCATATGTTAATGCAAATGTAAAAGTTAGGCCATAACTCTAAAAATCTATGATAGTAAACACGGTGATGATTGTGAATACTATATGTTTGACTACCAATAACCACATACCCTTATAGAGGGCTTTTATTTATGGCTGCCCCAAAACTGTGGAACGCTCTTCCAAGTAACACTCGCCAAAAAGAAACTCTAGAATCATTTAAAAAAAGTCTTAAGACACATTTCTTTAAATTAGCTTATAATTAAGGATATAAATTATAGATCTCGATCATTGGGTAATATATTTTTCATTATTCTTAAATAGAGCGATAACACTTATACCGTGAAATAACTTAGTAACTAAATAGAGACAAATAGTAGCAAAACCCTTTGTATTCTATTGTTTCATTAGTACTATTTGTACTTTTTAGTTAGTACTTGTTTCACGGTTTTAATGCTAGAGTGATTTTCATAAACCCGTGAAACAAATTTTAGCTATTAATGTGTAATAATCAAATTCAAACAATAGAAAACAAAAGCTTTAGAGTTTAGTAATGTTTAATAAGCTAAGTTTTATTTCACAGGTTTATGAAAATCACTCTATCGCTCTATCATTATTTTATTATTTTTAATTAGGAATTATTATTTTTAAAGTTTTTATAGTTATTAAATTATTATTAAACTAGACGCATGGCTGCGTGAACTCGGGCTTCTGATTTTACGCGTATTATAGTTATTAGATATGAAAACTTAAAAAGTACTATTAAATTCCCCTTAAAAATAAACTGGGAAAGAAAACCACTCTTACTTTTTGTCGATTTTCACGTGTGTTACAGTGGTATTCAAAAACCCATGAAACACTTACTAATTTATTTACTGCTATTCTGCTTAAAGTCTTTTGTTCCATACACGCTATTAAAAAGTAAATGGTATTGTTTCACAGGTTTTTGAAAACCACTCTGTGGCTCAAACAGTATTAAAATAGACATAATTTTAAACACAACATAATTTTATTTCAAATAAACTCAACTAATATTTAACATAGCATGAAGTTTTCTTAGAGAAAATAACAGGATATAAATTACAACAAAAAAACGAAAATTGCATTACATATCAACGTTTGTCGCAATAAATGTTTCGCTGTTATATGAAAGCTTGAAGTTTTATACTGAGAAAAGTCTTTCTGCTAGTGTGTTACCATCTACAGTTTGTACATCAATCCCTGCTGGGCATCAGAATGTACCACTACGCGGGCAGAAATCTTTGGAGCGCATTGAGCGGATCTCATCAGAAATCCACAGGTGTCGCATTTTAGGACATTTGTGCAAGTACGTTGCATTATTTTCTTGTCGCAGTTTATACAGCTCAAATATTGCTCAATATTCTGAATGGATTGGATTTCATTGACTTTAACATTTTCCTCCTTCTGTCTTCCACTTGTCTGAATCACCAGTTTCGTCAAACCTTCGTCATTACACAATGTCACTTTGGTGTTGGTTGTGGTGGAAAGTTTCTTTTTTCCTCCCCATAGTCTAACATTCAGGTTGTTGAATGTATAGCATTGACCTGTGGAATACATGAAAAAATTCTATTAGAAAGAGCATAATTTTACCTGAAAACAACAATGATTTGCTTGAGATATATAAGTTTGACAATAATACTGGTAAGATCTTGGTACTATGTGGCATGGGAAAATTAAAAAACTGAAAACATTTGCGCTGGGTAGCTTTGCTGCTAAAAGGTCCAAGTTCGCGCGACAAACGCGGCGCTTGTCGAGACAAACTGACAAGTTTCATGCTTGAACAAACGTGGGAAAAAGTAGTTTGGCTATCACGCTAGCTTGAAAATGGTAGTACTTTTTCAACCGCAAAAGAAAATTTTTCTATTGTCCGAAATTAAAATGAGTATATAGAAGCCGTAAATAACTTACCCAGTTTTATTTGGTTGATGTTGTTTTCCCAAATGTCGAAGGGAATGGATCCACTCTCATCCGCCACTACTGCTTCTGTTAGTTTATATTGTTTTCTAGGACTGCCCACTTGGCGTTGTTCATTCAAACTGATTATTTTTCCTTGAATAGAGACAACGTCCCATTCTTTATTGGTATTGAGGACTTCCAAGATGGTGCTAGGTTCTGGCTCTTTTTCTTTAAGACTTGAGTTAAATTGGAAATTGTATTCCATTAGTTGTGGCGTTGATATGTTTGTAATGTCGTTGACAATTACTTTTCCGTCTTTGGTATAGGTGATGTTTGTTAACTTTATAGGCGTGTGGTTGGTTGCACTTCCAACTAGCAATGGTCGTTTATGTCTTGAATATAGAAGCCCATGTACAAGGTCTTTCGGGGACGTTTGAAGCGTGAATGAGGAATAATCAAGCGTATTCATTCTATTTCGTCTCTCATTGGAGATGGCTTGTACATATCCTATCAGTACTGATTCTCCACGTGCAATCTTGGAAGGCGATGTGAATTGAAGCGGCTTGTACGTTCTTTTCGTGGGACTAGGGGTTTGAGGAGTTGAAGAGGGCGTTGGAGGCTTTGGAAGAGGCGGTGAGCTTTCGAAAGAAGACTGAAATGACGAGCTTGCATTTGAACTTGAGGAGGATTTATCCTTATCAATAGTTTTCCATCGTGACGTCTTCAACTTAGTCTGGCAAGTCTTGAAGAATTTGGCGCGATTAGACTAGCATTGCTTGCTTATATAAGAAGTATTCTTACCTCTTAGAAAGCATGTAGAGAGTAATTCTGATTGGTCAGTTTTGTAATGTATAAGGTAGCCAATCACTAGATTAGGTTTCAATCAAGATGGTGATTGGAAAAGCTGTTTGTGTTTTTAACAGAAAGATTTAAGTGTTTATTTTGATGTATGAAGCATTATTTCGTGTTATGGCCACATGAATTTGAAGGTAAGTAGCTATATTAAAACATTCTGTGGTATTTTATGGCTTTTAATTGATATCATCAGGTTAAAAATTGTACATTGTACGGTATACAACTTTAAATATACTGTTGTTGAATTCATTAGCTGAATTCATTAGCTGTTTGCGTGACATGGTGCTAGATTCAGGATTGAGATAATTGAGGTTAAAGTCTCCTAAGATGATATCAATGCTATATGTTCTTAAAATATTATCCATGTTGTTAACATATTGGGTTGTATTGGAATTGGTTTTCCTATAGATTAGCAGGAATGTCATATTTTGATTGGTGTTGCAGTTAAATATTTTATACAATAAACCATTGATATTGGGAAAATATTGTACTTGCAGTATACTAATATTTTCTTTAGTACAAATAGCTAAACTTGAATATTTATCAGTAGGATGGTCTTGCCTATATAGTGTAAAAGGGTGCAGAGTTTCTTTGATAGTGTCATCTGAGTGGTGGGGTAAAAGTTCAGTTTCAGTCAAAGCCAAGATATCACATTCTGTAAGCCTTGCATCATGTTTGATATCAATGCAATGTTTTCTTAATGAGCGTATATTTAATAGACCTACAGTAAGTATACTAGTATCTTGATTTGTCACAGTGGATGCAGAAGTTGAATTCTGTCGCATTCTGTCATATTCTAACTGTACTTTAGGGTTGGCTCTAACATGTTTGTTTTCTATTTGACCAATCACATGTAGTCCTTGTAAAGATGTTGCTCTACTTAGTGCTACATAAATCTGACCATAGTTAAAATGATTTTGTCTATTAAGGTTAAAGCTAACAACAATTTCATTGAGTGTCAATCCTTGTACTTTATGTACTGTGCATGCCCATGCTAGTGTAATAGGAAACTGAAGTCTTTGTAATTCTGGTGAAGATGCAACACACACTGATACTCTTACTGTAAATTACTGAATGATTCTTTATGAAGTTTATAACGGTGATTCCACATTCATGGACGTTACATTTGGAGAGAATTTACAAGAGATAAATATTGCTGAAAATTCCCAGATATTCAGAAATAATTCCTTTCTATTAAAATCAGATAGAGAGGATGTTAATACATGTTTTGCATGGAGATATAAAAATTAACTCCTTATGTGACAAGTTATATTTAGATATCTTTAGCTGTCATGGATGTTACACAAAAAACAACCACTGTTTCAACAACAAACTTTCAAACCTTAATTGCTGTGAATCGTGCAAAGATATCAAACATACATTCCAATGGTTATTTGCATTAATGTTGTTCTTTGAAGCATGTATTGCTTCTTACTTATTATTAGGTTTGTATTTTCAATTATTGCTAAAAATCATTTGTTCATGGACGTTACGTTCTTGTCATGGACGTTACAGCCTGTGAAATCTAGGGAAATAACAGCTTTTTTCTTGCTGTCTGATCATCAATTCAAATGTAAACCACACATCATTGATGTTTATGCCAATTTCAAGCAATTTAGGCCACAATCATAAACAAATGAACAAAAATAAAAATAAATAAGTCCCCTACATTTTTTGTCTGTCTGTCCACTTTTTGTGTTTTAGACCTGCGAGAGAGTGGAAATGTTCATAAAACACTTCTATTCACTTTTTATAAAGATTTCAGAAGGTTCTTTGCTCATCATTACCTAAATTAGTCAGGAAATAAATTTTTTTCAAAATTTAACTGTTCATGTCTCATGTGGAATTGCCCAACAACTTAAGACAGTTCTGTTTTTACATTTATTTTAATGAAATATATATTCCAAGAATCATTTACATTATGTATCCTAAGAATCATTTGCACTATGTATCCTAAATATTATGTATATTATGTATCCTAAGAATCATGTACATATATTCTAAAAATCATTTACATTATGTATCCTAAGAATCATGTAGATATGTATTCTAAAAATGAAGTATTATATATTCTAAGAATCATTTACATAATCTATCCCAAGAATCATTTATACTATGTATTCTAAAAATCATTTATATTATGTATCCTAAGAATCGGTTTTATTCATTTTAAACTAGAACTGAAACGTGATGATATTCGATATGAAAAATAAGTCTTAAAACTTTGTATGGTTTAATATAAACATTACTTGAATATTGAGAAGATCCTGAATCAAAGTAGACAAGTTTCTTCAATTAGTTTAAAATATCCAAGCATATTGATAAGGTTTTGTATGTACTTCAACTACAACTATAAGGTGATAAAGTTAAATATAGTAAATATGTAAAATCAATTTTAACACTTTGTATGGTGGAATATATGTCAAATAATGTAAACCAAAAATACAAGCATGTGCAAGTGGAATATGCAGGTATATAACAGTAGATTATTGAATGGATACTACTTTCGAATTTGTGAAATTATATGTTACAGTCATAGTGTCAATGCAAGACAGAATTTCCACTAGTTTGTCATCACTAATTTCTTGTAAATTCTCTTGTGCATTCTCTTGAATATTATATTTTTCCAACATCTTGTTTAATACATCATGAAAAAAGGTGAGAGAGAGTTTTTTCTTCTCATTATCGACACACTCAAACACTACTTTAGCCCAGTACTGGGTGGTACACCGTTTTTTTGTTCAATGTTAATGTTTGATTTGAGGGTCAGTTTCAGTAACATTAATACAAAATTCGGTTTGCTTTTCTGTTTCTGTTGAGATTCTTTTCTTTTTATGGGCTCTTTGGGCATCTAATCTAATTTGTTTTTCTGATGACGTTTCCCTTGACTTCTTATTTTTCATATATGCTCTCATCTTTGCTAATCTATTTGCTCTTTGGGTTGGCGTTTCCTCTGACAGTTTTTGTTTTCTACGCAATCTTGCTTTTTCAAGCTGGTTATGTTTCCTAACATTACCATTTCCATTAGCTTTATGTTTACCTAACTTTACAATGCAACTTGGTATAACAGTATAAACAAAAAAGTAAACGGGCATTATTTCACGAATGCCCTGTTTAAATCAAAAGCAAGTGCATTTAAATATTGATGTAATTGACTAATATCACAACATTTCATAACAACAGCAGTGCGATTTTCATCAAAACCACCACTTTCACTGCAGTGAATGAGAATCAAAAACATAAAAACAATTGTCTGTATGTTTAATCAAAGCCATAGTATAACCATCCAATATAATAAATGCGTATTTATCATTCGTGAAAGCATTCACCAAGGCTGAATATATGATATGGTGAAGATTTCCATGCTCCAATTTGGTGTAACCTTTTTCGAAAGTTTTTTTGACTTTACTGATTCTCACTTGATCTCCAACTTTAAACTTATATACGAATGGGAGGAGAAATGGATTTCCCATACAAAGTGTGCCATACTACATTTTCATTCTTTTTGGTGACTTGGATGGGTTTCATCTTTATACTTCGATGAAAAGTGTTGTTGTAAGACTTGAGCAAATCGGGAAGAATGTCAATTGTACTGATGCTGTATTATTGTAGGTAAAGTATTTATAGAGTTTATTTTTCAAAGTACGGTTAAATCGTTCAACGACCAATGCTTTGCTTCGCTGTTGGTAACAAAGAAGTAAACGTTCTTTTTCTTCAAGTAGCTCTGAAGAGTGCGATTGAGAAACTCTGTTCTGTGGTCAGATTGAAGCTTGCCGGGAATTCTTCCTGTTTTGAATATTTTCATAAAGGCCTCTGTAAGTTCTTGTCCGGACTTGGTTTTGAGTGGAATGGCAAAAGCATACTTGGAGAGGATATCGATCACAGTCAAGAGATATCGATAGCCCTTGTTGTATCTGCTCAGTGAACTCAAGTCTACAAGGTCAGCTTGAAACTGATTGTCTTTGCCACCAACAATCACTCGAATTGTAGGAAACTAACGACGCGCTGGTCTGTGTAGAGTGTAGGTTTCTTGGCGCTCTAACCAATCTTTTACCTGTTTTACCTGTTTTTACCTGTGATTTTCTTATGTCCTTGTTCTTTTGCAACATGCAAAACAGCCTCAGGTCCAGAAAAGCTTCCTGTGCTTTGAAGATTGTAGTAAATGTCGTTCAGAATCTTGTCCATTGCAAAATTCAGTATTTTGTACAATGATTTTCCCTCCACAGCAAGCCAGAATACAACGAATTCGATTAAACAAGTGCTCAAGTCGTAGCTTAAGGGAACCTGAAAAACAATCCATGTTCACCCTTTGCCAGCCAAAGACAACTAAGGTCGAAATGACAAGCCCAGTTTTTTCTATCTCCCTAGGTTCTCTTATAACTTGTTCCATTCCTCTTCTGTCAATTGAAGTTCCTTTATCCGACGAAAAAACGCCAACTGTTG
Organism: Telmatactis stephensoni; assembly: GCA_029948255.1. Classification (NCBI taxonomy): domain Eukaryota; kingdom Metazoa; phylum Cnidaria; class Anthozoa; order Actiniaria; family Isophelliidae; genus Telmatactis; species Telmatactis stephensoni. The sequence continues at coordinate 155,391 of JALIZF010001547.1, read as the reverse complement.
TCCCCAATGCAAATCAAGTTGACCTTATTTGTAAATGATGGTTAAATCTCGAACCCTTTGATTTTGGAGGGAATTAAAACGACTAGTCAATTCAGCCCAATCCACAGGAAAGCACATTCGACTCGCAATAATCGACAGGCACTGATAATATAATTTGAAGTAAATGAGTCCCATGTTGCTACATTGAATGCTTAATGCATACTGACCAGAGGACTAAGCAGACGGCAGTTAAATTAAGCATGAGAACACATGAAACAAGCCATTTTAAAGTTTAATCAATGTGTTTATTTACATTCATTTATTTATTTGTTTACAAATACACATTTAAATATCTAAAGGGATTGTCGTCACCCCATCTTCCACAACTTTACGCTTGGGATAGAAATAGGAAAAACCTGCTCGAGTTTGATGGTACGTGTACATGCTGTGGTGAACCACACGAAAATCCTTATTGACACCCTGTGGCACTTTAATGTGTGCGCAAAACACTGAGAAATTTGTCCTTGTCAATATTGTTATTTTGCTTGTTTATGCCTTTGCAACTGTATTTGTTACACATACATGTTGGGTTCTCTCCCTCTTTACATTTCGGATTGTCGCAGCCTTTAAAGCAGTAATAGGTTTTAGAGCATAAACCGATAATTCCTTCACCCGACCACTCTTCCTTAAACAAACCTGGAGTACGCTTGTCATAAGCCTTGTTGGCGGGTGTGTCGGTTCTTGGAAGCCAGTTGTGTTTGTAACAATTAAATTCTGCGCGTAACTCAGGCTTCACTAACTGCTCAATACTCTCTCTCCTGAAATGGCTATGTATGCTGAATCTGTATCCATTTCGCAATAAGTGAAATCAGAACGATCTAAATACTTATCAAGAAAATCATAATAGAATTGTAGCATTCGTAATTTAGCGTACTGATATACAAAAAAAACGATCTGTAGTGGTAGATTTAGAGAAATATTCTTTTTACATGATTGAACTTCATATATACTTTCCTTGATAACATCAATGTGTCTAAAAAATGGAGAGTTTACTAATGCTGAGGCCTTGGTTTCTTCACTAAATCTTATTTCACGGTGTCGTTGCTGATCTGTCATCGTCTTGCCATGACTTGCATTTCCCACCAGTTTCATCGTGTCACCGATGATGGCCTTGCTCGGATCGCCATCTCCAGCACGTCTGGCTTCTGAAACAGCCTCCCCAAAAGGTTGAAAGCATGGAATAGGGGGTATATTCAACCACCTGGGAAATTGTCGTAATTTCCAAGCCGTGTTCCAGGTACCATTTTATTAACGGGGTGCCCAACAAGATCTTGGTTCCAAAAAAACTCCCAATCAGGCTACGGCGTGGTTGTGTCATCAAGTCATGCTCTTCTGCAAATGTTTCCATGAATTCCCCGATGTCTTCCCTTGCAATCATGGTGTTTTTAAAGATGGGACACATTTCAGAAAACTTTGGCTTCAGGTCCTCGGGAACATGGATATCACATTCAAGTACACCAAACAGACGGTCCATTTTCACAGCTTCGATGATCTGACTTTGGGTGAGGGTTGTGTACTGATCCAAAGGACGATAGACCTGACTCGCTAGAAACTGTCTCGAGGCTGGATTCCACTTTTCTCTTGTTGCCACTGGCATTCCCACATTTCGTAGACCGTATACCCCTCGTCTCTTAGATATCAGGAGTTGGCTTGTGTTTCTTCTAGGAGTTCTGGCATAGATTTGTTGAGCAGCTCGTTTCGTTCTTTACCTCGAGTCAAACTACACTTATGCCCGTGCCAAAAACAGCCATGAAACTGAAAGATGGTGCGTCTGGGGGTGTGAAAACCGTCCACAGGCAAATGATGATCGCCAATGCGCTTTTCTGTGTTATTAATTTCGTGGCGAATGGAGATTCCTCTTTGTTCTGCTTCCCATTCTAGCCATTCTGTAGCCATTTTCACCGAGCTCTCTCTTTTATAGTTGCTTTCTTCTCTACGTCTGGTAAAGCTTCCTGTCGGCATCTCCTGCATAATTGCCCATAAGTAAAGAGCGTTGGCGTCATAGCCCACAATTTTATGACAAAGTTTAGCTTCTTCCCCCAAATCATTCTCACGGATTTTTGTCTTTCCTGCTTTGTGATATCGATGGAATATTATGCTCGGTTCCCCAACCAAGTTGTCTTTAAAGGTGGTGTACAGATCTTTGTTCTTTTCGTCAAGCAGAGAGAAGTAAATTCCATGTTCAAGTGTCAGAAACAAGTAGGTTAGTGTCACTCCCTGGATGGATATGCCTTGACGCAGCATGTCGATATGTTTGGGACGCCAGAAGGCGTTCATCTTTTCCAACGCAATGCAGAATGGTTCTACATCCAAGTTGTTGTACCACACCAGAAATTCGCGGAAGGTCTGCATGTTTTTCTCTTGCCAGACTTGTTGGCAGTACTGGTATTCTTCGTCTGAGATGTTGCTATCCTAGAGTAGAAGTAGAGTAGAAGGCGCTGTGTGGTGGAAGTGAAGGATGATCCAACTTCTCCAAGGAATTCCATCCACTCATATGGGAAGAAGCCCTTGACTTGTGGGCATTCATATGCTTTTAAGAATTTGTCGTAGCTGAATCCTGGTGCAAGGAAATTGGTGATGTCTAGGAATCGTAGATGCTTGGTAGAAAGGCACATGAAGTTGTTATTCCTCTTGATGGTGAACTCAATCTGATGATTTTCAACTAGCACAGGAATCAGGAATTTTTTCGTGATGTTCAGGTCGTATTTTCCTGAATTGAAACCAACAACGGAAAGTTGTGTATAGGCCTCCAGTTGATCTCTCAATTTTCTTAAAGTGGCATTGGAACGCTGTTGGGATTCTGGTGATTCGAGTTCGCCTTCTTCTCCATCATCATCGTGTTCTTCATCATCAAATTCTTGGTTGAGTCTTTGGTAAAACGCAGGATTTTCATCTCCTCCTTCATCATCGTTGTTCAAGAAAGCCCGATCCTCCTCCGTCTCCAACTCTATGTCTTCTTCATCATCGTCGTCACTTTCGATCACATCGATTCCCCTAGCATCGTCTTCGTCTGTCTCTACATGCTCTCTTCATTCACTTTCTTCTTGTTGCTGTGGTGGTGTTGGTTGACATCTCACGTCGATTTCAGCAAATACATTTTCAAATCTTTGATGATTTAACTGGTAGCTTTTGTGGCTAATCTCCATCAAGTAGTCGATCGTCTTTTGCAACAACACCTTACTGTCACCGTCTGATACAAAGCAGCGGGGTTCGGAATACTCCTGGACGTTAGAGCACACACTCCAACTCAAAGATACGTGTTGGGCATCCCAGTGAACTTTTTCGGTGTCGTTCAGTAGGCTATCTTGGCTGAAAAAGCATTCAAAATCAAGTCCTCAAGTCCTCGGGAATGTTGATGCCTTCCTCTTCTAGTAATTCAAAAACTGTTTTAGAGTTTTTAAACACTCCACCAGGGAACTTGTAGCGGACTTTGGCTTCACACTTCTTTTCATGACGATTTAGCTTATTTTTTTAAATTTTATTTTATTTACTTTTGCCAAAGGCAGGAACGCCGCAACAGCTTATAAACCAATTACAGCGGGCCCATTAAATTACAATAACAAAAATGATTAAAATGTACGTAAATTTAAAAACAAGAGGTCACTGGTCTTGTGAGGTTTCTGCTTGAGTTACATGTTGGGCAGATGGTTTTCCATGCTCTTGGATCTTCAGGATCATACGTATAGTATAACAAGCTTTATTGGCATGACCTTACATACAGGTATTGCTAAAGCATTTATACATTTAATACAAGTCTGTAGTACTTTTTTAGGGTGCCTTTGAAGCATTCCAAATTCATGGACAGTGACAGTTCTAGATCATTGGCCAGCGCGTTCCAGATTCTTGTGGTTCTGATGTAAAACGATCTTTGATACGACGTCGTCCTACAGGTTGTTGATGAAAATTGGGTGACATTGGACTTTGAGGTAGATCTAGTGGTCCTTCTTGCTTGACGGACTTCTGGAAGAACGTTGTGACTGACTTTGATGATGCCTTTGGCTGCTTTGAATAGAAATAACATGTCTAAGTATTCGTGCCACAAGGTTAACGGTAGCAAGTTTAACTTAATTAATCTTTCTTTGTACGATTCCTGACATACAAATGGCAGGTTGAGTATGTATTTCGTTGCTCTTCATTGAACTCTTTCAACTTTTCGCATTAGGTCTTTACTTTGAGGGGCCCAGACTTGGGTGGCGTACCCAAAATGGCATCTTACAAGCGTCAGATATATGCACCGTCTAATCGAGTGGCTTTTAATAAACTTAGTATTGCGTCTGACAAAGCCAAGCATTCTGTTTGCTTTTGCACACTGTTCTGTTGTTTGCTTGGACCATGATAGGGTGTCAGAAATGTACACACTAAGATCTCTTTCATGTGACGTATACTCGATTGGTGTGTCATGCAAGAAGTAAGTGCTAATGATTGTCTTCATTTTCCTTGTTATTCTTTGGGTTTTTGATTTGGATTCGTTGAATATGAGTTGGGTGGACGTTGACCATTGGTACAAGATTGTCAATGTCTCCTTGTAGCTGGGTTGAATCGTTTTCAGTTTTTATGGCTTTTATGAGTTTGGTGTCATCGGCAAACGTTGCTATTTTACTTGATAGAACAACATCATGGATGGAATTGACATATAACAGAAACAGGATGGGTCCCAGTATTGATCCTTGCGGAACCCCTGATGTTGCTGATAACGGCTGCTCAGATAACACCATTGAACCATTCTAGCAAGTTACAACCAAAGCCATATTGACGTAAGGTATGCAGTAGAATCGCATGGTTGACCTTGTCGAAAGCCTTCGACATGTCTAGATATACAACGTCAACTTGACCTCCTTTATCCATTTTGGCACCAATGAAGTCAATAACTTCAGTCAGCTGTGTCACACATGACTTGCCAGATGTAAAACCATGTTGGGAGTTGTTAATGAGACTTGATACACTGTCCTTGATAGCATTGAAAACGCACCGTTCCAAAACTTTAGAAACCAGAGATAGTAGTGATATAGGTCTATAGTTCTCTACAAATTCCTTGCTATCTTTCTTGTGGATTGGGATGATGTTTGCAAGTTTCCATTCATTGGGGATTGATGCTGATCGTAAAGATTTGTTAAATAGGAGGCAAAGCGACGGAGCAATTACATTGGCGCATTCTTTGAGAATCCTCGCCGGTATTCCATCCGGGCCTGTGGCTTTGGTTGTGTCCAGATTGAACTTGCTGCGGAACTTGAGCACCTTGTTGAGCATCTGGAATTGCAGGATGATCAACTTGGGCCGGGTCTTTGGGCACAGCAGGTGGAAGAGTTTCTTTAGCAACCATAATGTGAAATAGTAGAAAGAACTGGGCTGGTGGCGGTGAACGGCAACGATTCAAAGTCGACTCTCACAGCTCCGAACGACGTTGTGCAATAAGGCACGTGTGTGGAGCTAATATATACTGCTCCGTGCTCATTAATTATTCAGTGAGAATAGAGTTATGACGTTTCTTTCCTTTTTCCTCCACAAAGACTGTTTTAAGCAGGCTGAGTCTATTCTTCTCGAGGAAATTCAGATGATCGCTCAGGCCAGGGTCCAACTCATTGCCATCAATGGACGTTAGGGGGGCATTGTCTGAAGCATGTGTGACAACTAAGAAAAAATGATTGTAAACATTACTTTGTGGTATAAATATGACAACAATCAAAATACAAATGAATTTGAACAATCAATAATAATATGATAGTCCATTGTTAGTAACCATAGTCCAAAGAAGCTACATCACTCTTATAGTTTCAATCTTAAGCTATGAATGGGAATAGAAAAAAATGGTGAAAATGCTACCCTTGATACAACGGCAACAAGCAAGCTTAGATAAGATTTTTAAAGATAATAAATATAAATTCTGATCATTGTCATTCTTTTTGGATTATGTACAATGTACAGTTAATGGTGCAAATAGTTTGTAAATACACACTAAACCAACAAACTAAGCTCTCAATATGATAAAAACGTATAATTTTCATCAATAAATTGACCCATACTTGTCATTACCGCAAATAAACATAACTCTTCAAGAGACTTGGGAGTGCGTTTTATTCAAATTGTTTGGATATTGATGCCAAAATACACACTGATATGACAACTAGGTTTCTCATTTTCACAACCCTTGCCTGACCCCTACTACACTCTCTCTATAGGATTTAACAAATCAGAAACTTTTAGCTTTGAAATTCCATATTTCATTAAAATCATTCATAACTCAGTATTGTTTTAACAGTCATTTCAGAAAATGTTGGCACTGATCAGTCTCCACCCTACAAGACTAGACCTAAAAGGATGATGGGTAGAAATCACTGAGGCAACTATAGCAACTATAAAATGCATATCTAATTACAACAATCGCTGATTGGCTGAGAAGATATATAATCTAATCATTGAATAATCAACTAATCGGATTAGATAATAACTAATTTGCTAGCTAAACAGCCATACCATGTATAAAATCTTAGTTGATGGTAGTATTGATGTTACAATTTATCGTAAGAAGACTCACACAAATAGATGTTTAAACTTTGCTAGTCATCACGCCCCACAGCATAAGATCGCTGTAGTACGAATTTTGTATTCAAGAGCTGATTCTCTGTTAAATAACGATGTTCACAAAGCTTCAGAAAAGAAACATTTTATTAAGTATTACAATCTAATGGGTTAGTAAGGATTTTGTAAAACATTTTACAATAAATATGAACGTGAGTAGCTGGACGTTTCGATGACTTCCTGTCATCATTTTCAACAGCTTTATTTACAGATTAGGCGTGAATTAAAGATATAAGCAAGAAATGAAATTTGCATTCAAACAAAGAGTTTTGCCTTTACGGAGTCTGATTGGATATTTAAGTTAGGTTTAAATTCCCTAATGAGTAACATTTCATAAATCAGGCAATCAAATTTTGAACAACAACGTTTTAGGATATAGAAATGTTCTCCTAAGTCCTGTGTGTCCCTATTGTGGTGAAACATTGAGTGCTTTCCAATTGAAGAGGATGGTCTTTTGTGTTCTTCTATCCTCTGGTATAGGTGTCGTGTTGTGTAACCAATATAGCACGCATCACACGTGCCACACTGAAATTTGTAAATTACATTCTGTTGGTTGACGAGGGATGGTTTCATTTCACATGTTTTCAATTGGCTTTCAATCTTAGTGCTTGTAAACACAGGCTGTAGGTCTTTTTGGATCTTGTGGCTCAAATCTTTTTTCTCAAAAAGCTACTTTTAAAAATTGTCTGATATCTCGAATTATTTGATCTAATTTGCAGAAAAATAATTACCGGTACAAATTTCAAGGCTTGTAGACAAATGGCTACAAATTTCTTAGAAATGGGACAAGGTTTTGATGTAAAAAGACGTGATTAAAATTTGTCTGACGAACAAATCAATAGGTACGGGCCACCTTAATGTAATGCTGTGCAGCATCTGATACAAAACCAAGCTCTCTTGTTAAGGAAGAAAGGTATACTTCCCAATCGATTTTCATAAATGTTCTGGCCACTTTCATTTCAACATGAAGTATGCCAATTCTAAGGACCACCCGATCAAATCAAATCAAATCATTCTCACTGTATTCAACAACTTCCTGCACACTAGGTATGGCAGGCCATCCATAGTGACTGACAGCCATTCTCTCGATCATTTTCCATCACTGTGGTACCTTTTGATACCAGCAGCAAAGCCGACTCTTCTTAAGACTTCTTTCAATGCATCCACTGAGCATGGGTTGACAAATACTGGATCTGATGCTGATACTTTGGTAGGCTGCTCTGTATGGTTTGATGGAACATCTGACCACTCATATGATTCAGCAAATGCTACATCAATATTAACTGTAGCTGTTACTTGCTTCCTCTACATTGAATGATAATAGAGATTCTTTAACTCTTGGCGAGTGCTGTCTTAATGGGGCAATAAGTGCAAAGCCTAAAACTTCACTTCCATCCAACTGCTTTTCAGCAGCTTTTAAATTGGCTCTACAATCTTGATTAATGCACTTCCTTTTTGTCCTTTCCATTACTGTCTGACACACAGGGCGCACACGAGTTCCTTCTCTAGCTTTTATATCTTTGATTCTTTCATCAACATCATCAGTCAGCACATCACCAACCACTGTCTGCTGTTTTGCCACTTTCTTTAACATTTCCTGTAGTATTTCCTTGTTCTGAAGAGAAAACAGAGATTAACTATGAAATTCATTGTTTGATTTTAAGTTTTGACATGATTTTGGGAAATTCACATTCATTAACAGTTCTTATATGGCCAACACCTGTAATCAACCGTGTAGTCTCAGGCCAGTAGCGAACATGCCATCAACTTCGGATGGACTCTTTTTGATTTGCCATCTTTGCAAAGTAAACATAAAAGTAAAATATGGAGTAAAAGCATCCACTGTACCCCTGTTTTCTGCCTCAACAAACAAAGAATTTTGCTCTTCATTTGGTGAACGTATAATATCAGATGTATTGCTCACTGTCGGAATAAGTGTGATCAAAACACAATACCAAACTTGTAAACTTTGTAGGCGGTGTGCACGAAAGATCTTCAATTGCTGGAAGGCTTATAAAGAACTCTACTCGAGATCCACAGCAAAGACCAATGCCACGGCTTTGATGTTTAGTTCCTCCAGCTTTTTTACTTGCTGTTGTCGAATCAGTTCAAGTGGGTTGACCACAATAACTTTGAACACTTTATCTTCATTGTGCTTCGCTTTCCACAAGTTAGAATAAATCCTGGGTACAATTTGATAGATGAAGCTTTTCCCGTAGCCAGTCAGGAGGACACCAAGTACCTCTTGTCGGTCAACGACCAAACTTTTGACACATTCTATCTGTTCTCTCTTGGGATGTATGCCCGGAAAAAAGTCTAGGGCTGTTTGAAAAGCTAAATCGAACTCTTCTTCTTTTACAGAAATACTCATTGATGATTGCAGCTAAAATCTAAAAGTCGAATCATGAGAGAAAGACTTCAAGATGGCGGATTGATCTTACAGAACAAGTCTGTTAACATCTGGTTTGCGACCTATTGTTCTCTTGACCAATCAGGATTTCGGCCAAAATATTGCAATGAACACAGCTCCTTATATGTGTTTGTGTCAGGCCCTCCTTTTCCCTTTCCCCTCTCTCCAGTCCCCCTCCCTTTTCCCCTCGAGATACATAAGTGTTTACGATAATATCAAAATTTGCCATTTACGTCTTTACACATGAATTAATGACATTTTAACTACCGCAGTTAAATGCCTATGGTAATATAGAAATGTTGAATGAGTCTCGGACTCGGACTTAAGTACATTCTTGCTTTTACAACATTGAAGGAAGACTGTAACTCCTCAACAAACATCCAAAATACTCGACCGAAAGAAGCTCACAAATTATATTTTACAGCTCCAAGACGTCAGCTTTGCCTTTAAACCCACAACCTGAAGGACATTTACATTTGCCGTCTTTTTCCATGTTATTTGCATACAAATCAACTTAAAAGCAAAGAGAGGTTTGCTTTTCTTTCATCACATTACCTTTTTCCGCCTTTCAGGTGTACAAACGCGTCCGCTAACAGAAAATGGCGGGAATTTCCACACACTTATTTTGACTTGCATGGTCGCAAGGTATTGTGCAATAAAGGGATTAATTTTCTTGTGTTTACTGATGAGAGTTTTGCTTTTTTTGCGAATGAAATTAAAAAATTAAACAAGACGTACCTGTAAGTTGAAAGTTTGATTGTGATTCTACCAAATCCAACGGTGAATCGCTGAGGGTTAACATGAGATGCACACTTGCCGCCGCGGTTACTCAGTATTTTAAAGAATTGTGGACATGATTATCAAAAATTAATACAAGAAGCAGATATGAAGAGTGGGAAGCTTTAAAGCTACAGTACGGGAGGGCATGTTAACCCTCAACGAGTCACTGATTTGGTAGAATCACAATCAAACTTCAACTTACAGGTAAGTCTTGTTTAATTTTCCAATTCTACCAAATCCTGGTGACCTCACCTCCGGTTAATATGAGATTTTGCTTTGTCAAATTGGACATTATTACAAATAGGCTTATTATAGAATGTCTGAAAAGGTCCTTCCCTTGACCATCCTATGTGCTTCAGGATTTGATCAACTGGAATCATCTGACTTGCTTTGGAAGTAGCTGCAGCTCTCGTACTGTGAGCTTTAAACTTCTTAGTATCAATACCACTATTATTCAGCACACATTTGATCCACCTACCAACGGTACTTGCAGTTATTGGCTTGTAAGGCTTGACATAAGATAGTAAGAGTCTTATATTCACTTCTTTTCGAAACGGTTGAGTTCGAGCCAAGTAATGTTGAAGAGTTGAATCAACACAGAGTTCTTGTTTGGAGTATTTTTTCACAACAACAGATGAAAATAATTTTGCTGGTCTATCCTGTTTTACATGATCTTTGATAAGAAACACATAACCATCTGCACATTCACTCATATTCTGGGTATCTAGAAAAGTCAGTGCCTGACATCTTTGACCAGATGTCAACGCCAATAACATTACAAGTTTCAACGATAAATCCTTTAATGAGAGTTGCTCCAATGGGAATAACAGTTCCAAGTAATCCAGAACAGGTTGAATATCCCACGTGTCAACATAACGAGGTGTAGGTCAACATAAATTGAACACTCCTTTCATGTAACATACAATCAAAGGATGATCACTCATACCATACTGTATTCCACCAAACTTGAAGCCTATCAGAAAACTGGATAAAGCAGACAGGGTCATATTTAACGTAGAATAAGCTAAGTTCTGAAAGTGAAGACTGTGAAGGAACTTTAGCACGCTAGTGACATTGGGGTGCAATGAATCAATCTTTTCTTGAACACAAAATGAACACCATTTCCTGATGTAAGTATCATTGTTTTTGAGTTCCTGACCTCCAAGAGGACATGAGGACATCGGTAATTGACTCTGGAACTTCAGAGTCAAGAAACTGTTTCCTGACAGCTTGCATGCCAGTAATCGGAGTTTTGGTGCTAGTGGATGAACGTTGCCTTTCGTTGGATGAGAAAGGACTCCGCTGATCACAGTGAACACTACTGGCTAGTCTATCAGTAAACTTAACATCCTCGCAAACCATGCTTGCGTTGGCCAAAGTGGTACTAACATCAGGACAGTAGCTTGTTCCAACACGAGCTTCTGCAGACATCTGCTTATCAAACAAAATGGTGGGAAACCATAGCAGTATGTAAATTGAGACCAATCTACTGTAAACGCATCAACATAATGGGCAGTCGGATCGGGTTTCCAAGAAACATAGCGGTCAATTTGGAAATTCAATCGACTTGCAAATAGGTCAATCTCAGGGTCCCCCAGAACCGAACACAATTTCTTATACAAATTACGGTTTAATTGCCATTCAACGCCATCATCAAAATGACGAGACAGTGAGCCTGCCACTGTATTTAAGCAACCCGGTTGATAGGCAGCTGACAACCAATTCGATCTTTCAATGGCCCATAACCAAATGGTTTTAGTGACAGCATTGCAATGCTCACTCTTACAGCCCCCCATAGCATTAATATATGATACAGTGGTCATGTTATCTGAAACAATTCTGATATGTTGATTGTGAATGGATCCAAGAAGGGCCTTAAGTCCCAATTTCACAGCACAAAGCTCCAAGATGTTAATGTGATGGCTAGATTCAAGTGGAGACCAAAGTCCCTGGGTTTGATTATCATTGGTCGTAGCCCCCCAACCCAAAGCATCTGTGTTAAGGGTTAGGTTGGGAGGTCCCTGATCAATATCCCTATATGCGTATGCGTGATCAACCCACCAGCCTACTTCATTAACACTTTCAGACGAAACCTGCATATTGTTTTCAAAATTCCCCAAAGCTATTCAAGGCACTATCTTTATCCAGTTCCAAGAACAGCCGGTAGAACAGGGGACCAAACTGAACCCCAGGGAAGGTGGAGACTAACGTTCTATAAGTGAAGCACTTCTCGGATTGTAAAGACATGTCTTTCCAAAAATTTCCTGCACAACACAATTATTTTTTATTTTTTCACAAACGTTCATTGTAGTGGAATTGAGCAGAAACCAAGAAATTCATTAGACTGAGTTGGAACAAAAATCGATTTGTCGGGATGAATTGTGAAGCCAAGTCTCGAGAACAACTGGACTGCCTTAAGAGTGGCTTCTTGACATTCCTCAAAGGAATCTTCTGTGTAAAAAGAATCATCGATATAGCCTAAACAGTTATAGCCAAATTGTGTTCTTAACGAGGCAAACACTGGTTTCAAAACCTTCGTAAATATGTGAGGACTACTCGTAAAGCCCATAGGAAGAGCTTGAAATTGGTACAGTCCACCTTTCCAAGCAAACTTAAGATACTTCCTAAAACATGGTGAAATAGGTATGGATTAGTAAGCATCTTTTAAATCAATGGAAGACATGAAACAGTGTGGCTTCATAAGTGTAATGGCTGTCTCCAAAGTATCCATTTTAAATTTATGGTAGGTAACAGCTTGATTAAGGAACTTGAGATTGAAAATAACTCTAAATTTGTTAGGTTCCTTCTTTGGACGAAGAAAAATAGGAGAAACAATCTGATCCTCCTCATGAAGAGATTTGCTAATAACTTGTTTATCTAGCAAAGTATCAATTTCTAATTGGATAGCTATTTGTTCAACCCCTTCTTTTCTTGGTGTAATGAATATGCAATACCAGGAGTAGGGATGTAATGAAATTCAAGTTCACAGTTTGATATGCATTGCAAGACAAATGGGTTTGATGTAATTTGTTCCCATTCGTGTCTATAGTACTGTTATTGACCCGCTTGGAATGGTCTTTGTGACATAACTATAGAATTAATTTCAGTCAAACAACTAACCTGAAAAGTATTCAGTTGTCCTTGTTGTATTGAAGGGGCTGCTTCAACCCTCTTTTCCTGTTGTACAGGTTCTTGTCCCCTAAAAAAGGACAGGATCTTGTTGCTGTGAAAGGCTTATCGCTGTAGCTTGTTTTACTTCCACTAGAGTCGAATAAGGATGATATTCCTTGTGTTTAGGCTTTTTTCCTCCCAAAATCTTTTTGGATAGCTTATTGGCTTTAGCAACCTCATCAATCTTTTACTCGGGTCATCCCCAAACAACTCACTTGAAATTGGTGTTGTGGCATTGCAAAGTGATGCAAATTGGCTATTCAACTCCGGGCTATTCAACTCCGGGCTCAGTTGTTCTCGACTTCTCAGATTTAATTCACGGTTTCCGGCTAGTGCCAAAAGCAGACCATGAGTGAGGGAAGTTTTAACATCATCCTTTGCCTTTTCACATGCATGAATCATTACACATATTGAGGCAATGAAACACTGTTGTGCCTTCTGCATAGCCTTATCAGAGGCTCTTGTATTCTGTTTAAGCTGATTCCAAACAGCTCTATTGACCTTGAGTGAAACCAGAAGAGGGCAATTTTCTGGTCAAGGATATTTTCCCAATAATTCCTCCAATTTTGTCTTGGGTAGCTTGCCAACAAGGAACTCTTTAACCATAGCAGGGCCTGGCTTATCTGCTATGCAAAATTCGTCAATTAATGTGTCAAAGTTGGTTGATTTATCATCAGATCCATCGTCGTTCAAGTAGTTTGCTACTGCCGCTGAAGCTCCCTCGTCGCTTGCTCCGCGGTCCACAACACTGTCTTCTTCACTAGCCTCTGCTCTTTCTTGAAAATAAGTGTCCAATTGCTCCAATAGTTCGCCCCTAAAGGAATCGAACATTGTTTTCATTTAGGACTTCAATTCAGCCTTTATTTGGAGTACATTGGGCTCTTCACGGGGTCCACGTTCTTCTGCACTTTCCATGTGTAAGCTGCAAATGACAGAAAACACGTTCAAAATCTTGTGTGGCGAACAACAACCAACTTTCTTTCCCACGTGGTCGACATCCAAGCGAACGAATCACCTCGGGAAACTATAACTTTCTTTCCAACGAGGTTTAATAATTTGTTCAGGGAAACTATCAACTTTCTTTCCCCTTTATTTTGCCTACAGACACATCTGTGAAGGCAAAATAAGCGAAGTGCTATAAACACTCGCTCTTCAAGAGAGGGTGTCATCTCGCTTGTTGCTTCGATCGTTGATCAACACTCTCAAGCTTCTTGACGAAAATAATTTCACCAATCTGTCCAAAAATAAGAGAAAGAACTCAAATAGTTAGCCAAAAAAGTCCTTTGAATTACTTACCTATAAAAAAACAAAATAATTCGGGAAAAAACTCGAAAAAAAATAACTTGACTGAAGATTTAGAACACCGAGCGCCACGACGAACAGAAGTGTACTGAGTAACCGCGGCGGCAAGTGTGCATCTCATAAGTTGATATGAGGATAAATTATAACACCGTGTGGAGGGTGATGAAAAACTGACGTTTCGGACGTTAGTCCTTCGTCGGAGTAAAGTAAAGAAAATGATGCAGACAAGGGTTTATATAGTGGATGTGGAAGGCAAATAACCAATGAGAGATAAAAGAGACGACAAATAAAAACAAAAAGGCTAAAAGTAACAAAGGACTAATTAAACGAGAAGCGTTCGTTCATGCCAAACGGATTAAGTGTGCCCAGAGTGTGAATAAGCCTCATTTCTTTAGTCTTGCGACAATCGTTACCGCCGTTGATATGTAATAGACCAAAGGCAACAAAGTGTAAAATAGAGTGGTCAGTAGAATTAAAATGACGGGAAACTGGTTTGGAAAGATCGTTTTTCCGAATATCATGTATATGATCCCTTATGCCAGGGGCGGATCCAGCATTTTTCCCCACTAGTTTCCAAAAAAAAATTAATTATTTATCCTTGTTTTGTGACGTAATATCTATTGTGAACATTTAATAATTCACACATTGGCATTATTACCACTCCAAAAAGATGTTTGTTCAAAGGCAGGCTTTGATATGATATATTTATTAATAGTATGTGTAAAAAATATATAAGATAAGATAATATATTATATAATATATGTATAGAAATATCAATTTCATATAATAACATATTAAAAACATAAAATAAGATAACATATGTTATAAAAATATAAAAAGAGGTATAATTTGATATCATATGTATTAATATAGATCTAAAACTAGTCATAAACGTTAGAGATAATTAAGTCAATAATCATTTGAAAAAATGGAAAAATGAAATACAAAATTTGACATATTCAAATATATCAATGAGATAATATATTGTCAATACAGTAATATTGATTGACACAAAAAGTTAACAATCTAAGACATTTCTGGAATGTCAATTACTGACCCATTACTATGGTATGTAACAACAACATTTTCCAGTGCAGTTAAGTACATCTTGTCTCCTTGTAATATTTGATCCACCGTTCGAATAGTCCATTCACGAACTGGACACGATTGAGCACATAACAGAGCTGAAAAACTCATGAAAGAGCATTGTCGTCCTCTAGAAATATGACTAAACCGTTCATGACCTTGATGGATACTTCCACTGATAAATAACCTCTCGCTTGACATAAAGGCTTACCTTAAAATCAATACCAATCTTGTGCCAACAATGAGCAGGACGAGCGAAGGTCAGAACAAGCTACAGAACCATGTGTTGCTGACTGCGCATAACTTTATGACCACGTTGCTGACAGTTAGCATTGCATATTCAGAAAATCATCGCCACCGATAATTTATGCACAAAATCCAGATCTTCACCAGTCTCACTCGACAATATTGGACAGGAACTCCATTAAGAATAGTGTCGCTGCTCGCCTAAGGGCTCGCAGCAACTAGTGTCCATGGTGGGGACCATAGGGCTGAATGTGGGGGCGAACAGTTTTCAATCAGTTTGCAGTGCTTAATCTGCTGTTGAAGCTTTAGATTTTTTGGGCTTCGACTCATTACTACTTGCTTCATCACCATGGTTAGCAGAACTAAAAAATTGTATTAATGCCAGACATTTTTCGTCAATTTTTCGTGTCATCGAGGGATTGATTGTGTAACTGTATTGATTGCCATGAAAAGCAAGGAATGCCTGGTGCTTCGGAAAGCTAGTCCCTAGTTCCACGCATTATTTGATATAAAAAAGATGGCGGCTGAAGATGACTTTAAATACTGCTGCTTTTGTAAAAGCCCTTGATTTTCTGGAAATGTCGGATTGCTCATCAACAGAGATCATGTAAAACATTTTGATATTTTAAATCTGAATTTTGAAAGAGTATAAGGCAGTTTGCTAAAAAATGCGACCTATTTTTTTGCACACTCGATAATTGAAAATTCCCCTCGCATTTAGCAAGTTAGCTTGTGGGAATTTCAAAGCCTGCCTGTTTTGTGTACTAAAACCTCTTTCAAAAGCTGCTGTGTTGGTAGGTAACACTAGAGCTATTGCAGCAAGACGAATAAGGTTAGGCACCTCCTCTGCATGGTGTGTTCCAATTAACTTCCAAAAGCTTTCCATTTCACCTGTTGGATACTGATGATAATAATCTTTATTGCAAAAAATAAATTGCTCCAGGAACACTCTCTCACAGAAGTGATTTTCAGAGAGGTCCTGGACTAAACATAAAATACATACATAAATACTGTTGCTTGATAACCAGTTCTTTCAAATACTGACACTCCTTTTGGCACTGGTTGAAATCTACAACAGCCTTTGCATTTCCTTTGTCTTTTCCACAGTGGTTGAGCAAGCTAACCATTTCCTTTGTGCCAAAAGTAGAGTAATACCATGATCACCTCGGGATCCATTGTTTCAAGAGGGACGTTTAATGTCTAACATCCCTCCTACCTGAATAGAAATGAGGGAGATTTAGAACTAAATTTCCGTCATTAATGATGTATGAGGGAAATTTAGTTCTAAATTTCCCTCATTACTATTCATGAGGTACAGTCCCTCATATATCAATCATCGGGACGATTGGGACAGCTTTGCATGCTGTTCCGAAACTCTATAACTTTCTAACGCACCGATACCTCTTACCACTGCACACTCTAACACATGTGGGAGCTATTCATTCTATTTTGCGCATGTGCGTAACGAAGCAAAGAAAGCTTAATGAAAACAAATTAGCTTTCAAGTTGATTAACAACTTATAAATACTTGTCCATTGTAAGTATAAAACAAAGAAATCTATTTTCAAAACTCCCCAGAGAACAGGGTTACACACAATTGGTAAAAGAATTCAGTGTACAATACTGTTCAAGTTTTGGATGAACAAAAAAAGCGAAGTGTATTTTCGTTTATTTCCTCATCCTAAACCTCCCTTGGCTTCGGGGACATTTAATCACTAATATCCCTCAGGGTCATGGTATTACTTATAATAATTTTCTTGGAATCAAATCAAACTTAGTATTGAGAGACACAATTTGAATCCTGAGGAAATCTCTTGTTTAAATTCTCCGGTACATTACCTAGAAACTGTAACTTGATTTTATTGAACTGCTGAACTTCACCTTTCTTGATTTTGATTTGAACATTTTTAAACATGATGCGTGTCACTGTCTTTATGAGGTAAAACCTCAGAAAGGAATTTTCCATCTTTTGTCTTCAGAGCAGTTACCTGGTTGATAGTGGATTGCGCTGCTGCTTGAGTAGAAGAGAGGTCAACACGTTCTCTTTGAAAAATAAGGCTCAAAAATGTCAGAAGAGGAATAACATCCATCAATAAGTTAATTGTTGATATAAATTTGAATTCTTTGAGTGTCTTCTCAAAACCAATTGCTTTTGGATCTTTCCGAGAACCCATGAAAGCCAAAAAAGAAGACCAAGAACGATATAAGGACTCTAGAGCATCATAAAAGGAATCATAAAAGGATCCGTTGAATCATCCGCTAAAATTGATACAAATGGACTGTTTTCAATTAGCTTGTCAACGTTACTAATGATTACACTTGAAATGGCATCCTGCATTTCTTCAGCACTATGATGTGTTCTATACGTTACATTAGCACCAATACTTCATAAAGTTTAAAAGAGAGTCATATTTTTGAGTAGCAATATCCTCTGTATACCGAAGCCAGGCATGATCTTGATCTTTGCTGAGATTCATCATCATTAATTTCTTTATCTGTTTCCTCATGCATGCATGAGTATTGGATATCTCCAACATGCAAAAACATACCAGTTTATTCAACTTTTTATTTCACTATATATCTCAATTGTTTGCTGTAAAGACTTCTACAACGACGTTTTTGACACAATAACAAATCGTGTATTTTTTCATTCGTGTTTCAGATGTTTTATCCATTATGTGACCAAATGCATAAGGTCAAATAGAGCCTTGGTTCCATGAAAATATATAAATAAACTGTGTGGTCAAGAATCGGTGTTAAAATTCAGTATAAAAACCTCTCAAGATCTCTTGAATGCTTGAATGAGAAATATAATGGACTTGCCTCTATAAGCGTTCGTTTAGCAACATGTAGGGTGAGAATTTCGTAGATTTGCAGCTCAAAGGAATCACTTCTTCAGATCGCGTCGCGAGAGCTTCGGTTTCAAGTACTCCATTGAGAGTTCGATATTTGGTCAAAGTATTGGAGATGAAGCTCACAATAACAGCCCACTCTGAAGCTCTTATAAGTATACAGGTATATGTTGAGTTAAAAGCTCCAAATTACATTGTTCTAATGCAGAAAAAGCCTTTCATTCCTACACTTCGTACTGCGCAAAGCGCAACTAGTAATTACTGCACAATATGTGGAGTGTGACTGTGCCTTGTGCCTGGTGGACAGCACAACAAGCAGTTTATTAAATACCTAGATAGTAATATTACATTTATTATTAATTGATTGATTCTAAGGCAATATGTATAAATATATGAGATAATTGTAAAGTATTTTGAAAGAAAAATATGTATGTATCCTAACAAGAAATTACATTGTATATTACGCTGCCCGCTACGAAAAACCAGCAGGATAAAACCTCGTGGGAAAAAATCCTCTGGAAACGTAGTCCTCGACCGAATGCAACGTATAGTTCCGAGGGCTAGAACCACAAATTCTAATTAATCTTAAATGACTAAAGTTCCATTCAAAGCAAATTATTCTAAATAGAAAAATGACTCGAGATTTGCCCGATACTATACATAAGAAATTGGCTGACTCAAGTTTGGTCACTATCTTTGTGGAGGCTGTCCAGCAAGCGAGAGAAAGTTCTTAACAACTCGACTTCTTAAATACTAATGGATTAGCATATTAAATGATGCGTTAACTGACAATAATGGAATTTTCATGAGAAAATACACAATCAACTCAGAACCGTAATGAAAACGCTTTCCAACTGCACGTTGTTACGTTGGAAAGCATCATTTCATTCCTACACTTCGTACTGCGCAAAGCGCAACTAGTAATTACTACACAATATGTGGAGTGTGACTGTGCTTTGTGCCTGGTGTTCAGCACAACAAGCACGTGAGACAACAAAGACGAGAAACGAACCGCGCGGAACAACTGCCATCCTAGAACTAAACAAAATATCAAATGAAGTCAGTCAATAATACGCTTACAAATTAATGGCGCGAGACACCGTAAGCTTATCCTTCGTAGAATACTTGATATAACTATCTTTAGATTTGGACGACTTCCAACCTGCATGTTTATCCAGCAGATCACCAGATATGCCGGCAGCGCATGAAGCCGTCGCACCACCCTTCTTAAGACTATGAGTACCAAATCGATCTGAATCGGGAACAAAATGAGAAAGAGTTTCGCGAAAGAGTTCGCGAACACGAGAATAACTGATAGGGTTTGGGGATGGCGTACCAGAAGAAGATAACCTGCAAACTAAATGTTCACAATCACAAGGCAATTTAGATAAGAGTTTCTCTGTGATGGAAACGGGACAAGTGACTTTACCAGATGGAGCAAAATAAATGGTATGACCTTGTGAATGCTGATCATTCTTACGTCGAGGGCAAAAAATCGTCATGTGATCAGGAAAAACGTTGACGTGCTTACGCTGAACTTGGATGATTTCATTACAACGCATCAATCCTGCGAAAGCTATAACAAAAATAAAGCAGATTCTCAGATTGGACAGAGAAGCAAAACAAGTATTCAACTTCTCCGCAACTTGAACTATGATATCCACATTCAAAGACTCTTTGCCAACAACGGGCTTTCCCAATAATCTTTTACAAGATTCCACTACTTGCTTAACCATTATGTGTTCTGTAGGGGAAGGCACTCCGCTCATTTGATGAGCCCATTGAATGCCATAAATGGCACTCTCGATCGGGGAAGGGGAATGACACATCTCAAATTTCTCCCTTAAATATAAACACACGTGAAAAGAGGATCCTGGGAACTGATTAAAACCAAAGTTCTCTTTTTCCCATTTTTTCCAGCTCAACCAAGCGTTCTTATACTTAACGCAAGTGGATTCTGCTTTGGAATGAAGGATGAAAGACGGAAGAGAATTAGCAAGCTGCTTTAACTTATCGGATTCCAGAGTTTCTCTTTGTTTCCAAAATCCAGCTTGAAATACATCTAAAATGAAAGAAACGAAAAGAAATACATAGAGCGCGGGTCTAGATCAAATTAAGACACATGGGAAAAATCCAGCTTTAAGGCGATAACTCTGAACTTTGGTAGGCCCGAAAACACAGACTTGTTGGGGGAATAAATACGTGAAGAGCCCCTGCCAGGCAAAAACGTGCAAGGAATTGTCGGTAAGTACGTGACTTCTTGAATGAAATCTGCAAAAGAAAAACAAGATCCATAGGAACGTAACAAAGGCCAAAATGGCGCAGACTTCCACTGAACAACAACAACTCCCTTGGCACGACAAAACTGCATGTGATACAGTACGTTACTAATCAAGTAAGGAGGGGGACAAACATAATTACAACAATTCCCACCCCAATCCTGGGAAAAACAATCGACAGCTTCGGTGCCGGGACACCAAAATTTCGAGTTAAATCGAGGCAACTGACAATTCAGATGACACGCCATTCTGTCGATATCGAAAGGACCCCACATGTGAGAAAGAAAATGAAAAAGACTAGGATTCAACATCCAGCCGTCGGGATCCACGATACGGCTCAGGTAGTCGGCTAGGAGGTTTTCGTCTCTGGGAATCCACTGCGCCTGAAAAGGAATGCAATTAGTCATGCAAAAAATAAAAATGTCTACAGCCAACTGCTGTAGTTCCACAACTGAACTGCCACAATGGACAATACGAACAACATTCTGGTTGTCACAAAACACTTTCACCTTACCACCATCGGTAAGAAAGCTTGAAAAGCTTTTCAAGGCCAATAAAATAGCCTTCAACTCTCTATAAGTTGAACTCTTCCCACGCTCAGATACATTCCACATACCGGAACAAAATTTCCGATCGTTACACACGCAAAGGTGTGCTCCATAACCAGATTCACTGGCATCACATGTTAAAATGGCACTGAAACACAAAGGTCTATTAATGGGATAGCCATTAAAGGCTTCTACGTGATTGAACCAAAACTGTAATTCTTGCAAAACACCTTCGGAAGCGGGAAGGATGTCGTTCCAAGACTGTCGAGACTGAATAAAAAATACATTTGTCTGGTGAACAATCTGGCAACGGGTCCTAAAGCAAGACCGAGGGAAATTACAAATCCACATAAACTGGCAACATCTCTAACGCAAAGGTTAGGATAATCGTTGATTAATCTAGTCAATCTAGATTTTAACTTTAAAACCTTCTTGTCGGGCATGACAAATAACATTCTAATAGTATCGATGGTAATACCCAACCATTCGCCAATCTGGTGAGGCTCCCAATCGGACTTCTGTTCATTACACTTCCAACCGGAATTCTCTAAGTCACGTCTAACCAATGAACTGGCAGACTTCGCATCGGCTAACGACCTGCAACCAAAAATACCATCGTCAATATAAAGAATGGCAAAAATACCAAATGATCTCCATCTTGCCACAAATGGCCTAAACATTCTGGTGAACAAATAGCAGGCGGAAGACAGACCAAATGGCAAAACTCTAAAGACAAAATATCTTGGAATACCTGAAAAACACCAAGAGAAACCTAAATATTTCCAATAATTAATATTAATATCTAAATGATGATATCCAGACTCTATGTCGAAAGTAAAGAACCAAAAGTTATCTCTAAACATAACAGACAAAGTAGGTAAACCTTCGTATTTAAACTTAAAGGGCTTAATATAAGGATTTACTGATCTACTTAAATCTAAAACTAAGCGCAGTTTGTGTCCTGCAACAACAGACAAAGGATTACAACAATAAGGAGGAGACATAACCTCCACAATACATCTATTAGTTAGTAATTCATCAATAGCCTTAATAACAAAATCATTATTCGGCATAGCACTTTGATTGTTCTTAATGAAACAACTAGGCGGAACGAAAACAAAAGGAAGATAATACTCATTATTTAAAACACCTAACACTAAAGATGAGAACTGCAAGTTCTTAAACCACCAATCCTTGTTAGCAGCTATACGCCCTTGAACTGACTGAGAACGTGAATCATTGACATCATAAGCAAGCTTGTATTGAAGACACTCAAACACATCAGAATTGCAAACATCTATAACTTGAGAAATTGGATCTTCAACAAGAATACAATCATTTTGAGGGTAGTGCTGGGGGAACGATGGTAGGTAGTGAAGGAAGTGCGGCTGGCTGGAACTGCATAGGTCTTGTGGGCAAAGTTGGGATGGCTCCTGTTGTAGGAGAGACCCTTGAACGATAGATACAAGAACGCCAAAAATGGCCGGGTTTACCACAAATATAACAATTAAAATTCACGAGATAATTAGAACTAAATTAATTACGCATAGTGACATTGCGCCTAGAGTTCTCAAATTTGAACTTGTTCGCACTCTTCGCTTTTTCCGCTTTCTTCTTCTCTCTTTGAGATTCGACAGATTTCAAAACTTTACGAATTCGTTTTTCATCCGAGTCGTCGACGGCAATGGGATCAAGTTTATACTTGGTGACAAAATCCCAGCCATGCATATCAGCTAAGACGATATGCTTCATTCTTATAGAAATTAAGTTCTTACCTTCTTCTAAGGCTTCTCTAACCTGAAATAGGTTTCCTGTTTCTAAACCACGAATGGCGGTGTCCACATGTGCGGCGACCTTCTCTGAGTGGCGAAACTGTTCTTCGTTGCCCTTTGACTTAAATTGATGTCTAGAAGATTGTTCGAAGCGCATTCTCTTAACAGCAACAGTTAATTGACTCATCATTTTGACGTTTAAGGTCCTCTTTGAAATTCTGAAGTTCAGACGACAGGAAGCATTGAAAAGTAACAAAATCTGGAGGAACAGTGGAGGTACTAGTTCCACTCGTAGTAGTTGTTGTACCAGAAACAGAAGGAGTACTGACAGGACCAAAAGAAGTAATAGGAATAGCAGTAGAGGTCCCAGCAAAAGTTAAATCTGAGACTGGTTCCATCATGACGATACTTCTAACTCAGTTTGGTCACTATCTTTGTGGAGGCTGTTCAGCAAGCGAGAGAAAGTTCTTAACAACTCGACTTCTTAAATACTAATGGATTAGCATATTAAATGATGCGTTAACTGACAATAATGGAATTTTCATGAGAAAATACACAATCAACTCAGAACCGTAATGAAAATGCTTTCCAACTGCACGTTGTTACGTTGGAAATCATCATGTCTCTGAAAGCTATTTTCTTTGTAGTCGGCCATCTTGCATTCCTAAAGTTCCTGACTGGCGTTCACTACGAAGCATGAGTTGCACGCGCTTACAGGTGATGAATGAAGGGCATTGTTTTTTTATGTTTTTAACCAATCAGAAGTGCCTCAGGACGAACCAATCAGAAGTAGCTGAGGACGAAAAAAAAAAAAAACATTTGCAGTTTATAACTCGTTCCTGGCCTAAAGGCCTGGGCACGAGTAAAAAACTAGTAATTGTTTCTAATTTTCTTTCGTTTTGACATGTATTTAACCGGGGAATGTAAACAGGCCAGTGCAGTGATTGCCAACTCAACTCACCATGTGACTCGACCCAGTCTTCTCCCGGCTGATCATGAACATGGCGCATTTGTTTCGCATAACAAATGGATCAAAAACAAAAAAAATGTGCTTAAATTCTTTGGAAAGGGGACAATTTGACCCTCTACATAATATTGAAAGGGCCAATTCTGATTAAAAGGCGGTAATGATATCCGTCTTCATACTGCTTAGACCAAATGCTTTCTTGTTTAGGATGGCATTTTGCAAAATCTGGGGCATTTGAATCAACGCGAATGTGTTCTAAGCGGATCATGTGCGATGTGTTTCGTCGAAGATCGCCACAATTGTAGTTGTGATGGTTACCCGCCCATTGGCCATTCTTGCTCCAAAAGTCGTCGACGACATCTGATCCACACAGCTCCAGATTACATTCTTACCAGGAAAATTATCAGGCATGTAGCAGACGATCAGGATGGCATGAAAGCAGCATGTCTTTGTATATTTGTTGGGTAATAAAGTTATGGCGTAAGGTATACTGAGGATGTCTGTGTATATAATTGTGCCAGATAGCCAGAAAATGTGTGACAGTTGCTGCGTACTTGATTCTTGTTCACAGAGATGCTACAGAACTACAGAAAATTCCGATGTAATACCAAATTACCAAAAGATAAGTGTTGGTTCCCTTCAGTGACCTTAAAATAAAATGAAAGCACTTTTAATAACTTAAAAAAGAGAAAATCAAACCATCCATTCCCACTAACCTGGATTTCACATCCGAGGCAAAAAAGTTCTTTGGCAGCCACGTTGATGTTGTTCTTATAGCTGTTATGACACGTGACAATTCTCATAATGCAGTCATTGGATCTAAAATCCACACCATGTTCAGGTACTGGCTCATTTACTACCATCATTCGTACAAGCTCGGTTGCACAATAATCTTTTGATTTCTTTAATAGATCTTTGACATACTTGTTGTTGTGATCTTTGATAGTTGTTTGAAGCGTTGCAGCCATACAATCTTTGATATTTTGTTTTCCATGAGATTTAATTGGTTTTATCTCTGTGATATCTAGATCTGACCTTTGGGACGACTTTTTTGAGGTGTCCAATGTAACACTGGCACTTCTCTGGGGTAACTGTACTCCAAAACTGTTGGATGCCGTTCAGAAGCTCTTCCTTGTTGTTTGGCTTGACATCTTTGTGGAGAAAGTGCTTCATCTCATGCCAAAGCATCTCAATGGGGTTCAGGTCGGGGCTTTCAGCTGGAGTGGCCCAGCTGACGTCATTGTCCTCGATGAATTGCATAGCTAATTTACCTAAAATCAACCAAATAAAAAATCATGAAAATAAAGAATCATCTCATACTATAACTGACTATTCTTTCTTTGTTTTGGATCATTATCTTGTTGAAACCTGTGACCATCAGGAAACCTCTCTCTTATAAATGGCAGTAAGGTATCATGGAGAATGTTGTTAACAAAGAAGAACTTCTCCATGATGCCTGTGAAAATAATTTGCATAGCACAACGTTTAGAAAATCTTGTCCAGATATGTACTTCGTAAGGATGCTTCACTTTTGGTTTGAGTTTGGAAGGCATCCATTTTTTTACGGAAACCAACTTTAGCACGTTTTCTGAGCCAAATGCTCGATTCATCCGTAAAAATCACATCGTCAAACGCTTCTCTATTTTGCTCACATTTTTGGAAAAACTCAAAACGTTTGATACAATTTGCCTCCCTCACTGCTTGGCAATATTTTGGCCCACGCTTCACCCAGCCAAGTTTATATTGGACTTTCTTTATTACAGACACTGATGGAGAAATGTTGAAAGTCTTGTGTAGTAATTGTTGTAGTCCTAAAAAACAAATCATGAAAATAATATTCTAAATATCAGAATTCAAAAGATATAAAAAACAAATACATATTTTTACATACCTGTGGTTGTCAGTTCATTGTTTTCTTCCATTTTCGTGTCTATAAAGTTGAAATATTGATCGAGAATGACTGATGGGTGGACCGGGCTCGATTTATCACAGCGTAAGGCCAGTTTTGAACTTCTTGAAATGCTGAGCCACAGGGTATCCTTTAATATGGAAGACAACGAAGGTTCATTCGCAGACAGAACATGGTTCATTTGCGTTTTAACCGTGTTTACCGAATGCGTGACAGACATGTTTTATGCCTCAATGATTTCGAGCAGTACTGTATAAGATCTTATAAGATTCTTGTAAGATTTTATATGATTTTCAAAATCTTACATGAATCTTACAATATCTTACGAATTTGTTGGAAGATCATACAAGATTTTTCGAAGATCTTACAAGATCCTTACAAGATTTTTATAAGATCTTACAACGGATCTTGTAAGATCTTATAAGGATTCTTATAAGAATCTTTCAACAGTAAGAAATCTATATCCTATAAGAATCTTGCAAGATCTTATAGAATCTTATTTATTCATTTATTCATTTTTCTATTTTTATTGAAATCATTATTGTTAAGAATTGGACAAAGCTGTTCAGTCTTTACTATATGAATCTCTTCCCCGTAAAAAAAAAGCTAGTCAACACCAACAAAAATAAATATCAAGTTAACACATGAAATAATAAAAGTCATCAAAACAACAACAAACACAGAAACACTAAATATCCATTTCAATTTAAAACAAATTTTATTGAAGTTTAAACTGCAGGATTTGAAAGTGCTTGGAAAATCTAACAAAGTCAGGCTAAAAGTAAATTGATTTTGAAAACTAGAGTGCCCTTGAAAGTTTCCATTCTATTTTACTTTGTATTTAACTTTTAATGCCTTTGTTTTTTACTTCAATGCACTTTTGATTAAAAGACTGTCTAATTGATTTCCATTTTTTGTTGAATACTGACTCTCCAAACTTGAGTGTTACAGCTCCTACAAAAGCCAAAATTGAAAAATACAGCATTATTCACTATACGTTAGACAGTTTCTTACATGTGCATTTTGTACTTCCATAACTTTTTTTATTACATTAAGACATTGAATTGGCAATTTATTTTGTTTACAATATAATTCCCTTCTGAAAGCTGATTACTGCCAAAATGCCATTAAAATAATTTGTGCATCTGATTTGAAGATTTCAGATAATATATTTTATTGAACATGTTTTTTTATTAAATAGGGAACTGTTTATTTGCTATTGAAATAAGAAATATTTTTAGTTTCAAAGCCAACAAGCCTATATTGCTTCAAAGAGACTTGGAGTTCTAACTTGCAAAGAAAAATGTAAACTTAAAATCAAATTTGTTTATTAATATTAGCGGGATTCATTGTAACTCAACTAAGCAGAAAGTTTTTAAACAATGTAGCAATGCAACAAACCTCGATAAAAAGCCTAGCTTTAGTTTAGGGCTGTAAATCCTACAAATCCGTGTGATTTATAGACAATTTTGCCATAAAATTTCTAGTGACTATTATAAATGCCAGATTGGCTAATTTCTAAAAAGTGATAAAAAGGGTGTGTATGATTGTTACAATATTATGATGTGTTATGATTCCCGACCAATCAGAAAGGGGTGTTCCCATGGTCAAATAAACATTAGACAACACAACCTTTGCAAAACGTTTTAGCGCTTCCTTTCATGTGATTGGATGTCGGTGACAGGCACGTCAAATATAATTTTTTGATAGGTTTTCACCAACAATTTCCATGTGAAAAGAATGTGACATATAATTTGATGTGTTATAAAAGTATGACAGCTAATTGACAGATGTGCCAATAATTATGGGCTAGCAAACCAAATACAGTAACGTTTTGGCCTGAGGGCAAAACAATAAAATAATGTGAGAGACTTCAGTAACAAAAAGCAATGTATAATGCCCTTTACTTACTTTTTAGGATCTCAATTCTATGAGGATCCAGTTTTTTTTGCCATTACCAAGGGTTCTTTTATTTGGCTCAATGGAAGAGTTTTGTAATTCTTTTTTTTTTGCAAACGTTTTGAAAACACCCCGAGGCTAATATTTTTTACACCATTTGTAGATGTTATGCTGGAGAGAAGTCGCAGCCATCAATTTTCTTCAATGAGAAATTTAAAAAGAAGTCAGGAAAAACTATTATTAATTGAATTCTACTGTGTATATACTCATTAGATTTTGCAGTGTCATCCTCAAGGATCTAGGGAGAAAGGGAAAGGGAGAAGGATAAAAAGAAAACAGAGATTGAAGTGAATGGCTAATTGGCTTTTGACAATAATGGCTATGCCAAATGTTTCCAGTTGCAAAAATTAATTCACACTTTGATTGCCCTGAATGGCTACTAGCCTTTCCCAACTTTTTTTTTGATTCACTCCTTCTCCATCCTCTTACATCAAGGGTGTTGTAGAGCAGTCCAAGATTATGCTCTAACAATGTAATCAAGGATGCCAAAGTTTGCAGGTCTATTTTAATAGCTTAGGCAAACCAATTCAGATTTTTGCATGTACCATTTTGATGGGACAATTACTATTTACACAGACATTTAACATGCACATGTACAGAGTGCTCAATAGACTTTACTTTCCCAAATTGGAATGATTAAACCAAAAAAACAATAGATTCAAGTTGAGTCTAGGTCAGATAAAATACAGTGACTGTAAAGCTTTTTCTAACCCAGATTTTCCTTAAATCTTTTTATGCCTTAAAAGTTGATCAGTGTGTCAAATGACAAAGCAAGAAAGCACAATGTGGGCGCAGCTGCGTTCGCAAGGGACAACACATCATACCAGTGTATGGCTAAAATATGGCTATGCAAAAGCATAGCCGATTTATTTAAGAAACCATAAGTATGCAAATTCATACTAATTTATTACAAGACAAATTTTTTGTGTTGCCCAGCGAAGGTGAGGGCAAAAACCGCCAAAGCCCCTTGGTACAAGGGGCAGCCCCACCCAAGAACACATTGAACTTTCTTGCAGTTATATAATACACATTAAATGAATATCAATAATCAAGACACATGAAATTAAAGAACAAGAACCACCGCTGCCCCTGCTAGCTGTGGCATATATCAGTGTTCGAAGAGTAGAGGTTACTGCCCTGCTAGCAAACTCTAACATCTTCAAAATAGTCTATTTAAATAAATAGAAGGTGCAGAATTTATTCTAATATATTTTTTATGCCTCTGACTTCCAGCGACCCAACAACCTTATCCGTATGCTAGAATTTGATAGACCATGCTGTGCTACATAAGTTGCAGCACCAATTCAAAAACTATGACCCTTGTACCTGCTGATATCATTTCTATGGCATTTCAAATAAATATGGTATGAACAAAGCCAAAGTTGTTGAGTCAACTAGAATCGTGCATACTATGTTATCAAAAACACTTAAATGAAACTGTCTAAATAAAAACCATGGTCTTTGATATGTTGGTAATGAAGATCTTTGCAAGCTTGAAGATAGTAATTTATGTACTACAGGTGCCAACTCATTGGTAGTAATTCTGGTGGTATTATTGTGGGGTACTTGTCGAAACCAAATGGTGCTAACTGATGGAATCTTTGAATCTGTAAACGAGACAATGCATCTGCCAAACAATTTTTTAACACCAGGAATATGTTGAGCTTTAAACAAAATATTGTTTTCCAGCCATACCAATACCAACTTACGAACAAACATCATAAGTGTCTTATCCTTACTGGTACATTTATTGATCACATGAACTAATGCCTCATTATCTGTATAGAAAACAATATATTGATTTTGCATTTCACTACCCCACAATAATAGACTTAACACAATAGGATAGAATTCTAAAATAGCTATGTTTCTATTTTGCCACTCCCTGGGCCATTCACCATAGCACCAGTGTTTTCCAAAAATTGCTCCAAAGCTGTTATGTTTGCTGTTATTCAAGTTTTGGCTGCTGTTGATTTTATGACGTAAATTAAGATGGTTGTGAACGAATCCACAACTCTGAATGAGTGGAGCCCCATGGGAAAGTTTGGGGATCTCCTTGTCTTAAATATCTAAAACTTTCATCATAAAATCTCCAATTAAAACCACGTGATGCAAGATCCCTTATTGTGTCACCATATTTCATTAACCCTGGAGCCTCAGACGAAAACTTTTCAGTATATATAGCTACAAAGACTTGAAAAGCTGAAGTCCAAACATATATGTTTTGTATGAACTTATTCTTAACTTTTGGCTCTAAAGTAATGGCTGACAAACCTGAAGTACTGCCCTTACTGGCCTCATTGAAGCACAGGTGATAACCTTTGTTATCATTAACTGATTTGGTTAAAAGTGAACCAAAATCAATGTACTCGTTTGATAATATTTTAGCTTTAATTTTTGCTGGTACCCTTGTTCCCAGTGGTATACTAGAGGACACAAAGACTGACCCAGGTTTGTCGTTTGTGTTACCCATCACTAATGGGACGGCAGGTAATTCACCAGAGATGCTTTCAAGGACAGCAGACACCGACCCCTGTACAGCATCTACTGCCTTTGGGTTTGACTCCTCAACCACATGTACAATATCATGATTATTTGAAACCTGATTGCCACCTGATTGCAGTGACACCAACACTGACTCTGTCACTTTTTTCACAAGATCTTCCATCTGTTTTGCTTCCAATGTAACCACTTCTGTCCTCTTCTGTTGTTTCTCTGTCTCTTGAAGATGCGCTGGAGCTTTACGTTTTCTACTACTTCTTCTGGTTTCCATTTTTCTGCAATATACAACAAAAACTGACAACAACAGTATATATCCTTTTTTCAACCTTTCTACTATATTAAAAACAATCAATGTATATATGTCTTTATTATATACATATCGAGATTTACTCACAGAAAAGCCATTCAATAGATTTTCGTTTGTTTACCAATCTCCGCCAATCAGAATGCACGTATCGATTTTTCACGTGTGAGAAAAACAATACGTCCAATCAGAGAGCCGCGTACGGCTTTTTTCACGTGTGAGAAAAACGATACGTCCAATCAGAAGCGACTTCATTTCTGATGAAAATTTTTCTTCAAACTGGCTTCTCTCAGCACTTTTTATCGAAGGATTTTCAGTCTTGGCTGTTCAATTAATCTTTATTCAGTAAGAATTCAAGCAGATAAGGTCATTCATCACAAATTAAAGTCATCGATGTCATGCAAAATAGAGCTCTATGGGGAAAAAGATTTTCAAAACCACGATGTGCTGCGGCAAGAGCGAAGGAGGATTCACGGCCGGCAGTTTCAGAGTCGCTGAATGGACATTTAGTCCAAATGAGCTCTTTCAACAAAAGCTTGGAGAAAAACACTGATAAATCCAGTTCAAGATAATTTATTTCAAGTTTTGAGGGACATTTGAAACGCCAGGTATGTTTAACGGGCGTGAATTTGACCGTAAGTTTGTCTTAATTTGAATGAACTCAAATTCTTCGCATTGTCTTTGCTCGTTTTGTAAACAAACACCTGTCAGTGAGCAAAAAGTCCAAGTTACACTGAAAAGAATTATAATTTTATACTGTAATTCACATTAGATACAAATACATATTAGTTTTGTTTTGGTTTGACGTCTGTTTGTTATTTAAACTTTGTTTTCTAGAGATTTTTGTGCTTTTGAAATCAAAATCTTGACCGTGGAAAAGCAATATCCATATTCACAGCAAAACGACAAAAATTTATAGAAATCTCGATTTGTATATGATAAACAGAAAACACCATGGAAAGTGCTTTGTAAAGTTTTATTCACTCGTTGTTTCGTATCATAAAACTCTGTCGCTCGAGGACTCGCTCGTTCGTTTTATGATACTTCACAACTCGTGAATAAAAACCGTACGCGCGCACTTTCCATGAAGTATTCTCTATGTACTTTTTAATATTGGCAGACTGGAAATATTACACAGTCGCCGTTTCAATAAATAAAATCCAACAACACATTGGTTGGAATAAAAACAAATAACCAACAGCACATTGGTTGGTTAAAATCCAACAGCACATTGGTTGGAATAGTAAATAAATAAATAACCAACAGCACATTGGTTGGTTAAAAATCCAACAGCACATTGGTTGGAATAGTAAATAAATAAATAACCAACAGCACATTGGTTGGTTAAAAATCCAACAGCACATTGGTTGGAATAGTAAATAAATAAATAACCAACAGCACATTGGTTGGTTAAAAGTCCAACAACACATTGGTTGGAATAGTAAATAAATAAATAACCAACAGCACATTGGTTGGTCAAAAATCCAACAACACATTGGTTGGAATAAATAATCCATATATACATTTAATTTCCAACAACACATTGGTTGGAATAGTAAATAAATAAATAACCAACAACAAATTGGTTGGTAATACTTATAACTGGTCAGTAGGTTAAAATTTGAATAAATAGATGTTAATATAATATGCAATAAATGGTCAATAATTTATTTGTCTTTTCACATTTACAATCAATACTTTTGTATAATCATATAAATAAATAAATTATTTTGAATAATTATTTTTGAATAATATTGGATTAAAATTCATCCAAATAATTTTCATCAATTTACAAAATTTCATTGACGATCCATTTCATTTATCACGTTGAAGGCTTTCAACATGGCACCTCTATAATTTCGGTATAGCTTGTATTGCCCACTTGTATTGAGGTGGACACCATCATTTAGCAAAACAAAAGCATTTTGTTTGTTTTTTTGTTGAAGTCCTCACAGGCTCTTGTATCACCTGGCAGACTTCAACTACACGAACCGAAAACATATTTAACAACTCTCACACAAGCTCTTCTAACTCCGAACTTATAACTTCAGGTTCACATTCTGTAAGATCGTTTGTACCCAGCTCCAAAATCACTATGTCGGGCCTAAAATGGTGGACTGTTATGAGGTCGTGCTGACGTACTTTTGAATTGTCCGTCCACCCACAACGATCAAACGGACAAGCAACTCGTTCAGCTGGAAATCTTTTTTGGTTCTCAAGTCAAACTATTCTTCTAAGTCATTAAAAAGCCGTTTAACGAAGGAATGGCCAAGAACCAAGCAATTTGGGTCGCACATAAAACTTATTAACCAAAAAATTGTAATGAAAACATTGCGAAAACTTCAGGCAAGACTTTTATGATCGAGTTAATTCAAACTCCAAAAGATTATTTAGCATTATATACCAAGTTATGCATATTATACAATTCATTCAGAGTCATAATTGACACCTAACTGACATCAAAACATATTTTTTAAACATTAAAAATGCCGGAACTCGCCTTGAGCTTGAGTTGGCAGTGGAAAGCAAATACCAACTGAAATTTGTCGCCATTTTGACGTCAAATGTTGTCAGCAAACATAAGGACACAGGAAGCCCGCATGGAGTTTGCTGACCACCACGATCTTATTCTCACCACCCGTTATTACAAATATAAATAATCAATAAAATATATTTATTTCTTTTTGCAGCATAAATCATTATTTGTATTACAAATAATTACATTTTTTCTTTTTGTGGTCAGCTGTTAATATAGTAATTAAAAGGTAAATTACCAGGGCTTGATGACCAGAAACGTGTTGTGGTGATGCTGCACTGGTACTTTCATCATTGATTGTTTCAACACAAAGCTAAAAAAGGATTAAAGTAATATGATAAATAATAATGGTGTGTGAAAATAATTCTGTCAATATTATTCTCAATTTTTTGCCCAACTTTGATGTTTTAAGCACCAACAAACCCTGAAACAAAAAATAAAAGTTAAAGTTACATTTTAATTACCTTTTTTGGTGGTGTTGTGACAGTCAAGCTGTTTCCACTTTGGTAGTGATGTCCTTCCCCCAAGTCTAGACTCAATTCTTTTCAAGTTTTGGAGGACTAGGTCCATTTTTTTGTTTAAGTGGGCAAACTGTGAATTAATTCAAATATTATACTACATGTACATGTGCACTTTGATTTTTAACTATTTTAAAGAAATATGTTTTCACCTACAAATTGTTCAAAGCTATGGTACCTTTTTCTTTTTTGAGATATCTGTATTCCCTCCTATTCATCATCATCGGATGTGCTATTTGTATTTCATTGGTTTGTCCTCGTTAAAAGCCACATTCTGTTATTGTCGAATGTAAAGCAACCCAAACCTATGCCTCCATTGCTTAAAACTTTGTGACTTTTTGTAAAATTTATTGTAATTGATGGACTGTACACTTTGAGGTGCATATTGTAACAAATACTTCAGATACTGATAAAATGAGAGATTTAAAAATGGAATCATATTTATCATTCGTTTGATCTAAAGTATATAATATAGTAGACAATGCGTCACATTTGACTGTGGTGCAACGTACAATGAGTATGCAGCAACACTATGCAATACAGGAAACCAAAAAGCATCCAGTATTTATCATTCGTCTACAGCAGTGAATTCAGACTTTGGCTGTCACTCTACAATGAGTCTGATGCAACGTCATGTGTAAGTCTTGAGGAATCAATTAAATAAAATAGAGGATAAAAAAGTTAAGCAAATCCATCGAGATTAGAACCCACAGCCTTCCATTTTCGATCGCAGAGCCGTCATAAGATAGTGTACAGCAGTTGAGCCTGGGGTTAGGGTTAGGTTAGGCTGCCTTGGTAAAAACTGCTTTAAATACACAAGTTCTCCACAGAGAGCCTTTGATTTTCTAGAATGTGTGATTAAATTCAATCTGTTCCAATTGTTTACCTTTTTGGGTGTGCACAAGAAAGTGGCAACAGGTCTTCTTTGTTACAGCCATTTGTGCTTAGATTTGAGCAAAATATTTGTGCTTTTTTAACACTATGCATCAAGTATGGTAAATTGCCTGTCGATGGTAATTTGTTCACAATAGATTAAGGACACTTTATCTCATGAACTCCTTTACCACAAAATGAACACTCAAATAGAAGGTCAGCAGATGCACCAATGTATCGTTTTTTTTAAATAAATGAATAGTCCACCTTCTCTTAATCTTCTCTTCTTTAACATACTTCTTCACCATACTTGAGTCCATTCAATTGTTCAGGTGAAACATTCACGCCCTGCAAGGTATCTATGAAATTTTGAGCATCTCGCTTTGTAACTATCTGGTAAAAGTTTGATGCAGTTATTCTGCATTTCTGTAAGAGTGCCAAGCCTCACTGTCAGACTGAGCAAAGGTGTACATTCTTGAAATGCAGCTCATTTTCATTCAAAACAAAAGTACAAGAAATCTGGTTTCAAGCATTCGTGTAGGATATCGTACTTTTAAAATTTATTTCTCCTGGTCTATGTTGTGTGCAAAGCAAAGAATTACTGTCATTTGATGAAATCTTGAATTTATTGTTTCTAGCTTTGAAAAAGCAGCTTCACTGCAGATTTTTTCCAATTCTGGCATTAAAGTGCATCCAAGATTTTCAACCATTTTCAGTGTTTTATAAACATTTCTTATACTCTTCAACGGCTTGTCCGGTGGGTGATTGGGTAAGTACTTTTTTTAGGCAGACATCAAGTCACTGTTTCGTTGTCATTTGAGCTTCGTGGTTTACAAATGGCCTTACCTGTACAAAATTTTGATGAAAATAAATTTGTTAATATACAAATGGCAAGTTTATCAGACAGAGTCACACTAGACAGACGTACCATTCCACCTACAAATCAACAACACTTATGTAGAGCTCAACCATGACCATAAATTGCTTGGCAGTATCTTGTCAAATTCCTTCTACTCATCCATGGAGCTCGAAAGGTATTGAGTAGATGTCCATGCTCTGGATAGATGTAGTTGAGAACAAGGTTACTTATGATAGACAACTCTTGTTTTTTCATGGCCAAAGAGAGGATTGAGGTCGAAAAAATGGTATGGATAGGCCAATTGTCTTAAAAGTAAGCACAGTCCTTTGGCACTTTCGCATGCAGTTCCCTTATAGCCTATGAAGGTATCTGGCAATCTGAGAGCTTCAGCAAGTCACGGTATGTCTTCCTTCAAGAAGTGAAGCCTTTCTTCATACTCAAATTTGTCAATGCAATTCAAGTTAAATCAATTGTAATTTGAATACACTATTGAATATTTTGCTTCCTCGTCTAATAAAAGAAAGGCCAACATTTTTTTATTCATTTAAAATGTCTTCTTCATAGGCCTCAAGGATTAAAGCTTCCTCAAACGGAATGTCTCCAGCCACCATAATTGTTACCTCAGAATCGGTTGTCCATAAGAAACTTAACCCGTGACGTGGTGCGTGACCAATACCACAAAAGAAATGGCAATCAATGGTATCGGTATTGGTTCATGATCTTAACCTCTCTATTGTCTTGAAAGAGAGCTAGTGCATGAACTGAGGTCGATCCATCTCAGCAACAAATGCTATCATATATCAAAACCGAAAATTGTTCTGCGACTTTATTGACGATCGTGTGTTGATAATTAAACTTAAAGAAGGGAGACATATCAATGCCTTTCCAAGACGGACGATTTATCTGTGTAGTCTTGCTTAGCAATCTAGCTCAAGAGAATTTATTAGGCTGTTTATGAAATGGTTTAAAAGTCTCGGAATCTCTAAAACCAAACTCATGGCTATCGTTCGACAGGCCGGGTTGAACCGATTCAATTCTTCGTCGCCACACGGGTGGCAAGCTGACAACTACAAGATCAAGAACGAATAATAACTGTGCAAAGGATGGGTCGGCTTTTTATACTCTATTGAATGGCTTGCCGCCAGGAAGGCGGATCACAGAAAATCACTTGTTTACCTGTGCAGAAACTCTTAGTAATAACTTATAATTTAAAAAAAAAACAGCTTATAGTCCATGGGGTGTCCGTTAAATTGTTTTTGACGGTTTCGATAACAGTCAGATAATCTAACTTTGTTGAGTGATGCTAACATGAGAAGAGACCTTCTGTCCCGGCACAATTCGTCCGGGTCTTATGTAATTAAAGCCTTGATATTTGGTACCACAAAGAGTGATTGAAGTTTTTATTTTCCTTTTGTCTAAATTGAAAACCTGCCAGTAAAGCATAGATCATGACTTTTAAAGCATTTGGGTGGCTCTTAAAAGAGCCGTTGTTTTAAGTTTTGGCGGTCTTCACTTGGTCTTGGCGCCCTTCTGGCCGGTCATCTCCATGGCTTCATGATGTACAAACTCCCTTGCTCTTCTGAGCATCTCCTTGCTGTTGAAATAATCGCATTGCATATGAGCGCAATATTAATATTGAAAAGCCAAAAGAAACACAAGAAACACATTCAAACGACTCATACGTTCGTTGTCGCGACTCAATAGCTCCTGGATGGTTCTATAAAAGAATAACAACTTTTATTATGAAGTCAATTGGTTTGTTATGTAAACATTTTTAAACCAACCATGTCCCACTGATGGAGATGACCGGTCAAGAAGGCGCCAAGCTCTTTCAGGAATGGCCCGACATTGGGGTCGTTGTTGGCCGAACTACCCGTGCCACTACTTCCCTCGCTCATTGTCAAAAGATGCCTGCAGTCACTGAACTCAGAAGGTAGTTCTTTGGTGTGAACCCCTGAGGAAACACCCTGCGATGCAATGTGATTGGACACTACTCATTGCATGTGCTTGCCTGATCCGATCCAATTGAGTATAAATAGAAGTGAAGCGACAGGATCGGCAGTTAGAGCTTCAGAAATGCCGAAGATAAGCAAGGAGCAGATACCTTGTTTCCTATGTTCGAGGATGTTTGAAAGAGAACGAACCCTACAAAAGCATTTAGAGGGATTCCACCACAAATATTTCACACATGGTCAACGCCACTGCTGCTTTTACTGCGACGAAGAGTTTGTGTTTTTACACTCTCTCTATCGGCACCTATATAATAAACACCAGCCCGATCGTGGCCAGTAGGTCTACACTCTGAAGTGATAAACGGCTCCTTTAGGAGCCAAGAACTGAGAAAAAGTCAATTGCTTCTTGATGCTTAATACAGAGTTTTCGAAGCATTTTAAGTGCCTGAACGTGCTACAACACTGTTTACAATGTGGTTTAGTATTGGGCATAAACTCAGCTCGAATACATTCTTAGCATTCACATTCACAGAAAAGCACTTGAGTCATGACTTTAATTCATTTAGTGGCTCTTAAAAGAGCCGTTGTTTGTTTTACTGCCTGAAGACCTTTGTGTCTTTTAATCATCTTTTGGTAGGATTCCTACTGCCCGCAGAAGTTCTTCTCCGCGTAAAGCGTTTTGTCTAACTAATGGAGGTACCCAAGGTAGTTCACTATGAACTTGAGGCTTGTCTTTCACTTGAAATTCATTTTTTCTCTCCACCGGTGGCGTATTATCTGGTCTTGCCGGAACTTTAGTGCTACTCTCCATGATGAACAAGACTTGGGTGTGATAACTGTTGCAGTGAAGAGAGCTTATAAGCTGGCCAGTAGGATCGAAATTGACCAATCAGAAATTTCAACAGATCAAAAGGTCAACCAAATCCAGTAGTTTTCCTTTTCGGTTCGCAAGATAACAATAGGTTTTGAAGGGATGTTTTAAAGCTTGTGATGTATAGATTCCAAAAATGGGAGATAGTCATGTCACAACTGTAGCGTAAGCCTGTCACGTGACCTCAAAGTTGCAATATTATTATGCAAATTATCTTAAAATCACTATCCTTCACTAACATGAATTTTTCATGCATTTTTTAAGGTTAAGTTCATTCTAGGTGATTATGACCAATAAGGGCTGCCCTGAACCATGTGATTATGACGTAATTTTTGATGAAATAATGAAAGAAATAGTAAATAACTGTAATATTGTTTACAATTATTGAATGTAAGCTGTATTTAATGATTCATTATTTAGAGGTACCCACTCAGTGAGTGAGTTATCGGGATTTACCTTAACAAGTTTGCTAACAATGAATGAGAAATTATAAATACTGCACGAGGCATTAGCTGAGTGCAATATGAGAAAATTCCGAGTTCATTGTTAGTGAACAAGTAAATATTGACAAACACATGTGTATTTTCAGCTACGACAGTGACTGACTTATAGCCATCTCTTGCAGCATGAGTAGCATGGAAGATTAGATGAGTGTCCACTTCCTCATGTGTTGCCTTGAGCTCATGTGTTAAATTTCTTACTTCGTCTGCAAATATCATGTAGCAGTCATCTTCATGAGTTACATACATTATCCTTCCACCTGATAATGATAATAGTAATAATCAACTTTATTTAAATTTGACAGTTGAAAACTTATAAACTCGTGGCCCTCACCTAGCATTGCTCTGAATTCTCTTGCTGCCACTATGATGACAAGAAGATTGTCAAGGCTCTTTTGTTGCTCTCCCGTGTAACAAACTCTGAGACGTTGTAACACTGTGGGTAATGGCTGTATCATTTGCTTTGTAATATATCTTGCCATTCGTTCTCCATATGTATTTGTAATTATTGGCTTTCTTGAACTGGTAGACTTTGTTGAAGAGCTTCTTCCTACAACTTGACAGTGACTCATTGATGTAAATATTCTTGGAGTATGACTGACCAGAATGATGATTTTAGATTTTTTTCATTTGGATTTTTTGGAAGGCCCCCATTATTTGGTGTATTTTTTCCTGACTCCCCCTCATTGGATAACAACAAACAACAACAAAATGCTTTATTTGGCACTGTATACTTAAAGTACATAAGTGATATCCAAATATATTAAATTACTCTATAATTTTAAGTTTCTAGTTGCCTTTCTCGTATCAGCATGCGTTTATATACATGTGCTGACACAGTTTTTTGTAGAAAGCTTGTTCTGGGGCTCATTAAAAATAAACAACGATTATCAGTGTTGTTGATATTAATATTAGTATTTTTTTCAATAAGTTCTGCTAATTCTTTTCATAAAGTGGACACCAGATACAAAAATGCTTTTCCGATTCTATTTCCATATTGCATACTAGGCAAATCCTTTGTTCATAAATCAGGTACGGCCTTCTGTACCATCCCATTTCTACTTCAAGTCTATGATTACTGATTCATAATTTTGTGAAAGCCACTCTGTGCTTAATGTTGGCGACGTATTTTAGATAGTCTTCAAAACTACCTCCTTTTGAATTGACGGAATATTCTCAGTTTGTTTCTTTGTCTGCTATCTTTTCTTATATCATTATGGATGTTGCTCCACCAATTTTGGATCTCAATATCACTCATATTCTCATAGCAGCTTCTTGCTCCTGTGCTTGTTTTGTAAGTGCAATTTCCTCCATACGCAGCTCTTTCTAATTGTGCCTTTTCTTTTAAAAATTCGATGGCATCATTGCTACTTCTTCTTTTCTTGGTTTTTCTCTCTGAGTCATTCTCTCCTTCTGATCTAGTCTCCCCAAACTTTCCATGGCAACCTTCCTCATCTAAAAAAAAAAAAAACTGACAGGCACGAAGTGTGCACGAAGTTCTGATGTGACTGACGACTGTTGACAAGTTTGACAGGAATTCAAGTCAAAAATCCTGATCTTGGTAAGTGATGTTTTTAACAATGTTTTTATGTCCATTGATAAGGCTCAGCTTTAATAGAATGTGTCAGGTTTATTCTTATGGAGAATTTTTAAATCATTATTTAATTTTGAGGTCGTTTTTGAGTGTAAGTAAGCTCAATAAAATATTGAAGTGTTCGTCTTGATCTCGTTTGAGCCTTTGGCAATTGTTCTATCCTTTGGCAACAGTAAACAAGTTTACAACGATTGCATGTAAACTATCAAATAACTCACTTCATTATGCAATATTTCAGCTCCTATTAAGGAAATGTAATGGCCTTCGTATGTACGAAGAGCTCAAACATGTGGACCTTGATTGCAAGGCCAAATAAACACTAGCAATTCCTTTATATAATAAAACTTATGACACCGTCTATGAAAGCTGTCTCTATTGATGGACGTAAAAACATTGTTAAAAATATCACTTACCAAGTTTTTCCGAACGTTTCCGAAAGACATCTGAGTCGAGGTATAAATAACAAACTGCCTTGTCCAACTCCATAAAATCTTCATCACTCTTCGCGTTTTTCTTTCCAATGCACTTCACATTGTCAAACATATTTCTATAACACTTCTGCAGTAGATACATGTACCTTTCAGGTGCCTTTTATTGTTTGTTGTTGACGCATCTATAATAGTACCCTAATGAAATGTTATTTCATTTGTTCAATTGTTGTAGTGCTAAACATTTTTATTTATGCAAGCTCAGAGGCAAGTTGGTTGCAGCCATGGCAAATCCAGTTATCCCTGATGTCTTCTTCAGAAACAACACCAGCACACATCCAATGGTAGCATAAAGAACAACAGTCACAGCTGACACTGTTTGAAGCACCATTGCCATCAACAATTTCATCAGGCTCCAGCATGACTTGTCACATGCAGCACAGAACTGTAATGGTCTGATTCCAAGCAAAACCTTTACAACATGACTTGAAGAAGATTAGAAGATTTCTTTGTACCTCAGCCCAGTCTTCTGGATCAAATGCAACTACTTGGACATGGAGGTCTGAGGGAGTCCAAGTAACAAAATAACTTTTGTTGCAACCTTTTAAGGCCATTTGACCTGTCACTTGGGTGTAGTATTTGTGTGACTTTTTTAAAACAATGTTAACACATTTTTTCCCCAAAAATCAGACACAGAGGATTCTTTGATGAAATGTGGACATTTAAA
The DNA here is from genome assembly GCA_029948255.1 of Telmatactis stephensoni. NCBI lineage: Eukaryota > Metazoa > Cnidaria > Anthozoa > Actiniaria > Isophelliidae > Telmatactis > Telmatactis stephensoni. The sequence goes on along the minus strand of JALIZF010001547.1, from coordinate 113,831 downwards.
CTCTGCAGTAAAAGGATAATCAATACACTGTTTCCTTGTAATCATGCTATGTCATGGGCTTCATGTGTGCGTGTGTATTTTGGAAATCTCCAAAGTGTCAAGCCTTTTATTTCATAAAATGTTTTCGTACGAGAGGTCTCAAGCCTACGTGACTAGACTAAAAAGGACTATGGGTATTAGGTAAAAAATGACAAGGCTTAGAAGTGAAAAATCGAAGGTGGCCAAACTCGAAAAAGTCGCATCAGATCGCCACAAAATGCCTCCAGCATCAGGAAAAGGTCTTAAAGCATGTCTTGTGATGGAAAAAAAATATTAGCTTTTATAGTTAGCCAAAAAGCACTAATTTGAGCCACACTTCTCCACACAACGAAAATCGCTAGTACCCAGTCCCTCTCCAAAAAGTTTTTCCCAATTCAAAATGGTGGACGAAAGTGTGAAGTGGCTTATTGGCAGAATATGGCCTCATTTTTCTTTTAGAACTTTGGAAATTTCTGCTGCTTTGACACCACCTTTTTAACTCATGGATACTCCATAGGAGTAGCTGTGAGTTATTGCTGTAGATGGGACTTTCTCATTTGCATTGTAAATATGCTATTGTACAAAATCCTCCAGCCTGCTTTGCGTGCTTAAACAATAGTTACTACGCGAGTCCTTGTGAAACAATGAAAACAAAGGTCTAACTGGGTCGGTTACGTTTGGGACTTTCTGATTTGCATTGTAACAATTGCTATTGTTAAAAATCCTCTAGCCTGCTTTTGGCACTCAAATAAAAGAAACCAGTTCTAACTGGTTAATCTTCGTGAAGAGGTTTCAGCTTGTTTGGACTGTTTGCGATGAATTCAAAATATCAATTGAATATGCATAATTAGCAGCTACATTCCAACGTGCATTTGATTGCAACCTTTCCCAGTGTACTCGGACTCGTGCAGTACCGATTCAGCTGTACGTTCTAGAATTCGACAACCAAAAGCTAAGCATACGGTCAGTTTAGATTCAGTTGAAAATTTGAGATTTTTATAATTTCACAACCAAGTTTTATAGTTGCTAATTGTCTATGAGTGCAGCTTTGATTCAAGATACACAATGTTTACTGTAATATCGAAATTTGCCATTTACGTCTTTACACATGAATTAAATACATCTAAAGTAACGCAGTTAAATGCCTATGGTAAAGTAGGACTATGTTGCTCACTTTTAGTTCTCGTACCCTAATCAAGAATGTCAAAGTAAGTCCCAAGGGGGAGGGGAGTGCAGGAAAAAGACGAAAAAGGGTGTGATTTGATCAAGAGTTGAATTTTTTTTGTCTAAATCCCGACAGTTGAACAAACATGCTTAACATTTCTTAAGATTTATGTACTGGGGAGACTGCAAACGCTTTCAAACCCCCTTATTTTAGTTGCAGTCTCCCCTCCCCCCTTCAGGATTTATTTTGGTGCATAGGTTTTTCCTTTTGGAATTGGCTTGTAGGCTATGTAGCTGTATCCGTGAGTTGTCTCATTGAGACCTTTGATTGTCTGATCAAATCAAGCACAAGGGTGCAAAGTTCATGTGCCCACTTTTCTTTGCTATATCTTGACTTCAACTCCTTGGTAATGACTTCCCAAAATGGTATAGCAATGACACATTTCCAATTCTCTGTTTCTCTGCTGCTGACAAACATGTGGACATTCTTCGACAGATCAAGATTCAAGATTCAAGATTCTTTATTTGTACCACACTGTTTGAATATACAATATATAGATATATATACATATATACATATTGTGTATATAGGAAAAGGAATAAATATAAAATATAACAAATTGATAGTACAGGTTATCTGAAATAACTTGGCATTAATCGAGTCAGATAACCAAATATGGAATTTGAAGCATTGTGTGGTCAGAGAAAAAAACTACTTTATATCAAGGTGAAAGAAAAACAATCACAAAAATGAGTACGCAACAAAGTACACAACAACATGCTACAACAACAACAATTGTGGATGAATGATAATCTAATACTTTTTGAGGAGTTCTGAAATGAATTTGAATTTAAAAATAGATTTTGATTTTGTTTTAATTGATACATCAATGTCATTCCATATAATGGGGCCTTGATAGCGAAGTGAAAATTTGCCATAATTCGTTTTGATACTGGGGGACACAGGGATAGTTTAGAAGCAAACCTTGTATTGTAATGATGTCGATTCTTGGCTAAGATAAAAAAGTTCTTAAAAGCACTAGGTGTAGTATTATGTAACAACACGTGATTATTATTGACCTTAAGTATCATGTATCATTATATCAAGTAGTGTGAGAGCTGAATAAAGTCTCTTGATTGCCGGCTGTTGTAGTGATATTACATGGTGTCAGAAGTAATAAGAATCTAGACGAAAAGCGAGCAGAAATGGCCGCAAACACGAATATACAGCCTCCGAGTCAGTTCGACTTCAGAAACCCTGAAGGTTGGGCCAAGTGGATCCAACGATTTGAACGATATCGAATCGCAACTGAATTGAACAGCAAGCCTGACGAACAACAAATCAACATGCTACTTTATACTATGGGAGACGAAGCTGATGAAATAATGAAAAGTTTCACTTTCAAGAAAGGCAACGAAAAGGACTATGATAAAGTCAAAGAGATGTTTTCCAAGTACTTTGTGGCTACAAGAAACGTAATTTTCGAGAGAGCGAAATTTAATATGCGCAAGCAAGAACCGCAGGAGTCCGTCGATACTTTCGTCACTGCTTTATATACGCTGTCAGAACACTGTGAATTTGGAATATTGAGACGTGAACTGATTAGAGACCGCATAGTAGTTGGAATAGCAGATGCGAAGCTTAGTGCAAAACTACAGATGGATTCAACGTTAACGTTAGAGAAGGCAATGGAAGCTGCAAGACAAAGTGAAACAGTGAAGAGACAACAACACATGTTACGTAACCCGGAATTGGCCAGCGACGTGAAAGCCAACGCTCACGTGGACGCCATCGTTGGTAAATCAAACCGGAAACGGGGAAATGCAAAGTATGCGAACAACCGCCCAGCCCAAAATAAATCAAAGACTTGTACGCGATGTGGAAACAGTAATCACAACCGAAGTCAATGTCCTGCCAAGGATTCTACATGTCACAAATGTAAAAAGAAAGGACACTTTGCCAAAGTATGCAAGTCGGCAAAGCTCAACTTGGTTGAAGCAGAGGATAGCGAGGAAGAATATTTTTTCGGGGAAATTACCGAGGGATCAGAGACAGACTGGAGGTCACTGGGTTTTGGCAGAGGAAGCTAGACGATCAGTCCAAACTTCTGACGACGTTCATTACACCCTGGGGGAGGTATTGCTACAAACGCTTACCTTTTGGCATTTCGTCAGCTCCTGAACACTTTCAGAAAACAATGCAAACAATCCTAGAAGGTCTGCCGGGAGTAGTGTGTCAAATTGATGATATGTTAGTGTATGGTGCCACACAAGAAGAGCATGATGAGAGACTAACAGCAGTCCTACAAAAGCTGCAAGACTCAAATGTAACCCTCAACGAGGAGAAATGTGAATTTGCAAAAGACAATGTGAAATTCCTGGGCCATATCGTTGGAAAAGATGGTATTAAGATTGATCCCAGTAAAGTTACAGCCATCAAAGAAATGAAAGAACCCTCAGATGTATCCGAGCTACGACGTTTTCTGGGTATGATCAACCAAGTGGGGAAGTACATATCAAACCTAGCTGAGCTGACAAAGCCACTGAGAGATCTACTAGTGAAGGAAAGTTCATGGTTATGGGGTGAAAGCCAGCGTGCTGCTTTTCAGACCATTAAAGACCAGCTCAGCACTACACCAACCCTTGCTGTCTATGATACCACTCTCGAGACAAAAGTGTCCGCAGATGCATCATCGTACGGCATCGGAGCAGTGCTTACCCAAAAGAGTGTTAATGGTGTGTGGAAACCTGTTGCGTATATATCTAGGGCTTTGACACCAACCGAGACTAGATATGCGCAGATCGAAAAGGAAGCACTGGCGACAACGTGGGCCTGCGAGCGACTGGAAGACTACCTGTTAGGTAAACGGTTCCACATCGAGACGGACCACAAGCCTCTTGTTCCGCTGTTTGGCGTGAAAAACCTCGGGGAACTTCCTCCTAGAATTCAACGACTGTGTATGCGTCTGATGAAGTTTGACTTCACAATATCCCATGTTCCAGGGAAAAGTCTTGTCACAGCGGATACACTGTCGAGAGCACCTCTAAGCAACGATCAAAATACAGAGTTAGAAGAGGAGATCAACTTGTACGTCAACCACGTATACTCTACTCTACCCTTCTCGGATCCTCGACTGGAGTCCATAAAAGCAAGACAACGAGAAGATGAAGTCTGCCGGCTCATCAGGGAATACAGCGAAGTTGAGTGGCCTGAGCGCAACAAGCTACCAGGGGCACTACAGCCTTACTGGCCTTTCAGAGGAAACCTTACAGTTATCCATGACCTTCTGGTGTATGACGAGAGAATTGTCATCCCTTCCCAAATTAGATTAGAGATCTTAGACCGGATCCACGAGGGTCACCAGGGTATCACCAAGTGTCGTGAGAGAGCCAAGTCAGCGGTATGGTGGCCCGGTTTAAGCCGCCAAATTGAAGATATGGTGAGCAACTGTCGAAAGTGTACAGAACATTGCAGTAACCCAAAAGAGCCACTTATCCCGACGGCAGTGCCAGACAGACCATGGCAAAAGCTTGGAACAGACTTTTGCTACCTGAAAGGAAAGCCTTACTTAGTGGTCATAGACTACTTTTCCAAGTTCGTGGAAGTAAGCCTGTTGACATCAGAGTCTTCGCAAGAAACCATCCGAGCCCTTAAGTCAATCTTCGCACGTCATGGTATACTGGAAGTGTTACGTAGCGACAATGGACCGCAGTACAGTTCCGCAGAGTTCGCGAAGTTTGCGAAGGATTGGGAGTTTCAACACATCACCAGCAGTCCTATTTACCCACAATCCAATGGCAGTGCCGAACGAGCAGTTCAAACAGTAAAGCATCTTCTGATCAAGTCATCTGATCCAAACAAAGCTCTACTGGCGTACCGATCTACTCCTCTAGAAGTAGGAAAATCACCAGCAGAACTTCTGTTCGGAAGAAAACTGAGAAATGGAGTTCCCGGCATTCCAACAAGCTTAGAACCAAAATGGCCTGGCTTGGAGAAAGTAAGGGAACATTCTATACAACAGAAACTTAATCAGAAAGCATACTACGACAAACGTTATGGAGTAAGAGACCTACCACCTTTACAAGTTGGACAAAAGGTCTGGGTGCCAGACAGGAAGGAATCAGCTACAGTAGCCAGACATGCAGATTCCCCTCGTTCTTACATCGTCAACACGCCTAAAGGACAAGTGCGTCGCAACCAACGTTTTCTGTTACCTTGTGCGAACGAACAACCACACACAAGTGAAGAGAGAAACATAAAAGAACCAGGTGGACCCTACCGTACTTGCTCTGGTAGGAACGTTGTGCCACCAAACAGATTGGACCTTTAAATGTACTCTCGATCATTGTTTAGATAGAGTTTTAATTTTGAAATCATTTCCATTATAACTGAAAAAGAGAGATGTAGTATTATGTAACAACACGTGATTATTATTGACCTTAAGTATCATGTATCATTATATCAAGTAGTGTGAGAGCTGAATAAAGTCTCTTGATTGCCGGCTGTCGTAGTGATATTACACTAGGTAGACTATTTAAATGAAAATTATACATAATTAAGGCATTATGAAGGGTAACTAGATCGGGTAGTTTTAAAATACCAAGTTGCTTGAATAAAGGGCTTTGAGAAAGTCATTATGCATATTGCTTTTTTCTGAAGTATCAATAAGGGTTTCAATGTGGTGGGATATGTGTTTCCCCAAACAGGGATACCATAGATAAAGTATGGATAAATAAGTGAGTAGTACAATTGAATAAGCACCTTGGAAGTAACATAGTGGCGTAACTTAGAAAGAATACCAATACTACATTTAATTTTCTGGGACAAGTTTTGAACATGAGCTTTGAAAGACAAGTGAGAATCAAGATAAATACCAAGATATTTAATACTGTTCACTGATTTCAAAGGTACTAGGTTTATAACTAGATGTATATTATGTAGCAGTTTCTTTTGAGGGGGATGAAAAATAACAAAATTTGTTTTGTCAATGTTAAGGAACAACTTATGGATGTTAGTTAAATGTGTATCGATCAACTTTTCAAGTTCTATGATACTCTAATGTGCAAAAAAAAAAGATTACAATCATCAGCAAATAGATGAAAGTTGAAAAGATCTGAGCTTTTGTTGAAGTCATTTATGTATTGGAGAAATAGAATTGGTCCCAGGACACTACCTTGGGGGACACCACAAGAAAGGGGTTGCTCTTCAGAAATACTAAAAAACAAAAAAACTTTGTGAATAAATCCATCAGAACGTGTAAATCCGAGTACTACTGCAAACTTGTTGAAGAGAATAAGAACAATCCAAGTGATCTCTGGAAAATCTTAAATGATGTAACGTCGCGAAAGGAAAGTTCACAAATATCTTGTTTAGAATCTGATGGAGTCATCATTTCAGACGCAAAATCCATGGCTGAAACACTGAACCATCATTTTGCCACTATAGGTTCAAAGCTTGCTGGTAAACTGAAGACATCTGTAACACCACCTACTACGAGTGTAGGAAGATGTAATGCCTCTATCAACAAATTTTCTTTCAAACCAGTAGAGACAGAATTTGTTCTTAAAGAGCTAAATCATTTGAAAACGAACAAAGCTATTGGACTGGACAATATTAGCGCACGTCTTCTTAAAGACTCATCTCATGTAATATCTGACAGTCTAACGAGATTATTCAATCGCTCACTATCAACTAATATTGTGCCATCCATCTGGAAATGTGGCAGAGTGACATCATTGTTCAAATCTGGAAATCGCTGTGATCCTAACAACTACAGACCCATCAGCATCTTACCAACAATTAGCAAGATTCTGGAGAAAGTTGTTCACGTCCAACTGTACAGCTACATGAACGAAAACAAGTTGATAACACCTAACCAATTTGGTTTCCATCCCAAACTTTCTACTGGAGTTGCTTTAGCTCATTTTACTGATGACATCCTTAACAACATGGATAATGGTCGCTTTACAGGTGCAGTATTTCTAGATCTTACCAAGGCATTTGACACTGTCGACCATTATTTATTATTAAGCAAGCTTGAGTGTCTGGGACTTGATGAAGATGCCATTGATTGGTTTAAATCATATCTGTCTGAAAGAAGCCAAGCTACATCTGTTGGTGACGTTATCTCTTCTCCTGCACCTATGACTGTAGGCGTACCTCAAGGCAGCATACTGGGTCCTCTTCTGTTCATTATTTATGTTAACGATCTACCATCATGTAAAACTGCCAGTAATATTATTCTGTATGTTGATGACACTGTTCTTTACTTCTCTTCAAGTGATGTCAACAAACTTGAAGAAACACTCAATGCAGATCTGATGACAGTATCTGGTTGGTTTCGTAACAATTTGCTGACATTAAATACATCAAAATGCAAATTTATGATTTTTGGAAGTGCTCAAAAGTTAAAGGCAATCAAAGACTTCATCATATATGCCAACGACCAACCCATAGAATCTACTAAGTCCTTCAAGTATCTTGGTGTAACAGTTCAGCAAACCATATTATGGACTGAGCATGTCGACAGACTTTGTACCAAGGTCAATCAGAGGCTGGGTATACTGAGAAGAGTTAAATATCTACTACCAACACATGCCCGCGTCACTCTCTATAATAGTCTGATTGGTCCACTGTTTGATTATGCTGATTTTGTCTGGGGGGATAAAAACAACTCAAGTCTTATGAACCAGTTGCAGATTTTACAAAATAAGGCAGCAAAACTGATATTGGACTTTCCAGTGTACTCCTCTGCAACATATGCTCTCGATAAGCTTAGTTGGAAAACACTTGGAGAACGTCGAAGGTACCACCGAGTTGTAATGGCCTTCAAATATCTAAATGAATACATTGATTATCATGAATTCAATGTGCATTACAACAAGGATGTACATAACCATGATACACGTAGAAGAAACGACATTCGTCTGCCCTTTGCAAAGCGAAATTGGGGAAACCAAACACTACTCTATACCTTAGCTGATGACTGGAACTCTTTACCTGATAACCTAAGAGATGTAAAAAACTTGCAAGGCTTTAAAGCAAAAGCTAAAAAAGTATTGCTTCACTGATTCATAGACCTAAGAACATTAACTCAGAAACTTGCATATTCTTTTCATCATATTATTTCATTAATTTCATATTTGTAACTTTATGTTTTTGTGATTTCTTGTAATTTTTTCTTCTTTAATTTAAATTTATGTACTCTGCAGGACCTCACTGAAAACCACGTAATGTGACGTGAGCTTTCCTGAATAAATATTATTATTATTATTATTATTACTATTTCCTATGGAGATGTATTGCTTCCTATTTGATAAGTAAGATTTAAACCAGAGATGAGTAAGGCCTCTAAGACCATAATATTCAAGTTTAGATAAGAGAATGCTATGATTGACACAATCAAAAGCCTTACTGAGGTCTAAAAAAATTCCACATGAAAATTTGCCTTCCTCAATGGCACTTTGGATTTTATCAATGATTAAAACTGTGGCTAGTGTAGTAGAATGCCTAGCTCTAAATCCAAACTGGTTTTCAAACAAAATATTTTGGGCAATAATAAAATTAATCAATCTTTTATACACAAGCTTCTCTAGCAAACGGTTGACAATTGGTAACAAGGAAATAGGTCTGTAATTACAGATATTTGTTTGACAACCACTTCTAAAGACAGGAATCATACAAGCAAGCTAATTTGAATTTATCAGGTACAATGCCAGTAGAAAATGAACAATTATAAAGTCTTTCTAATGGAGGTGCTATATAGTTATGGAGTAATTTCAATCTAGTGGGAATGCTGTATGGGCCAGTTGATTTGGAAGAGTCAAGTTTACTGATTTCATTTCTAATCTCTTCAGAAGTAACAGGTTTTAGAAACAGACTAGTCTGCTGAGGATCCCACTAACTCTGATAAGACGTAAGACCTTGGTGTAAAGACGTTGAAACCACATATCCTATACCATGTGAAATGTCATTGTAGGACTCAGTGACGTCATTCAGTCTCTTGAAACCAAAATATACCTCTGCATGACAACATTGTAGTGCATATGTACTCGAGCAATTCCTTTGAGTACACAAAACTAAAAATGTGCCCAAAATTTATCGTTGCCTATCTCAGTCCATTCACCAATGTCGTTGTATTTTAATCCCATTCCCACGTTTCCTGGTTTTGTCAATTAAAGTACTCTTCTGTTGGGTCCAGCATATTGACTAAGCATTGATATACACCTATTTCAATAAATGTTGTCGGTAAAAGCCTACACGACTCACCCGAAAGGAAGCATGGGTAAAAATTACTAAAGCTATAAAACCACGCAAATATCCACACCATAATTCAACTTCACTTTGCCATGACCTAATACATCAAAGAGCTTCATTTGCTGATGCTAAAATCAAGACCAATGCGAAAAAGAGAGGGAAATTTTGCAACTACCCATACTCCTTTTCGGTCTAGTCGCGTAGGCTTGAGACCTCTCATACGACAACCTTTTTTGAAATAGGTGTATGTTGATTATTGTCTCGAACGTCGAATCTTGCTCAATCCATCTTGTCTTGTACAGAGTGTTTAGTTTACACTTTTTGGTTTCACCTTAATCCAGGACATAAATCACAAGCTCCTAATGATGATTTTTTCTCTTGAGTGAAAAACAGTTTTTGAAATGACACCGCCTCCCACCGCCCAAAAATATTACATTCTTTTTGCTTTAACCCAACAAGATTAGCACAGATTAATTATCTTGAAAATTGATAAATATTTTTAAGTTTTGCAGACCTGTTAAAACTGCAAGGAAACTTATAGATTATGAATTTTCAAAGTGTCGGCACACGTGAAGTTGGTGACAAAAATCAATCAGCCAATCAGCATCGCAATGTACACAGGTGTTGGACTCAATGTGTGTCCATGAAAAATCAACTAGATGGGTTACCATTTTTTCTTAGGTATGGTGCTCGGCTCGTGCAGGCTGAAGGGAACTCTGCTAAGACCAAGAAGGTGGAGCACCCCATTGGGAGATACAGCAAATTCAACTAGATTGCTACTTTCCAATTTCCATTTGAAAACAAGTGTATTCTGGGGAAGACCTGCACTCTTTGGAAGATTTCATCCAATTGGTGGGCCACCCGAGAATCTAAACTAAAGAAACTGACAATGACAACAATCGATTATTTTTTTTTATCAAAAGAGAATTAGATGGCATCTTATGAAGACGGACAGATTACCTTGTATTCTGCAATAATATCACCATCAAAAATTCTCGATCCTGATTGGTCAGCTGCTTGATGATTTTTTTGAAATCACTGTGCAAAAAAGACGAAATCAAAGAAGTCACGTGCAAAAAAGAGAAATCGCCCTTGCTGATTGGCTGAAAAACAATGAGCTGTCAGTTTCAACCAATCAAAGTATATTGGAAGTGTATGCATGCAACATGTCCTTGTGCAACTTGCAACTTGCAATCATCATCATCATCATAATAAATGGTTTATTGGAAAACTATCGCACCGTAAACGGTGAATTACAGTTTTAAAAGACTAAGAGAAAAGGTATGTATATATATATATATACTTTAAAATTCGTGTCATGAACTTATTTCCAAAGAGTGCTCAACTATAAAAATAGGAGCAGGACATACTATATATTTAAATTGTTGAAGACTTTAAGAATGATTCATTGTTTTATTGCTACAGGCTGTTTTGTATGATCAAAAATTGACCACACTCTTCAGGCAAGTTACAATGAATGACCGTTAAAATTCTGGCATTTGAAATTTACAGATTGTGATTGTGTTACGTGTTGATAAAATATCTTAAAATATATTTGTGTCTGTGTCGACAAGGGCTAGCTAATTCGTTACGTTTGAGAGTACAAAGATGTTTTTGACAGATGATTATATATTTTTCAGTTAGACATAAGTTACATTTTTTGCTTATATTACTATACGGTCTACATTTCTTTAGAATTTTCCACTTAATGATAAAAGTTTTGTTAGCGTCTTTTAAGTTCCAAATATGTTTTGATAGTTCTGTTTCGTTTCTTCGGTTGCTGTGTTTACAGAAACATCATTTAAGGTATATAACTATAAAAACTAATTAATACTTGCGTATTCTAATTTGAAAGCATGCATCTGTTTTATATTTTTGATGGCTATTTTATTACAAGAAAATCAATTTGGTTTCTCGTTTAGGTTTCTTGACCCTGCCGGATGTTAAGCAGAGTTTCTATTTGAAAAGCATCTTTAGTTCAAGCTTGAAGAATGTCAGAAGCATTTGAATATCGACTTGAGAGAAGGCCTTTGTATGGTGTTAAAATGATATTTGTTTCCTTGTCGTCTCTGTGGCATGATTTCCATCTTTGGAAGATCTGTTCAAGAAATTTGTATGACTACAAACAAAGTGACAAACTGGATTTACATCAATCATCACAACAGAATTACTCAATGGAATCACCATATTCTGTCACCAGCTTTGCTAGAAATCTATGCTGTTAATACACCAAAAAGGTGCTGCTCTCGACAATTGTTTTGGTTTTGTTGATGGAACTGTCTGACCCCTATGTCGACCAGGAATAAAGCAGAATAAAGCACAAGTTTTGCTCTTGTAAGGTTATATAATATTGGGACAATAATTGTGGCCATTGCTCTTGAAGCCTAGAGATGTTTCAGTGCAGGTCCACTGAGGTATACTGGAGGGAAAACGTATCCATTTTCCCTTCTTTTTTGTGTCCTAACAAAGGTCTTGAGCAAATAAGTTTACTGCTGTGGATTGCGGCATTAGGAAAGGATTATAATGCTGCATTAGCTATATCAATCAAGGGCAATGAGTTTGATGGTGTGGGTTCCCCTAATGGATTGAACTCTTTCCCATAAGGAAAGATAGCATAGCATCTGCATCCGACCATTCCCCAGAAGGAAGATCTGCAAGGTTCTCTGCACTAGGTGTCCATTGCAAGGAGAGTGTTACGTTGAGGACAAGATGGGCTCTAAAATCTCCTTAAGCACCTTATTAACGCCCCTGTTTCTACAACTGTCTGTATTCCATGCATGGTAAAGCACCTTGTTGTCAACCTGTGCGTCTACACAGGTATTGGACAGATGTTATGAGAAGGATCTTAGGGCGAATAATAAGCCATAAGCTTCCTTTGTTACTATGTTTTCCCAGATGAGCTCTTTCCTGAAGTAATACCCAGCCTCCTTCAGCCCAAAGAGACAACTTGGCCCCCCAGTGAGATATAAAAGCGTCCAAGGCGAGACATTTGATCACTTTGTGGTCGTCATTGTGCTGTGTGCATGTGTCTATAAAGTGCCAATGCAATATCTCCTTCCTTATGTCACCCTCTAACTTTACCTGTGACCCCCCTCTATGAACATTTTTATGTGGCACGGGAAATCTCGCTGGTGTATAACTGTGCAGTGGGGACCATCAAGGTTAGTGATATGCATTTGCCTTGAAAACATTGTACCATATGCAAAGTTGCATGCTTCTGTGATAAAATGTCCTCCCACAATACAATGATTGTTCTCTTTTTGTCATCTTGAACTGAGGTGGTTTAACAAGTTGTGTTGATGAAATGCCCAAGAAACACCAATTTTTGTGACGGGAACACATTTTGCAATGTGTAAAAAATGTCCCAGCTCTGTCAATATAGAAACATAAAACGTGCTGGAACATGTGTTGGAATGTTCATGCGTGATTGGTACCTTTCAAGCTATTGAGGTCTTTTACAAGCATTACTAATTCTTATGAATAAAGCATTCCATGAATGTATTCAGAAGATCCCTATCACCAATTGATCCAGACCATCTGACATCATATGGAATTCCAGAGGACAGACAATTTATTCATCGTGCTGTGTTCTCACAGCACTGATCACAAAGAAAATAAAAAACGAAAAGATATTCAGGCTTCTACTAACTTGAATAAATCAAATAGAATTCCTTGAGCACGTTCAGTCAAATAGTCAAATAGCACTCAATCACTAAACAACATGTTGTTGTTTCAAACTAACCCAGATACTCATACCCGCACACTCAAAATATTGTTTATTCTGATCATATATTTTACATTTTTTTTATCTCAGAGATACAAGCCAACACCTGTTATGTTAAATGCACAGATTACATAGATTTGCATTGATATATATTTACCTCCTGCTTGTCTGTGTCTAGGTTGTTGTAGTGAGATATGGCTTACATGTTATATAGTATTTTTCCCATAGACATAGGTTACAACAATTGGAAACGAGATTATGTGGAGTGGCTTGCTTGAGTATTTTCCATGATATTGTGAAGGTTTTGTTCTTATTTTTCAGGTTCCAAACATGTTTACTAAATTCAGTGCTTAGTTTTTTATGTTCGTTGTTGAATGATGCTTTATGGTTAGTGTATCTTGTTTTGAATGTTGTTTCAGTGAGGCCAACATGTTTGTGCAGGTTTGTTGTCGTTTGTTGATACAGTTACCTGGTAAATGATGGATTTCTTTAGACACTGACCATCTAGAGGCAATCAATTTCTTTTCTACAATTACATGTTTTAGTTGTGTTATCATCGGTTGTCTTGTGTAGGATAGATTTATTGTGGCCGTCAGTTGATTGCTTAATGTACAACTGTAGCTGATCTTGACTGTATTGTGGTTAAAAATCTTATGTAGCAAGTGGTCTTTATTTGTTGTCAACAAGTTTGAGAAAAGTGCATCCAATGTTAGTTTCAACATTATGCTGTAGGGAGGATTATACCAGGTTATGTCTATGCGTTTTTTTCTTGCTTGTCTATTAGGTGTAGGTTGGCTGTTGGTCATTGTAGGTGTAAATGTGAGTCTGTGTCTATATCCACAGTCATCAAGGGCTTTCTAGTTTAGAGGTGTAGCGGTGTTGAAGGAATCTTCATCATAGGAAATCTCAGAGAGGCGCTTGTTAATTGCTTTAGGGACATTAATTATTCACGGTGGGTGGTTAGACAGCTTGTTGACGTAGAGAAGGGTATTGTTATGTTTAGTATAGGGCATGTACTTTCCATTTGTTAAGTTGAGGGTTACGTCAAGGAAGTTAACGATTTTTTTGTTTTCTTCTGTAGTGATCTTGAGGCCATGTTTACTAAAAATACTGCACAGATCGTTCTTTATCATTTCAATCTGGCGGGTTGATGCGTTGATCACTCCAAGCCCGTCGTCTCTATATAGGCCAAAGCTGTTGCCATAATTTTCTTTGATGCTGTTGAGTAAGAAAGCTCCAATGAGTATGCACGATTCAGCACCATCATAGCTTCCCATGGTAGCGTCAAAGAGACTTGATGATTTCTTTCCCCATGGCTGGCCTAATTTATAGAGGAGAGATTCCTTTGAGTGTAGAATGATGTGTCGTTCTTGATCAGTAATTGTGACATGGTTAAATGCAAATGATATGGCAGCGTTAAGAAAGTCAAGAGATATAGAAGGATAAAAGTCAACAACATCAAAGGCGATGAATGAGTATTGATCTTTGTTATTAATGCTGTTGAACCAATTGAGGACAGCTTTAGTGTTTTTCCATATGTTTAGGTCGAGCTTGTTAATAATGGTGCTGTTAATACGGTCGAGGATTTGTTTGCTCACTTTAGTAGGGTTAATGAGGCGACATGCCAGGTTGTTAGAGAAGTTAGGTTTGTGGTCTTTGAGGGTTATGAAGGCTTCACGTTTAGCAGTGGAATTTATTCTGTTGTCTAGGCCAAGTTTTGTAGCGATTTTCTTGGATTCAAATTCAATGGAGCTCTCAGTTTTCAGGTGTTACTTTTTTGTTTGTTTTCGTGATGTTTTTTTGTAGGTCATTGTATGATGTAGTGTTCAGTTTGAAGTCTTGTCAGCAGAGATAAAAAAGTTGCCTGATTTCTTAATGGTGTCTTTGATATCTGTAGTAAGCTTATGTTGGAACCAACATTTTACTTTCTTGAATTTAATGTTTTCAATCATCTTTAAAAGCTTCTTCTCAAAGTTCATCATGGCTGGTACTTGAGGAGGAGTATTCTTGTAGTCCATAGGTCTGTTTGTCAATTCCTTTAGCGTATATATATAATTTGCTCTACGCTAATTCCTTTAGCGTATATATACACCTATTTCAAAAAAGGTTGTCACCGCTAAGAGCGATAGGCGATAGGTAATAGGTCATTCCAAGACCGCAAAGCACTATTGATTTCTTAATAGGCGACTTGCATTATGGCGTCATATACTACAACTACCAGAATGCTTTGCCCACTTTCTTTTGTAAAATGATTAGTGCCAATTGTTTTGCTATTCTCAGAAGGGAATAAAAATCTGAATAAGAAAGAAAATTCGTAAAGCATTCTGGTAGTTGTAGTAGAGTGCAAATAATATACCCGTGAAATAGATAGCTAATCAACTAATTCCTAATTAGTTGCTATGTGTTGCCTAAGTTTAATTAGCTAGGAAATAGGTGAGCCGTGACGAGTATAGGCAAGTGTATGTGCGCAACACGCAGATTCTAGACTATTGAAGACCGTTAAAGACACATAAAAATACTCACAAAAACTGAAAAAACTATTTTATTGTGCATGATTTTTCAAGTCATAATTCGACATGTTCGGTTTTTTTTGACAAGTTCAGCTCAAAAATAATAAACATGTTAGAAAACACGTTAATTTGCGTACTGAGTCGTTGATCTAGCAAAAGCCCGTGCAACTGTTATGCCTGACTGAATTCCTATGTCTTGTCTAATTAAGCACTAACTATCACCTAATTAATCCTATCTATTTCACGGATATATTATTTGCACTCTAAAATGACGCCATCGTGCACATGGCCTATTAAGCCATCCTAAATCTTTCTTTACACTCTTCAATCAAATATTTGGCTATTCATATGTAAATCAATTAGAAATCAATAGTGCTTTGCGGTCTTGGAATGACCTATTACCTATCGCCTATCGCTCTTAGCGGTGACAACCTTTTTTGAAATAGGTGTATATACGCTGTAGGGGGAGGGCCACAGTGCCCAAGATTGTCCCTCCCTCAGACAACCTAGACACAGACAAGCAGGAGGTAAATATATATCAATGCAAATCTATGTAATCTGTGTATTTAACATAACAGGTGTTGGCTTGTATCTCTGAGATAAAAAAATGTTACAAATATATGATCAGAATAAACAATATTTTGAGTGTGCGGGTATGAGTATCTGGGTTAGTTTGAAACAACAACATGCTGTTTAGTGATTGAGTGCTATTTGACTATTTGACTGAACGTGCTCAAGGAATTCTATTTGATTTATTCAAGTTAGTAGAAGCCTGAATATATTTTCGTTTTTTATTTTCTTTGTGATCAGTGCTGTGAGAACACAGCACGATGAATAAATTGTCTGTCCTCTGGAATTCCATATGATGTCAGATGGTCTGGATCAATTGGTGATAGGGATCTTCTGATTTACACACAGTCAATAAGCTGGATTATCAAAATGTTTGTCAAGTAGTGAATGTTTGACAATACATTCATGGAATGCTTTATTCGTAAGAATTAGTAATGCTTGTAAAATACCTCAATAGCTTGAAAGGTACCAATCCAATATATATAAATATCTAACCTTGTCTCCTTATTCCGGGACATGCTGCAATACGATGGCGGAAGCCCCCACAGCCTTCACACTATTTGTGTTTTGTGATCCTTGAGATCTTTCATATTTGCAACTTCTCTCATTGCTGCTTCAGTGCCTATTTTGATTCTTCAAAACGCCTCTTCACGAACGCCAGCACATTCTTGATCTGCCCACACCAGTCGACTATTTCAGATATTTTAGTTTTCCAAGGTGCGATTTCAGCCTTAACCTTTGTAAGAACTTCGACTTTTATTTCTTGCCTAATTTCTTCTTTCAGTATGTCTTTCAACTTATCTTTTAGCGCTACAAGAGCCAATTTTCAAAGAGCACTAATAGGAGGTGCCATCTTGCTTGATAATATATGCACATGCACTCTGATTGTGGCTTTATCAAGAAACATGACACCACCTTCTGAAGTGCTCATTGTTGCACAGCAAATTTAAAAGTCAGCGATATGCAAGGTCTTTGCTGGTATGTAAACATCAAAGGCATCCTAATAAGTTGTTAACAGCTTATCACAGTTGATCTGCAATCTGTCCAAGGTGTCTCAAGAAATCAATCCAAGTCAATCCTGAATTATTGGGCTCATTAGTTAAACAAAGTCATTGATAGATGAGTCTTCACTGATTTATTATTCTCTTTTAATTTCTAGTGCATTGAATTGTTTGGCAGTTAGATAAAAATTAGAATGCATATGAGTATCATGGGTCACCACTGCTTGTGCACCAACTTGGAATTTTTGAAAAGTTCCTTCATTGTTGGTGTTATGCAAAGGTTCTGCTTTTATACATACATACAGTCTACATACTTCCCTAGCGGTGGGTTTTGTCTGCTTTTCAGCCCAGAAATATATTTTGTAATTGCTGCTCTTTGTTTTCCATCAGTGTCTTTCAATGTTTTATTGAAATTTTCTTCTTTCTTTGCTGTATTAACTCAAAACTGCTATTCCCAAGGCTGCCAAGTTGAATCTTTTCCTCCAATAGAGCCATTTTCTTATTGTCGTGTTTGTTTTGCAGACATTAGCATACAGGGGGAAATGTGTTGAACAACTGCTTAGTTCTGATATACAGGAGACCCATTTCATGTCCCCTGGAACCAATTCGAATCTAAATTCAATCTCGTGTCCCTTCTGTGGTCCAGACTTGCTACTCTACATCTTTCATTTCTCGTAGATGACGTGTGTAGGTCTTAAGTAAATTTGATTGAATTTCCCTCTTTTCTATGCTTGTTATATAGCTGTAGATCGAGCTTAGGCTTTCTTCCTACAGCGGAAGGTGCCCTAAACTCACATGGAAAAATATTTTTAATAGATGCACTACAAATGTGTGGTACAGTTGTTGAAAGAGTGAACATCAATGTAATAATAATCCAGATTCACGCCACACTTCTGATCATAGATTTAGTTTAATTTTCACTAGGTTCAAATAACAATGACACCTGTTATTCTAAGATGTGAAGACAAAGTGACACGCTTGCAACAATTCATGGTATTCCAGTTAACAAGTAAATGAAAAAATGCTTTGAAATAGAGACCTTCTGAACTTCATTGAGCAATGAGCATTCTCCAAACTTTACGCATCTGTCCACAAAGTTTCACCACTATTAAATGGAATACATTTTAGCATGACAGAGCATTGTATTTTACCAAAATAAAGCATCTGTCCACACAACTTTTTCTCCTTGCTTTTCAGCTAAAGTAATGCTTAAGCATGACAGAGCAATGAGCATTCTCCAAACTTTACGCATCTGTCCGCGAAGTTTCACTGCTTTTAAATGGAATACATTTTAGCATGACAGAGCAAATTGTATTTTACCAAATTAAATCATCTGTCACCAAAGTCTTGGCTAAAGCAATACATTTAAGCATGAGAGCAATGAATATTTTAAAACTTAACGCATCTGTCCGCAAAATTAACTGGTATTCATTGCAATCCATTTAAAGAGCAATATTAACAATATATTTACATCAATGCATCTGTCTGCAAAGTTTACTAAAGCAATGAATTTTATTAGTAAGACAGAACCCGCACAGTTTGCTAAAATAACAAGTTTGAAGAAGAACAGCAATACATTTATCAGTTTAAACATGAAGTCATCTGTTTGCGAAGTGTGCCAAAGTGAAGCACTTGAAGAAGGACAGAGCAAAACTCATATCATGAAAGCATCTGTTTATGACAAGATGACGATGACACTTTGAAAATGGCAATTTTTGTTCTTTAACCGGGAAAACATAACGTTCTGAATCTAAGTTAAATATTATAAACCAAGCTTGCTAAGCAGTGAGGTGTACAATGCAAAGCAAAGAACAGAACACTGAACAGTTTACAAACCTCTGTGACATCTTGTCCCCTGAACTTTGGGTTGGGCATCAGGTTGGTTCACAGGCTGTTCTGCTTCAACCTCTGGAAGTGCCTGAGCTTCTTGTGGGTTTTCCGGCAGAACGACTGCAAGAATCACAGCTTGCGCTGCTACGACATTATTTGCTGGTGCTTGAGCATCACCCATGCTGATTGAAACAACCAATATCTGTACTGGTTGCTAGTCTCGCTGCTTTAACAGAGTGTGCTAGGTGTGGTCTTAATCTCCTTATATGTGTGTGTGGAGGACCACTGAGAATAGTAAAGTTAGGGTTTAACTCGGAGATCATTTGCATAAGGTTTTCAAAATTATCATTCAAACTTTGAATGTTATCATGTAACACAGGAAATTGTATATTCATTTTTATTCAGACAGTTCATTTGGCTATTGACATAGGTCAAAGCATATTCCATATATAAAACTACAACAGAGCAATCTTTTATCCTATGCAAATACCACGAAGCTAAAAGTCGTTGCATTCCTACTTTTGCCACCTCACAAGTGAACCATGGCACAAAAAACGCCACATTCTAATAACCCATGTCAATAACACCATTCTCTTCTAAGTCTACTAGAATTCGTTTAATCGATAGTTCATTCTTGTTTTCACCTCTGGCCACACCCTCTCAATTGTTAAGTTCTTTTTAGAAGTTTGTCTGGCCATGTCAGGTCCATCTTGTTTTTGTCTTTGACATTCTAGGATTTCTTGTACAAAAAGAATAAGAACCCACCCCTTGCCCATATCCACGCCCAACTGCTTGAAAATACCAGCCTTCCCGACCTGCAGGTATTTCTCTTTTCCCTCGCTCGTTTTTGAAGGAATGCGAAGGGAAACACATATTTTTTTTTTTTGGGGGGGGGGGGGGGGGGAGGTAGGGGCAACAGCCTCTTGCATTTCTTGTCTAAGAACAACAGGAAATGATCAGATTTACAGATCAGTAAAGAGTCATTATCACTGATTGAACAACTGAGAACGATTCTATCTAGAATTTACTCCGATTATCTATGCATTTTCAGAATCAGTTGTTTCAGTGTATTTATCACAGATGGATATTTCATCAGCGTAATGGAAGAAGAAAGGGTAGAAGACTCTGCTTGCGGTGTAAATACCACAACAAGATAAGAATAAAGCCTTATCCTGTAGTTAATCAAAATATTTTATTTGCTTCACAAATGTGGAATGAACAGACTGATACTGCTAAATTCGATATTGTTGTGTAGTTACACCAAAAAAACTTAACATGGCCTTAACACACAAACTCACTTAATCGACAACGACAGGAATCCCAACAGAGACTTACATCATGTCTATTACACATCACATATCTTACTATAATGGTTACTTGACATGCAGTGAGCAGTTGCTCACAGCTGACATTCTTTCTGGTCGATATGACTTTTGTTACCAAAGTAAAGAGCTTTATACTGCACAGGGTTGATACAATCTACAGTATCATTTTTGTGGGCTTGATAAGCATCAGGATCCATTTATTTTTTGACACGGTCAGATTGAATTATCCTCTTCTTGAATTCCTCCTCTGAAATTTTGTGAATTTTTTGATTTTGTGTTAGACAAAGCCAGAGACAACAAAATAATTTTTTTCAAAGTCTGCGAAGTGGAATATATACAGCGATTTCAAAAAAGGTTGTCCTTGGTTTTGGTGCATACTGCATAGTGAATACCGCATACCAAGACTGAAACGTATTATGGACAATTTGTAATTCAGTAACAAGAGGCTTTACTAATGTTGATTCTTTGTTTCCTCTCAGGTTGAATCTAAGTAAACTGTTTCCGCAACTTTTCTACTTATAAAAATTGTGAAAAATACCCGAAATTTGATATCCACAATGCATTTCGATCTTGGTATGTGGTACTCACTATGCAGTATGCGTTAAAACTGAGGATAACCTTTTTTGAAATAGGTATATATATGTGACTCACACTGAAACCCGTAAAAGCCAGACATTTACTGAAAGTGTAATAGCAGTTCAGATTATTCCTATAAAAATAGGCGCAAAATGAGCATGTAGCTACAGCCTTACAGCGATTTTCAGAATTATGAGAAAAGTCCATGAATTGGACGGAATTTGGTTCAGTTCACCTCTGTCAGTCAATTTTAAAAATACGAAGATTTAACTTATACCAAAATCATATTTAGCTTTTACAGGTCGTTTAAAGATCATTATTCGTCATTTGGTATGCTTTTAGGGATCTTTATGAGTATTTTTTGGGTCGTTTGTTTGAAGTGGCCGAAAAAACAAATTCCAACGGACTCAGTTTGGAGGTCAGAGTTCACATTATTTCGAAAATCGCTGTTATCTAGAGAGGAATTGTTCGGAACAGTTATTACATTTTTTTTACAATAAACAATCGTTGGGATTGAAATGGGACTCCTCAAGGAACGTGTTTGATTGCACGTATAATAAAAGTGAGCTACAAACTGTATTGAAAATGTTAATTTATTCAGAGTTAACTCTGATTTATTCAATCAATTTTGAAGTACCTATTATAAAAAAGCCCAGTCCTAAATTAAACTTAAAAGAAATGTTGGGAATCAAGAGATGAGAAGTCAAGTCAGTCAACCAGTCATGCTCCTGATCACTATGTCCTCATCGACGCAATATACATTCCACTGAAGTAGAATCCACATCAAATAAGATATGAAATAGCTTAACACGATGATATTCGTGTATAAACAGACAGTACTTGTAGCGAAAATTCGTCTGTAGAAAATCGTAAGCAAGCTTCGCTTACAGTCGTGACTGTGAAGTGTTCGTAAATTTCATGTGAGGACCCGTTTAACTGAAACTTACTATTTCTTTTCATAACTTGGCCTCTTCAGTTAATTTGGTAGATACGAGGATCACCGACTATATGAACCTTTTTTTCTCGGCATCGTTTTTTCCTTCACACAACTTCACAGTACAGTTCACCGCTTCCTGATGATCAGCGAGACAGACGATCAAGCAACAGCCGACACAAAATCACATTTCGATAAAACTGCTGGAAATTTTCAATCCAGTGGCTTGAGGCTGCAGTAACGAGCTAACCAAGGAGCAAATTATAATGTAGTTTACACAGGGTAAACATCCATTCACGGAAATTCTGATAGCTTGGAAATTTCAGATTAGATTCTACTTTGCTTTGTTTTTTATCGTTTGTCAGATCGTTTGTCGAACACTCGTACTTGCTTCTGATTGGTCAGTTTAGGACTTATGGGTTTCCTGTGGTGTTACTTACGGACATGAACTCGATGACATAGTAGCTACGCCTCGAAACGAGGCTGTAGCTACAAAAATGGCAACATCTTGAGAAATCACACATCTTTTAAGGATTGTTACAAAAGTGTATATTTTAGTTGAACACAAGACCCATTAAGATGGCGAAAGAATTTTTTTGACAAGTGTGTTTATTCTTTTTATATCAAACACAAATAGCTGGAGGAATCCTCGACACTTCCAATACAAGGTTTACAAATTCATTCATTCGGACATGCATGAGGCAAAACGCGTGTTTATTGTCAAACTGTTAAGACGAATATACAATATTTATTCCAAGAAAAAGATGATTACCAACCACGAATATCCCCTAAAGAGCTGCAACAATTCTCCGAAAAAAATATGTGAAAAAATGAATGGAAATTGTACTCGGAATAATGTTAGAAATGTGTTTGCTTCATCGAGTGTAAATAAAGACTCGGAAAAAAATCCGAGCCCCCAGCTGGGATCGAACCCACGACCTTTGGATTGCCGGTCCGATGCTCTAACCACTGAGCTATGGAAGGCTCTAGTGGCGAGTGAAAAAATGTCAAAATTGATTTCCTGTATTGTGTGATGTTAGATCAGACTCACGTGGTCAAAGCTGCATTGTCTGCTGTATTCGATGCTTTAGATTAAACGAATTGATAAATACAATTCCATTACATAAAATGTGTATAAATCTCTCATTTTATTAGTATCTAAGGTATTCTTTTTTACAATATGCATCTCAAAGTGTTAATTAATTACACTAGATTTTCAAAACGTCAGTGTGTTATACAAGTTTTGCCTACAGCTTACTCCTCAAAGGTCACGGTGAATAAAATGAAACGTTTGCATTTTGATCAAATATTAATGATATAAAGAAAAGTCGAGTCAAATTGCTCTCAAAACTCTCCCTTGTGCTGATAGAGTACAAACACAAACTAGCGGCTCGACTCACTGCCAATTTCAGGCTGTTTGAGGTGGCAGTTCGTACTCAAAATATTTTCGCTTGCTTTTTATTTTAACATTTACTTGCTGATAAAGTACAAACACTAAAAGCTTGGATGACTTTGATTTTGGACTTGTTGCTTGACTCGACCTTCAAAGTCCACCCAGAAAGGTTTTCACGTCCGAGTATGGAACAGCTCACGGAGATGCGATGAAAGTTATTCCAAGCAGAGTAGCACAATACAAAATGTGGCAAGGAATAAGAAATTAACTATCAGCATTTTTCCCTAAATTCCGACACATCCAATCTTAGCGAAGTGTAAGCATGAGGTAAGTCAATGAATCTCTAGGCAGGATCTTAATCATGAGAGAAGTTCTCGTGTCCATCATCTGATCATCTTGAATGCTCCATGATTTAAACTCCGATAATAATTCAATACAGACCTTGTTTACAGAAGATGCCTCTTAGATCGTTCAATTCCAAAGCAAGTTTCGAATACAATCCTGATGCATCGTGATTTGAATAACATGGGAGTCCAGTAATGAACAAGAGCTAGAGCATGATAGTTGCTGTGTAACCAGAGCCCTCGTTACTTTCGGCCTGCTTTCAATCATGTGAGCATGCGCAGTAACTTAGTTTAACAGTGTTCGAGTGAGTGATACATTTGCATATTTCGACCCCTCACTATAACTCGGGGATTTTCAATCTACAAGTTAAAAACGGTATTAAAGACATGGGTTTTAGGAAAGACACCACAAGCTGGCTGAATTTCCGCAAAGTCTCCCAACTCTTCAATATTTTTATATTTTTGACATTATTTTAAGGTAAATGTAGTAAGTACGCACTGTAACAAAAATATGCATTTTCATATGGAGGCTTGAAGACACTGCTTGAGAACTGATAGGCACTGAGCAGGATATACATACCAGTTTGCAATGTGTGTGCAGATAGAGAGTTCTTGTCAGCCTGATTCACGGATACATCCAAAAGAGGACAGCAAACGGGATGTCATTGTTTGAGCTCATAGGGCATAGATGTATACTAGGCATAAGGTACGGGCTGTAAATAACAGTTTCAGCAAAGCCCCCTCCCCTCCCCATCTTTAATGTGCCCTATACATTGAAACAAAAACATAATATGCTGCTTCATTTTGCCAAGTGACACAAAGGTATATTTTGCAATAGGATTGCAATATCTTTTTGCTTGCGCCAGGGAAGACCTTTAACACCATAGTCATATTGTAACTCTTCCCCTTTTTCAATATCTCTAAGTGCACACAGCAAGATAAATTTTTGTTCCTCCTTTAATCTTTTGCATCACACAATTGGCTTTCTTTGTTGGTTCATCGTTTACCATTCTTCCCAGTCCATCCACGCTGGGCATAAATGACCCCGAAATCGCTCATCAAAACGTCATCGTTTTTCTCAAACCTTCATATCTTCAAGAGTCTTCCATCGATTGGGACGAAATTTTCGGAGGTTGCCTATTACATTTGGCGCTTTATTTTTCTTATGCAAAAAGTTACCATTTACGTCATTTTGACGTCATGGTGAATTGTTACAATTCTCGAGAGAATCCAGATCATCTCAAGAGTTTCTCAAAGATTCATATGTTGATAGCAAATAACATTCTCTAACATTTGGTGTAATTTTTATTTCGATGCGACAACTCGTTGCTGAGTTATAAAGGATATTTAATTTACGATGACGTCATAAAAATGACGTCACTGGGGCTTAATTAATGGCTATTAGAAGCTATTGAAAATAGGAATTCACATTTGAACGATCATTTAAGACTACAATAACATGTTTGCACATTAAAAAGCTACAATTTTCAGTCTCTGAGCTTTATTAGAGATATATTAGATTATTGGTGACGTCATTATGACGTTCATCACTGTTACTAGAAATTTGTCATTAATATTTCTAATACTTATCTTCAAAAATTCAAAAATCAAAAATCATACGATTGGAAGGACTTAGGAGTTCTATCCATATGCATAATATAAAAGTTAACGATTTGCTACCAAAAAAGTTATACCAAGACGTTATTCAGTATAGTTATAACTGTATGGTAAACAATGAGATATATGTAATAAAATAACGTCTTGGTATAACTTTTTTGTTAGCAAATCATTTACCTCTATATTTTGCATATCGAAAGAGCTCCTAAGTCCTTCCAATCATATGATTTTTGATTTTTGAATTTTTGTAGATAAGTATTAGAAATACTAATGACAAATTTCTAGTAACAGCAATCAACGTCATAATGACGTCACCAATAATCTAATATATCTCTAATAAAGCTCAAAGACCGAAAATTGTAGCTTTTTAATGTGCAAACATGTTATTGTAGTCTTAAATGATCGTTCAAATGTGAATTCCTATTTTCAATAGCTTCTAATAGCTATTAATTAAGCCCCAGTGACGTCATTTTTATGACGTCATCGTAAATTAAATATCCTTTATAACTCAGCAACGAGTTGTCGCATCGAAATAAAAATTACACCAAATGTTAGAGAATGTTATTTGCTATCAACATATGTATCTTTGAGAAACTCTGGAGATGATCTGGATTCTCTCGAGAATTGTAACAATTCACTATGACGTCAAAATGATGTAAATGGTAACTCTGCATAAGAAAAATAAAGCGCCAAATGTAATAGGCCACCTCCGAAAATTTCGTCCCAATCGATGGAAGACTCTTGAAGATATGAAGGTTTGAGTAAAACGATGACGTTTTGATGAGCGATTTCGGGGTCATTTATGCCCAGCGTGATCGGTGAATGTTGCATCAGCGCTTAAGATTTTAAAGAATTGAAATTAACATTGTGTTTTTAAAACTGAATATTGTCATTATGGTTTGATCATAGCCTTGGCCTGAATTGTAAAATGTTCACAGGGATAAGATCATTTACTCTAATGGAACTTATTTGTGTTACTTCTTTACCAGTGTTAGATTATAATTAGCTTCCAACCTGGTCAGTGTAGTCTTTATAAACACTATTAGCAATGGCATTGACTTCTTGAGCGGAAGGCATCAAAGAGAGAACAAAAACTGCATTAACTTAATCTAGTAGTTCAAACGATGTTACCCTGGTGTCGCAGTATCATTATCGAGGCCAGCAAGCAAGGCTCCACAAACCTCTGGCAGATCCAAATGCTTTCTATTAAGTCAACAGGCCAATCAAAAAGCTGCTTCAATAAGTTTAATTCAAAAACTGAACTAGATTGCTGATTGGCTGAACAGACAAGCTTCCCTACGCCAGTACCTTTGACAGGAATTATTATCATGAAGAATAATTGTGGGAAGTATTATCCAGAACACAGAATTCAGAATGCTTCGTAGTCCTGGCTTATAGATTTCTTCTCTGCGATACCCCTCATCCTCAAAGACAAGTTCCCCTTTTTATTCAAGAAGGAAATCTTCCTTTGCAAACTTTTTGGTTGTGAACACACCTCTCCCTTAGAATAGAACAAAATTATACAAACTCGGTGACTTTCCTTCCTTTTTAGCTAGACATAATCATCAGTACAATTGCCGTTTCCCAAAATACAGTTGATTAAGTCCAGTAAGCCTAAAATTTGCACCATGGCAAAATATTGAAATGGCAAGTAGAATGAGAATGAGGCATTGACTAGAACAAAGTCATTCAACTGTATCTTGGACAGGGTTCGTACAGTCTTGAAAAGTCCTTGAATTTGGGGGTTTGTCTTGAAAAGTCCTTGAATTCAAATTTTCCTTGAAAAGTCCTTGAATTTTGAGCAAAAGTCCTTGAAAATGTTAATTTAGTCCTTGAATTGGTCTGAATCAATGTTATATAGTGTTTTTGGGCCAAAATTTCAAAAAGGCAATCCATTAATGTAATTTCTCTGGATTTCTCTGTTTAGTTGATTTCGGCTGCCTGTTTTTGTTTGAATCCAATATGGCGGATCTTACCTCGTTTTCATGCATAGGTTGACGAGGGGAGAATAGGTACTAGTCAGAGCAATCGAGTTTGAAGTTCATCGAAGCATGTTGTTTTGAGGTGTTGTAAAACAAATAATTACTTTTGACAATGAGCAAAAATTAGTGCCTATTCAATTGCAAATGGGAAAACAATTTCAGTTGGGTGAGACAAGTAAAAGTGAATGCCAGAAAAGCTTTTTGAAGTTCTTGTAACAAAGTCATCGACATTGGAGTGATGGGTGAGAGTGTTCTGAAGTCTCACGAGATATTGATTCGCTTAAAGTCTGCAGATTTTTACCGTGAAAAGGCCGAAACAACTGGCGATACAAGTCATGTGACAAAGGGAAATGCCTTAATAAGAGCTACCAAAGAAAAATCTAAGAAATTAATTGAGGTTGAGTTGAGGATAATCTTTGCCAAAAGGAGAAGGCTCTTTGACAATGTTGCCTGTAATTTTCTGATAAAAACTAGTTACATATGGTAAGACAAAAAAGTAACTATTTTTCTGTTTGTTTGCTGTTGTTTGCTGTATCCTTGAAAATTGGATATTTATCCTTGAAAAGTCCTTGAAAAGTCCTTGAATTTTATATTACAAAAGCTGTACGAACCCTGCTTGGAAAGTGACCATTGCATTTCCATGCTTAGCTATTATCTATTTTAAGTTCTGTAGATACCCAAAAATAGTCCCACAATGAAAGGCGATATTCTTGTAGATTTTTTAAAACACTTTTTGACTTTTGACATTACTAAAATACTTGTTCACTGTTTGAGGCATTTCAAATTGTTATCAAAGTAACAAAATCTCAATAAATGATAATTAAAAGAGGTTTTTTTTTGAAAATGTAAATTGAAATGCTGGAAAAAATGGAATGGAAGGAGGGGCTTATTACAAATCCATGTCATATCCTATATTACATTTTCATTTTATATGCCTATATATCTATACTTTTCCCTTCAAACACGTAATTCAGTTGTATGACTGCAAAGTGTTTTATTTAATAAAGAACTTATCTATCTGAATGGAGTGAGTGTTCAGTATATATACAATTATCAATTTAGTTTTATATCCATGACAATAATGCATTTACCTGTGAATTTCTTCAAAACCTGGTTGATCTTTGCCATGAATTAAAAATTCTGGAAGTCCTTCCTCCTGAATGACAATGGAAGTCAATCAAAGTATATGTTTTGTCAAAAAACAAACAGCAAAATAACAAACAAACAAACAAACACAGCCACTTTGTGGTTTTCACCACTCCAAAATATACCAAACAACAACAACGAACTGCGATAAAATGAAAAGACGACAGCTGACCAATGTTCCTTGTGAAAGTGAAGCCATGTTTTTTTAACCCTCTTGAATTGGCAATTGTATCACAAAAGGCGCCCAAGGCGTTGGCAAGAGCCAAAGTTTCTTTTACAACAGTGCTGGATGGGTAGACTGCATCAGGCCAGTACTCAGAAGCTGTGATGGCAATCCGAGAGGGGTTCAGAATACTAGCCCAAGGAAATGAAGACACGTCTGTATACAGCTTAAACTGAAGATGGCGTTCCTACCGTCACGGAAGAATGCCTTTCCATGATTTGAGGAAGAGCCAGTGCTCAATCTTTAGTGACTGCGTGATAGGAATAGGACAACCCGACCTACAGCCTTTAGAAATTGCCAAATTCATCTTGTTGGTGTACAAACGTATATGAGTTGTGTTTTAGGGTGAGCAATTTGTTATCAGATTATCATCAGGTTACCACATTCTGACAAACGTGTACAAACCATTGTGACCATATGACAACCTGACTTGTGAACGGAACTAACATGGCTTCCTTTTTAAAACGTTTGAAAGGGGCTCAAGATCGAAAGCAAGCAAAATCGCAGATTTCAGAAAGCATTTGGCATCTCAAAAGATCTTTGATTGAAGATATTGTTGCAGCCGAATTCACGGAAGACGAATTACTTGGCGTTTTTGTACTTAAGTTTGGTTACTTAAGTGTTCAGCGTATAATGCGTTTGTCCAGCTCCATCCCAAAGGCGCTCAGCAAGGATGTTAGACTTAAAGTAATTACTGGACTAATGATACTGGTGTACAAGATGATGTATTTATTTCACTTATGCGAGCTTTGGAGAACCTTCAAAGAGATGTAGATACTGATGACAAGGTAGAAGTTGAGATATTCACACCCCCAGTAGCAGATTGTTTAGAATGTGAACGCCATTAGAATCTTAGAGCCTTAGAATCAATTATTTACCTTTCACATTCCTTGGAATTGGAACTGAATAGCAAATTTCCAACTGATATGAAACAGTCGATATGAATTCCCCAAGACTTGTGTTCATGATAGGGTCATCACCATGCAGGTAAGAGTGCTGCTTTGTAGCACTCTCCCTAGCACCTTCCTGCAAATTAGATTAAAATGGTGAAGAGATCTCTATAATTACATAAAACAGTACAATGCATTGTAATGCCAGTGCTTTTACACATTGAGCATTATTGATCCACACATATCTAGTAACCATGTATGCAGGTTTGAAGTGCATGTTCATACTTTGTTTCTTTGAATTCTATAAAACATAGCCAGGCTGGGCAATGACAAATAAAAAAATGTGTAAAAAGGAATAAACTCTAAATTTTCTGTAGATTCCATAGTGTGATCAATCATATATACTGACAATGATTTACCACTGCATGTTTGGTCTCCTCCAGAGCCAAAAAGAGGATGTGATTTTGACATCACACCCTGCCCATTGGAACTTTCAAAACATTACTCGTACCTATTAATTCCGAATTGTACTCTAGATCGTGCGATATCCTATACTAATTACCTCTCGAGAAAGAAACCAATAGTTATGCGATTGGTGCCCCATATGGTGGGCTGCAAAAAATTGGCTCCCATTTCCATCTTTGAGGTCTTCTTTAAGGTATGTGTAATAGGACCATAAGTCATGGTGACTTATTGCAAACCCCCCCCCCCCCCCCCAAGCGTGAATGCCCCCCTCCAAATCTGGTTCTTAACAACTGGACAAACTTCGCCCTGCTGTCAAACGCACTTGAGGGTAAGACAAAAGTCCTGAAAAAAGTAGAATGTATTTGGGTTGTTATATGACGAATTGTATTTCCATTTCCTGTGCACCTACCCAACCCAGACACCTGGCCCTGGTGACTAAAAGAGGAGGAAATTACTGGTGCAAAAAAATCGAAACCCTGTGCGAAAATACTGAGTTGATGACTGACAAAAAGAAAATATCTAGTTTTGATGAATTTGGAGCTTGGATCATCGAAGGGTGACGAGGTTATTTCTATTTGCCAGTTCAAGCTAGACAAAGGATGTGCGGTTTAGATAGTAAATGTTCCATGGCGTCAAAGCTTAGTTTCCTGAAGTAGGTTGACAAAATTGCTAAACATTATAGTCTAATGTAGTGGGATTTTCTATTTTCTGTAGCGATTTCCATTATATTTACTGCTGTCAACACATACAGATACACCGGATCCACATGATCAATTATCGGCCAATCAGATTTCTCGTCTTCTATTCTCAGCAGTAATCGCCCTGCATGATGACACTAAAAACGGCTGCGAAGGAGACTAGCAAAACTAGTCTTCGGACAGGAGCTATCCCCTCCCAAATCTCTTAACCGACAGCCACACAGGCAAGAGTTATAAGTATAAAAGTCCTTTTAGTAGGCCCTCTAAGGGACTAGGGGTAAGGGAAGAGGAGGAGAGAGAGGGCCTGCCTCCAAACCCTACTTTTTGGCCTACCCCTCCGCCTCCGCCTACTGCCAGTATCAGATAGTGTACTCTGTTCCATATCAATGTCATGTTTGACCAATCAGAGTCAACAGGAAGTGATAAAATGTCACGTATCAGTCAAGAAAATATTCAAATATTATAATACATTGCGTCAATCGATCTAGATTTCATTACCTCAACTGCTATTACCTATTATTTAGTATTCTGTTCTCACTATTTGATAAAAAACCTCCAAGGATTTAAAATGCTTGTTGTTTTAAAGTAAATTGAGTTCTTTACAAGAGTCTTTTGAATAGTTTCAGTCGTTGACAAGTGAAAAAAACACATCGCTTCAACGATTGTTGCAGATAAAGACATTTCGCGGGCCAATCACATTCACCGTCTAGATTCTGAAAGGTGACAAGGCAAATAAAAATGGCTTGCGGACAGGCCTTCCCTACCCTGTAATAGAGAAAAATCATTAAATTTTGGAAGTGAGTTAGTAAATTAATTCTTACAATCGCCAAACTCATGCTCAACATCTTCTTTCAAGAGGAAAGTATTTCCGTCTCGAACAGAAAAATTGGGTCGCCCCTATTATCAGAGTCTTAGTCAGTATTTCATTCGATGATTTCATCCAGCTGCCGACAAACTGACTAGTAAAACAGGCAACTATATCAATACCGTCAACATACCTCTAGTGTTTCTTTAGACTGGACATCGGTCATTCCAGAGAGCTTATATCGATTTCAAAACAGTGATAACTTAAGATAAACTAAAACAGACAGTAATCAACAAACTGATCAAAATACGAATCGAAACGAGCTAAACAAAACAGCATAAAGTGAGGTATATCTGCAGCACTTAGCCAAGTCACCTTTCTTGAAGAGAAGCGTAGTTGAAAGGAAGACTAGGGGTTCACACTACCAATAAGTAGTTCCCTGCAGTGAGTAGGCGTTTACCTTGTCAGTCAGTCAATTTGAGCAGTTATTAGAAACGGACCATTAGAATAGCAAAAGAAAATCTGCTGGGACATTTTCTTAAAAAGAAATTCCTGCCAAAATGAAAAAGAAAAAATATTACCATTTTTGATGGCCAATGAATGAAGAAGTAATTGTCTAATAGACATGTTTCACATAAGCCAAATCCATATGATAATGAGCCACTATTAGTGACTGACACCTTCTATCTATGCTAATATCCAAAATAACCACACAAAAACGTTTTGCTTCACTTAATCTATTTTATTATTATTTAGTGGCTTAGTTCAATAGTCTACAAATTGATCTCGTTCACTGATCCTTTACAACATCTGCAGCTTCACAATTTTCATCCAAATAGAGTGATTTTCATCGGACTGTGAAATAAGAACTAGCTATTACTGCATAGTAGTCGAAATTCAACAAAAGGAAACAATGGAATTAGGGTCTACTAGTGTGTATTAGCTTAGTAACTATTTCACAGTCCGATGAAAATTACTCTATAATAATTTTGGCTAGAGTGGTTTTCATAAACCCATAAAATAAAGTAATTAATAACTAAAGTGTAATAATGTGTAATACACCGAAAACACACACAAAAAACGTGAGCATTAAATTGTGATAAAGTGTAATACGCTGAAGTGTATTTCACAGCTTTATGAAACCACTCTAATCAGAACCAGAGCTGTCTAATTTGGTTATCAGGGCTTCAATTTTACCCATCATTGTGAGAGCCTTTTGGCACATCTGTGTATGTGCTTCATAAGCTCCCTGTTCTCCTTCTCTCCGTTTGCGCCGTCTTTTCCGTCCTTTCTCTTTGTCTTCTACGTTGCTATGGGCTGCATGTGGAGTGGGGCTTCCCGCATTCCCTGGCCTACTGGTGTTCGCTTCAGCTTGTTCCTCTGAAGGACCATTTTCATCCTCCATGCTGCTACTCAAGTTGGAAGCGTATGTAAACTTCTCTCTTCGTTCCTCTGGAGTTGCCTTCTTAGCATACCGCATCTCTTTCTTGTTAATTGTCGAGTGCATGCTTGTGGACTGGTTTGGCGCTGCTACTTGTGCTCGTTTGCGTTCTTGGTTCACGATCCTCTTTATCCGTTTGATTGCCGATTTCCTGTCTGCTTTCTCGTAGTATTCTATGGTCTTTTCTTTATTTCCTTGCAAACTCCCAACACGTGATTTTATGTAACCAAGAATTTCATCCCAGCCCGTGCAAGCTTGGTAAGCCTCCATGACCAGCCTCTCTTCTTCCCGCGTTATTTGGTAGTGTTGTCTCTTTTTTGATGGTTGTGCGAGGGACTTTACTGAAAATATAATTAATGTTAAACACTGAAATTAAATGGGCTGCCATCACTTACAGATTTATCCAATATACCTTGCAAACCAGCATCGTTTAGCTGGTCAAAGTCATCCGGTCTCCAAAAATGAGCCATGACGTACACTTTAACAGTTTGACTACTGAATGGCTCTGAATGGTACGATGTGGTCTGCTTTATAGCACGTTAGATTACGTCATTTTGAAATTCTTTTAACACTGCTTAATAATGACACTTTATTGTTTATAATCATATACTTTACAAAGATGACAGGAAACCTCCTTCTGAAAGTTACATGGGCATATTTACACTTTTCTATTCTATATATAAACAAAGGAAAATAATGATGATTAGAATAAAAATCTCCTCCCCAAACTTGCCTTACATATTTTTGCCAATGTGCTGACACGGTCTGACTTCCCTACTTCATTAATCATGTCAAGACGAACTTTGCGACGACAAGTTCAAACAGCGTGTTTAGTTTTAAATGTACTTTCCACACTTAATCCACCACCCGTTAGTCGTTCACGTAGACTCTGTGACATTGTTCAGCGAATATTACCTGTTTTGCTCTTACTGGCAGCGATGCTAAACCCTCCTCTTACCGACTACCTTGCACCTATAATGCAACGTCTGGACCCTTCATTTTTTGGCTTTGACTTCAGGGGCAGAGATGTCTTTGTTGCTATAGAAAATCAGCGTTTCCTGTTCTGGCTAAACACTGGGGAGTTACCTGAAACACTAGTAGACATAACTACAAGGATCTCTTTGGAGTTATCCAGGTTAAACAGAAGGGGAGGGATACGACAAAGAT
This sequence comes from Telmatactis stephensoni, assembly GCA_029948255.1. Lineage (NCBI taxonomy): Eukaryota > Metazoa > Cnidaria > Anthozoa > Actiniaria > Isophelliidae > Telmatactis > Telmatactis stephensoni. The sequence goes on along the minus strand of JALIZF010001547.1, from coordinate 79,751 downwards.
CGAGAATGAGCAAATTGAGTCATACGAACAAGGTACTGCTAACTCTGCTTTGGTTAAGAAAATACCCATGCATTGATACTTTGGCATTAATTTTTGATATCAGTCCCTCAACTGTGTCAGCTATAGTCCACAGAGTTGTTCCTGTTTTTTCACAACCAGATAACTTGGCCATCTAATGCCGAGTGGAACAATATGCGTGGGAATTGGCGCTCATTTCCCGATGCCGTTGGATGTATTGATGGCACACCCCATGAAATTTACCGTCCCCAAGCTGAACACCAAGCAGAATTTTACAGTGGCCATCGTCACTATCATTAGATGAACACTCAACTAATCGTTGATAATTGCGGAAACATTGTCTTTCTTCAGGCAGGTTTTCTGGGAGCCATGAACGATGCGGGAAATTATAACATGATGGAGAGAATTGGGCCAGCAACTAACTACGATATGCCACCTGGTGTTGTGCTTTTGGCCGACAAAGGTTATGCAGATGTCGCTCCATTGCTCACACCCTTTCGAGCGGCCCAGATTCGGAGAATGCCAAGACAAGACAAACTCCTTGCACTCAGATTTAATCGAAAACTTTCGAAGTATAGAATTATACGATTAAACATGTAAAAACATATCGAGCAGTTAGCAGCATCTGGCGCCATCCTCGATGGTTCCAACCGATTGTTGTAGAGCTGTGCACTTTCATGGCACAGAGACACATCATGTTGTTTGACAGCATTTAACATAGGTTGAATTGTTTAATTTGTTCAAAGTAAAACTGCAAAAATTAACGATACTGTTTTGCATTATGTCAAGGAAATAAATAAATTTAAATATAAATATATAATTTTATTCACTAAATTCAGTAGGATGAATTTAGTGAAGCAAAACGTTTTGTGTGTGGTTATTTTGGATATTAGCATAAATAGAAGGTGTCAGTCACTAATAGTGGCTCATTATCATATGGATTTGGCTTATGTGAAACATGTCTAATAATCTAATAATCATATGGGAAATAGTAAAGGAAATTTATGAAAATTACTTCATTCAACTTTTTTGTTTGAAGTTTGCTTGTTCTTATTCTTTGCATAGTGAAAGACCTTCGAAGTCCCCAAAATCCTATCTTTTTGGATTTTTGTTTTTTTGAAGATCGAGATAAAAATTGCACCAAATTTTACAGAATAGCATTCTCTTTAAAACTATGAAGTTTTGAGAATCTCTTGAAGTATTCTGGATGTTCTCGAAAAATGTAAGAATTTCTATGGTGTCAAAATCACGTCAATGGTAACTTTTAAACATGGCAACATATACCGCCACTTATAGTTAGCCATCATGGAAAATTCCATTGTAAATTATCAAATATTGTTGAAGATACAAAGGTTAGAGCAAAATACCATTGCCGATTTTGGGGTCCTTTGTGCCCAGTGTGCTAGACCCTGTTAGCAGGGTTTACTCGTGCCCTGTTAAAACATAATTTTTCAGTATAAACTTTGCCTCTTGTATTTTCTTCCCCAAACGTATACGATACTACCGATTGCTGGATGAAAATATAAATAGTGCTTTGAAATATGAGAGTTTATTTGATCAGTAAAGAGTTTCAAACCAGAAAAGAAAGAAGAAAAGAGAAAAAAAGCAAAACTTTGGTCGTTTAAAGTTATATTTTGTGATTATAATTTGGAGTCGTCTTGTATTATATGCGCATCAAGCAAAACCCTGCAATGATATTCAGAGATGCACGTACTTAATCCGTGAAACATAAATAGTACAAAATAGTTCAAAATTATGGTAATTCCTTTGTTTCCTCTTGTCTAATCAACAATATTTAGTAGTAATTAGTAGTGTTTTGTTTTTGTACCTTCTACAACATACCAATACATTTTAAGCCGTGAAGTTAACGGCCGATTTTTGTGTCCTACGACATACCAATGCATTTTAAGCCGTTAAGTTAACAGCCGACTTTTGTACGTTCTACAACATACCAATGCATTTTAAGGCGTTAAAATAACGGCCGATTTTTGTACGTTCTACAACATACCAATACATTTTAAGCCGTTAAGTTAATGGCCGATTTGTGTACGTTCTACAACATACCACTGCATTTTAAGCTGTTAAGTTAATGGCCGATTTTTGTACGTTCTACAACACACCAATGCATTTTAAGCCGTTAACTTAACAACCGATTTTGGCAGTTTTCGGTCGGTAATATAGTATAAATTTATTTTAATATAATTTTATTATTTTTAACCGGCAAACTTAATGGCTTAAAATATTTTGGTATATATACCAAAATAACAACATATTATGCCATAATCTATACTCCCAAATAATGTCTCCAAAATTATTGAGAAAGTTCTTTCTCTTTGACTAAATGATTATCTGTCTCTGAACAATCTCCACGAACCATTGCAGTCTGCATAAAAAAAAAAAAATTCATAGCTGTAAAACTGTTTTTCTTCGACAAGTGCAAAATATCCTCCATCAATGATTCCATGTAGTCAGGCAGATTCGTGAAATAATGGTGGGTTTTGTGATAAAAGCACCAAATTTGGCACAGAGATAGAGAATCATGAGTAGAACAATATTTGATACGGACCCACTCCAGATCTATCCCATAATTGTAGTTTTAGGGTAGTTAAGGTGGCTATGTGCATCTTTACTATGACAACCACGCTGAGAAATAGGATTGTGGCACAAAGCATAGAAATTAATGACAAATCACGAGTAGAACAGTATTAGATGTGGATCCTCTGGATAATATCCCATAATTGTAGCTTTAGGGGAGTTAAAGTGGCTATGTGCATATTTACCATGGCAACCAGGCTAAGAAATAGGATTAAAACAAAAAGCACAAAAATCAATAAAATATAATCCATAGAATAATATAGGATGTAGGAGGACTGGAAACTATCCCATAATTGTAGTCTTAGAGGATTTAAGGGGGCTAAGCAGATCTCAACCATGACAACAATTCAAACTCGCCGGGGCTGGGGAATAAATCAAAATCTGAACTTCAAAGATCTCTTGTCTGGACTTAGTATTGAGAATTCTTTCACAACGTAAAAACGAGGCTGAAGAGTTGTCATGTAATGTGATATACCACTGCTTTTTCAGCCATTGCTCAGTGGAATAGTCGCTTAATACTTCTACACATTACAGGGGGTTCTACAACAGACCACATGACAAATCAAGTGTTGTAAAGGTTCTAAAGTAATGGTTAAAATTTGAAGTCACTTAATGCACCACATGCGAAACTGTTCTCCAATTTGTAAAATTTATACTTCTAGATTTACAAAGTAGCAATAGCAGCAAGATCATTGGATAGTCATACATTTTGATCTTCTTTCAGTTTTCAAAGAAACTTTCAAAGACTATTCATCGTAGTAACTGCAATGAGTTTTCCATCAGTCCAATTGCTCCTCCATCTGCTTTGATGTTCTTGTTATTCTTTTTTTCTATTGTTCAACTAGCACGACTATTTTGTGCCATTTAGTAATAAGTATTTCACAGATATATTGTTTGCATTCTGTGCAAGCCAGTCATTTTTCTTTCACATGTGAATGAAAATCACTAACAGAACATTTCCTAATTTACTGTCAAACAGTGCATTTTTCATTTTCCAATTTTCTTTCACGTGTAAATGAAAATCACTAACACAGCATTTCCTAATTTACTGTCAAGCAATGCATTTGAGACCCAATTTATGTTCTTACAGTGTGACAACTGAGGCCATGCAAACAAAATTATATCACAATTATATTACAAGTATCATGAGTAATCTCTACCAACATTCAATATTTCATTTTACGTTATATAATTTGCTTTGTATGTGAATTGCATCAATATTGAACACAAAACACTTTAGCCTGAAGCTGGACACCAGCTATTGTTTAGTACCAAGAATGTACTTAGGGACTTGCCAGAAATTAGCAGGGGGAGGGGGTGGAAAATGGGGAAGGGTCACCAAAAAACTGGCAGCGAAAATAAGAATTTTTGCTATTTTTGGCCCAATCCTATGGTAGGTTATGAAAATTCCATCCCAATCTTAGGGGAGGGGCACAATATTTTAAGCACTCAGGTCAAACCACCTCCACCTCAATTCCACCTCCCCTTTCCCCTGCTAATTTATGAAAATTTGTCTGGTCGTCTCAGTTAAAGTCATTTCACTTGTAGCCCATGAACAATTCTTGACTCAGTAAAAGTATCTTTATCAAAGGTTATCATTCTTTGCATAAGTTGATCAATATTTGAAAATACAGTGTTTAGAGCAACTCAGTGATATATACAGGCGAACAATCGATAAAAGTAAACTTGACTTTTTTCTAGTGAACCTCCCACACTAATATTTGTGATTATTTTTTTCAATTATTTCCCTGTTGATTTTTGGGGCAATCTTTCTTATCATTCTTTGCATAAGTTGATCAATATTTGAAAATACAGTGTTTAGAGCAACTCAGTGATATATACAGGCAAACAATCGATAAAAGTAAACTTGACTTTTTTCTAGTGAACATCCCACACTAATATTTGTGATTATATTTTTCAATTATTTCTCTGTTGATTTTTGGGGCAATCTTTCTTGTCCTGGCATTCTGAACTGTGTTCTGTGTTGAAGCACTTTCAGCTGTATCTGAAGCGTCTGCAAAACAGAGCATTAGCTAAATGTAAACAAGAACTACTTTCACTTGTCCTGACTGATTTAGTGGGCTTTTATCTAGTAGCACTCGGGGGTGATGGGGGGGGGGGGGGGTTTGAAGGCAGTGAGGAAAATGTAAAATTACATGTTATATTACAATGATAATGCAATGTTGATCTGCAATGTCTGGCGCCATGTTGTGGTCGTTGGATGTTTGATTCTCCTGGTCTGCATCGTCGGCTTTCTCCGTTACTATATGTCTTAGGAACTGAAGCATAAATGCGGATAATTAGGCTCAGTTACTTCAAAATAAGATACATATAAGAACTTATAAGTAATATACATTGTATTACCTGACAACGTTTTCTTGCTGATCTTGAGGCAGAGGTGCTAGGACCAGGTATGATGCTTTTACTGTGAATTGATGGAACGGCTACAACACCGATTTCATCCATAACAAGTCGAGGAACAAATAAAATGATTGACTCTTCAAGAACTAGGAATCTCGTCGAGAAATCCTCTGGCTTAAAGTGGACAGAACATACTCTGGAGTTTGCAGTTGACGTCGACTTCGCGCATTTGCCACTAACAAAGTCAATCAACTTTTTCCGTCTTTTCTTTGCTTCTGGCCTTGAATCGCCATCAAAAGGAATCTTGTGCAGTGAAATACCCTTTTGCAGGTGCAATCTCAATCTCCTCTCCGCATCAGTTTTCATCATATGATTGCGACAGTGAGTTTTTCTCATGTAAATGGTTGGTAAAGTTGTCCAGGGTAGTAGGGTGACCCTTCTATCCGGGTCAACTTTTTCCCATGTAAACAGCCCCTAAGTTGTCCCAACATTTCTCTTTTGCCAAGACAATTTCGAATTAAACCCTGGAAAAGGCTTGACCTTTGCTAAATGCCAAAACAAAATTTTGCTGAAAAGATTCATAAAACAACATGTGTGCAAGAGGAAGAGTAATTTCTCTTCCACATGCTCCAACTTGTGGGAAGCAGATCTTGTGGCTTGGATTTCGATCTAGGCAATCATGGTCAAACTTGACATAAATGGGTGACTGCTCAAGTAAGTCCCGGTGCGTCTGACCAGTTAGCCAACCCATTAAAGAGCTTGGACTTAGCACTGCTTCATTGAATCTATCTTCTTCTTGAGATTCATCACCTGAATCTAAAGTATCCTCTGATGGTTTCCATGCCAAAGCCTCTTTGTAACCAGAGATCTTCTCGTCTTCAAGACTGAATACAAAGTCTTGGAAAATGTCTATGATTGACTGCTCAGTTGAATGACGTGGGCTGTCCTGAGATGAGTATTCAGGTTTCAGCAAAGAAAACAGATAATTGGCATCAACTGGCTCTTGTTTGCCCAAAACAAAGAGCGCTTTACAATGTTGTGGGAACTTGACCACAATTTCTAACAGACCATACAACTCCAAGCCCTTTTTGAATTCTTTCAGCATCAATTGCCTTCTACTCAACATACTGACAGCAACAGCATTGGCAATCTATTCAACATTTGAGGTGGTTATTGTACCAGTTTAGCCATGGTCTAGTATGATATCTGTGCAATCAGCAACATATTTTTTGATTTTCGCAAGAATCTGTTGTTAATTTTCGGTTAACAGCTTGCAAAGGTCTTTGCTGGAATAGTCAATGTCTTCTGACACAAGAGTGTCAAACACAGAAGGAGCCAAAAATCCTGGAGCGGGGCCTCCTTGAGCAATGCTGGCAGCGACAATTTCACCTATTGTCCTATAAGTAGAAACATCATTTGTTGAATACATTGGACTGCCATGAGGGAAAAACGTTTTCCCTATATCAGGGATAGTGGCTGAAAAGAATTCACGAGCCAATGCACCATCATCAATGCCATGTTCACCTACAAACTTGATCCTGCACACATGGATGGGATTCACTTTCAGGGTAGCTCTCTGCCATAGAGCTATAGCTCTACTTACTGGTGCACCCCTTCTGATTGCAATGAATAGAGAGGTTATACCATCAGTAACAACTTTTTCTCTGAGCGTCTTTACAACTTCCGCTTCACAATCTACATTTGTAATTTGGTCATGTTTGGCACTTCGATCAGGCGGCGGACTGTCAACACTACAGTCTGTCCAATTCATCCAAGTAAAACCAGTTATCTTGATCTTTTGATGAATTTGTTTGTGGCTTAGTGGCTGCTTGCACTGCACTTGAAGAAGCATCACAAATACCACTTGTACTTGTAGAAGCTGTTGGAACAAATGTTCCTTTCAAGTCTTCCACAGTACACAAAAATAATGTTATCCGTTTGTAGTCTTTCATGATAGCTTCCTTGTACTTGTTAAGCTGAAAGAATTCTGCATGTGTACTCAGTACCTTCATCATACAGATCTTTATGGTAGGTTTTCCACATTCTTTGTGCAGTCTCCAGCAACGCTTTGTAATTAGCATCACGTTTTACTCAAACACTAAGTCGTTTCCCTCTCTTCTCCTTAAGTTTCTCATCATTTGCATCGAAATACTTTAAACCAATCTGAATTGTGATGTCTGGACTCTCTTCCTTTAGTTTTGGCCCCTTTCCTTTACCTTTAGAGAGGTCTTTCTTACAGGGTTTTCGCTTTCCAGTCTTGAATTCCACAAAGGATGGAAGGGTTGTTAATGATGTTGAAGTTGGTCGATCAAAAGAAGGAGACTGTGTGATCAAGAGCTCTACAACAGATAATAATTGAGTTACTGTATATTATGCATCATAAAAAATGGGAACTTTTAGGATGTTGAAAAATTAGCAAAAACTTGCCGAGTATGTGCAGGGGAACACAGATTTGGTGCATTTTACAGATTTCATAAATAAATATATTCCTCTTTGATGATTATTTTTACTTAAAAGCTAAAGGGACAGTGTCGCAGTAACACACAAGATTGACCACTTATCCTACAACAGACATGTGTACTAGCATGAAACTGCCCCTTTAAGGATATGCACTTATTCATTTTCTTCTCCAACAAACTTTTTAAAAACCTGTACTTTAATTTTGAGTTTTCCAATACAATTATGAGGTCAAATTATATATATAAACAAATAAACAAATACTATTAGTGTAATCATTATCCTGATGAGTGGGCAACCACGAAACAGATCTGTAGAATAAAATGAACTCGTGTTCATCATGTCCATAAAGACTCTTAAACTATGCTGCCCTAGTGTCCAAACAAAGAAAATATCATCAATGAACCGCATCCACGTTAAAGGTTTAACTTGCGCCCTGCCAATGACCTCCGACTCTATCTTATGCATAGATAAGTCTGCATAAGATGGAGTCATCCTAGTACCAATAGCTGTCCCTCGTCTTTGTAGATAGAATTTCCCATTAAACGTAAGATTATTTTCCAGCACTAATCTAGCAAGGTCAACCAAATCACCTGTTGGGATCGTTGGAGTCAATGAACTATCCAAAGCCTCCCTCATAGCTGTCAGTCCCTCCTCGTGGGGTATGTGGGGGTAGAGTCCTACTACATCCGCTGTAACCAAAATGGCTCCTTCTGGTAACTGTCCTAGTTGTTGTAGTCGTTGTAAAAAAAAATTAATAATTTGTTGTATTGGAAAACTCAAAATTATATATCTTGATTTATGATTAAAAGACATCTGGCTGTTAAAACCAGTCGGAAAAAGGCAGCAAAATTATTAAAAAACTATGACTGATGTTAGCTGCTGGTCAGCGGTATACCGAAGAAAAACAAAATGGCGGCTATAAAAATGTCAAAGTTTAGTAGGCTCTAGCGTAAAAACTGAAGGTTTTTTGAAGGTGCAAACAGCAAGAATCGTTTTAAAGAAGTAGTAAAGTAGTTTTAAAGAAGTAGTCAGCTCTCCCTACGTACGAATCTGAAAGATAATGGACCACAGAATGTGGCCTAAAGTCAACAGTCGAGCAACAAGTTTGTTTTATGACTGTTTGGTTAGTTTGAATCCAGAATGTATTGTTCTATTTTTAAAAAGCTGAAAACCAGAAAAAGATTTGTCATAGATCAGAGATGCAAATTGCCAAGATAAACTATGGATGTATGGTGATATTTGACCTTGTGCTGATCAAATGTTTGATCGATAAATATCCTGATTTCGCTCAAAATATTAACTAAATATTTCCCTCGGTAGTTGAAACGAAATATTTAAAAAAAGCTTACAGCTTACCTTATCCACAAATGCTGCAAAAAATCGCCTTTTCTTCCTCAACTTTGCACCCGCAGTGCGCACAAAACATTTTTCTATGCAGCAATGAAAGCATGGGCGACAAAGGAGCGCATGCTCAGACACAGACTTCTCCACCTGTGGCTGGTAAGAACACGGGCTCTGAGTATGAGTATGTTGGGTGAAACCACTTCCGCCGTGAGGATTGACTTCCACTGTGACATTTTGACTCTGTTTTGCCATGAGGTTTCTTCATTTCTGCTGCAGTCTCACCTCATTTTGCCGTGTCTCAGTGTTGATTTGCCGTGTCTCGGTGTTGATTTGCCGTCAGTTGTGTTTGAGTTGTGACCCTTGTGGGCCACCGTAATTATGTCACTATACCACGCTGCAAATCTATCATCTACGGTGTTTCTGGTATTCTGGAGACTTCTGATAGCATCATCAACCATTTTGTAAGCCTCGTATACGTCTTGTCTCGTTTCTGAAGTTTGGAGGCTATGGCTTTGACATATTCCAGTACATTTCTTAGTCATAAATGATGACAAGGACGATTTGAGTCAAATCGCTTTGACAGTTGTATCTCTATCCCAGTCCTATTCTCCAGTAGATGAACATAGATCTGGATACTCATTTGGAGCAACAATTGCATCAAAAAATAACACAACAATCTCATATAGCTCCAGAAACGTGTCAAGGCACGTGTCTCTCTCAACCTATCGTGTTTTGCAGAGCCCTGGAAGCTTTGATCTTTTTGCGAACAGTCTGGAAGGTACTTTGAAAGGACAAGCTCAAATAGCTTCTGTCTCTTTGGGCTATTATTGAGGAATAGATAGACTTCATTTAGAGTTTCGTACTTCTTGAACATTACATGATGCTGCAATAGAGAGGTTAAGGCAGTGACAATAGCAATGTGTATATAATGCCATTGGACTTCTTTCCTTGATCTTAGCTTGTACTCCTCGCTTATCACTTGACATTACTGCAGGCCCATCATAAGCCTGACCACAAATTTTCCCTGGATCAAGAGCTATTGATGGCTCAACTAGACATTCCAAAATCGTTGACGCTATCATTTCAGCATTTGCACGCTCAAGGTGTATGAAATCAACGAGACATTCTTTGATGTGGGGATCGTCTGGTTTTGACAAATCTACAAACCTCAAAGACACAGAGAGAACTTCTTGGTTGGAGTGTGGATCTGTGCATTCATCTGCTATGACTGTAAATGGAAGGCCTTTGGATCTGATTTCTGATGTCAATCTTTCTCTTATCATAGAAGCATACACATGTATAATTTCATTCTGGATAGTTTTACTGGTGTACTTCGCATTTCCTTTTGAAACAAGATGTTTTGTTAATGTGGGATTTCCTACAAAACAAAAATGAAATATTAAAACATATTTCCTATGATGTAATAAATGCAAGCTTGGTGTTGGTACCTTTTGCAAGTAGCTGAAGTGTTGCAACTAAGTTGCCTTTATTGATGCTTTCATCTGAGAATCCACTTTATCATCGCGATGACATCTAAAGGGAAGACCTTGCTTCACTAGGAATTCCACTGCAGGCGCAATTTGACGCAATACTTCTTTAATCCAAGATATTTGATTTTCTGTGGATTTCATGAGCTGTGAATCTACTCTTGATCTTTCAGGGTTTCTTGAAATCTTTATAAGCATATCAGCCTCTTGCACAACATAGCTGTGCATTGTAGATTTTTCATGGCACACAAGAACGCCATTCTTTCCAAGTGCTTTAGTGTATGGCTTTTGGTAAGAACCAGTCACTAAAACCCCTGGTTGCGTACGTACCTTAACTGGCTTTATTTGAAAAAGTATGCAACAACGACAAATACCACCTTCAAGAATCTTCATGAAACCTGAAAGTATACTTTCCACATTGGCTTAGAATGTTGAGTTAGAAATTGTAGTTTTTTGGCATCATGTGCACAATCTTCTTAAGCTCATCCCATGGTCCACGTGATGATATCACGATGTTTCCTAGGTGGGTTTGATCCCCAAACTCTCCAATATTTTCAACTAGAGAAAAATATTGAAATTCAATAAATAGATAGACTTGGATGAATAATTTAATGACTCAAAATGAAAAGGTGACTCGATCTTTGTAAAGAACTTGAAGTTCAATTTTATTCATGATCAATAACTTTATATTCTATTCTGTAATTACTAGACTAACCATAAGTAAGGAACGTAAACTCTGTCTTAAGATCTTCCCACTCCTGATTGCTGTGGGCTTCTAAATCAGGCGAAAATGTCAGTCTCCTCAAACATGGAAGAATGTCTATAATATTTTGTATATATTGCACACTATAAAAGCCGATGTGACAAATGTTTAACTGTTAAAAATTGGTGTAAGAAAGCAATTGTTATTATGTCAAACTGTGTAAATTGCTCACATCTTCGCACATTCAACTTTTTCAAAAAGGAACATACATTTGTTAGTACAGCCCTAGCAGAAGCTGGTTCAATATTGATGTAATCAATTTTAATTTGTTCTTCATTTATATTCCTTGTCATATCAAAAATATTTTCTAAGAGTCACCTGGCTCACGGGGAATAAATATAGAAATGTATTTGTGTTTTTTAAATCTATTCCCCAGAGTGTATCCACTCTGAGGGCCGGTAAACACTTGCATAAGCTTGTTGCCGTGACTACCACTAGAACTGGCCCAAAACTCAATTCTGAAAAAAAACATATTTCATAATCATGCAGCTGTCAAAAGGACATGCATATTTTAATGGTACTTTTAATTCAAGTTTTGTTGCAAGTAAATCACTAGCTGTGTCTAAGGTGAAGGGAATGAACGTCATAGATTTGTGTCCACCGCCCGCATGCTCTGAAAGCTACTGCCTAAAATGTTCATTATTTTTAAAAATATTCATTATTCTTTGAAAATAACAATTTGTGACAAAAAATTAACATTCAAAATTACCCATAAAAAGATACATTTACCATGATTTTTGTACTGTACAAAGCTACATACAATCATAGTATAAAATATTACAATCTTTCTGTCTTTTGTTGCTGTTTTTTTTAATTAAGTGGGTTACCTGTGGCAAAAAGTGACTTTCATTCCCTTGGCCTATAAAAGCAAGTTTAATTGCATATTAAGCCATTTCACACTCTTATTTGCGAAAATCGTGGCAAATCATTTTTTCAAAACGTTACAGATTCAGGCATGTCTGGGGGTATAAAATATATTACTTAAGGATGGTGCCTACTAAGTTATTGTTAACTTATGTTACTAAAAGCCTGCACTGTGTTCTGGACATCGGAGGCCCTATGTATTAAACAAACATCGTAAAAACAAAGCAGTTTTGTGATATTTGGATAAATAAAACTTACTTGCTTGTAGAAAAAAACATTTATCTGTTCTTCTAGTAGAATCAAATTAAGTGTTGATGAAAACTCTCTTAAAAATTGATCTTTTTTTTTTCACAACGACAGATTTGCTTTTGACTGCCATCTTGGACATGTCCCATAATGCATTGTAAAACCTGACTACACTCTCTATTGAGGGCTAGGGATTTTATTGTATTTTGTGAGGTACCTCCTCTTTTTTTTCCTTTTAAAAATTATAAAGCAAAAAAATTGAAAATTAAATCACCTGTAAGTTTATAAGTCTTTTTGTGTTTCAGGTAAAAAAGGTTTGAAACATATTGAAAATATGTAGGAGTTATATAATTTTTTTCTTTTGGAAAATGTACGTAAATGCAAAATATAAATGCTTCATTTTTGTTTATTGGTGGAAAAGCACCATTAGTTATCCAGCTAGTTTCCAGGCCTCCACTGAAATAATTGCAACTATTGGAACATAAACTGTTTCAAACACCCATCTGGCAAGGAGACAAACCAGTTGGCTATTGACAAGCATGGCTGAGAAATCCCAGAACAAAGACAGTCTCAGCTAGTGACCAGAGTAAGACTTGAACTCGAGACACCGGATTCTGAGAACAGCGCACTGACCACTCGACCATGCTGAATTTTTAACCATCATTTGTTGACCTATAACTCATTAAAGTGATTCAACACCCTACAATGCTGGTTCTTTCATACCCATATAGATTTTGGAGAAATGATTACTTTCACATTAGTCATGAATTCAAGAGGGGTGCATCGGCTCTTGAAAGTCACGTCAGCCATCCCCTCATTGTTTCTTGGGCTTTCAAGACCATACCCTCTAGGAACTTTGGTCTTTTTGAGATGTATTACTGTTTTCATAACCTCTTGTAAGGCTCTTCTCCAGAGTGTGTTTAGAAACACTGTGGGATCATCATCCGGATCCATACTATCTGACATGATGAACACTTTCTGCGTATATCCAGCACTGCCTGGCACTACCTGGCACTGTGTCAGCTTTGGTATTGCGGTTTAATGATGGGTGGCTGTCAATAAACAATATTGACAGGCAGCTTTCTTTCAACTACCTTATTATTACTAAATTTCGCAAGTACTAAATTTCGCGATTTAGAAAAAATCGTAGTACATTACTAGAAAATCACAGACAATTTACAGACAGGCATTTGGTTTCCAGCAGATTTTGGCAAAACCTATCAAAATTCAAATGCGTCTGAATTTGTTTATTATTAATATCTTACGGTTTGGAAAATATAGTCTCGCGTGGCTGATTTGCCTTTCGAGTATGACTTTATTATAGTAGACAGGCCCTTTCAATCCCACAACTGATGTGCCGATCCATCTTTCTGATGCATCTTCCAGTGCTGATGTCACATCAATTCAATGCATATTGTGAGAAATCGCAAACTCTGCAGAAATTCTCAGTTTGACTGCTATTTTCCCTGTTTCTACGATGGCTAAACATACAACCATGAAGATGCTTCAGTCTTTTTTTACTTTTTTTTCATTTTGAAAGAGTCTTTTGCGAGAGTTACAATTTCTAAATAGTTATGGAAAAACTATTCACTTTTCACACTTACTAAGCAAGTTTGACAGCCTGAGAGCAGTTTTCATGGTTATCCTACTCAGTGTCCTTGTCTTGGCCATCAATTTCTCAAATTTGTAGAGACTTTTATGCCAACAGAAAACTTCTCGTACAGCAACAAATAATTGCAGCAGTTCAAATTAACCCAGACACTGACAAAAGTTAGAGTGGCATATGGCATGAAACCAGAACTACTACTGCTCACATGCTGATACTCAAAGGAGCAGGTCACGCAACTTATTATGCATGTCCTTAAACAGTTTTTTTTCCATGACGAGCAATATTCAAAATTTTCGTTCTGAATTACCATTCAAATCCTTTTTTTACCGGTAAAAAGATAAGAATATGTACCAAGATAAATATACCTGTTTAAAACTGATTTTGGGATTGTATAAAGACTTTTTCTAACTTGAAGTTGTGTTGGGATTAAGCTTTTTCAAGTTCATGAAAAGAAAACTGACATACAGCAAATAAGCAAATGGAGGCCTCAACCTCATTTGCTGGCGATCCAAACATTTTCGCTTTAGATTAACACTTTGATTCAACCTTCATGGGCAAAAACTAAAAATTCATTACTTTCTGACAGAAACTATTTCAGATTTGTATAACAGCTGCTCTTCAACTCAGGAGTTTTTGTCGTTCACTGCTCGAACTAGAAAAAAAGAAAACTCTAAATGGTAAACAATTCTACAATCCGAAATCTTTTGATCATATAGAAGATAGCTTATGTCATATGATCACACTAAAATCCTATGATCATAAAGCTATGGAATCATGGCAAGTTCGACAAGTACTGAGTAAAAAGCGACGATAAAAGAAAACTATACTGGTGTGTTGGGGTAATGTTAATGCAGGACACCAACAAAATTTATAAAGGGTGTGTCAAACCCTAGCCAATCCTTCCACATATGTTCATCCAAGAACTGCAGGTGTTGTTTCTTCTGATTCATTTTTTGTTCTTTATTTTCAACTTTAAGCGGTTCCAGACCGACTATCTCTTGGGTGTGAACCCCTGTAATAGGGTTCACGAAGTGGCGCCTGTGATGATGGGAGACATTAGGTTGGTTTTGGAGACCACTATATGCCCCCAAGTCATCGGTATGGACCTCGGTTCCGGGATGAATGCATCTGTTGATAATCGGCTGTAGCGTGGCTCTATCTCTTCGGTCTACTATGGTAAAATAGCCTCTCGCAGGGGAATATTCTGTCATGACTATTCCAGAAACCCAGTTTTCCTGTTGCGGAAAACGTCCTCGATTGCCCTGTCCAAGTAAAAACAAAAGGAAAGGTATATAATGCAATCAAAAATTGAAATGCTGTGTTTTCAAAACAAAAAATTTACAAACAATATAACAGGTTGGCTGGAGTTTTGACGTGATGCGTGATAGCTCCAAAATAATCTGCGATGATAGTTCGTATTAGGAGGTTGTGATTCAGTGTCACACTTGATACCTGATTGGCCAAAAATTGTCTTCGTGATGTGTGATAGGAACCCCCCTCTATAAAACAAAGGGACCCAAAAGCGAAAACACAAAACAATTCTTGATTGCCAAATGATCAGTCTTGATCAACCTTGAAACTTGCGCATTTAGTGCTGTATCATTAGTCTCTATGTAAATAACAACTAACCTTTCTCTTGTGATTGAATTTGCTCTCATCACATTTGACAGGAAACGCAGGGCCACAGAATGGAATTATTGGTCTCTGTCTTAGGTCTTCAGAGTAGACTGTTCTCGATCTGGAGCAGACCAAGGACACTGTGTTGGCAGCAATACCAGTTTGTTGAGCAATCTCTGACTGTATGTCCCCCATCGCCCAAATACAAATCACCATGGTTAACCTATCCAATGAAGCTCTTGGGAAGAGGGCAAAGAAGCTATTGGTTCTCAGTGACTTTCTTTTGTCACAACTTTCGCATCTCTCGTATACAAGAAAGATGGATAGTAATGATAAGATAATGCAATTAAAATTATTTATTAGAGCACCCAAACCCGTGCAGTGAAACAAATCTAGAGAGAACGAAACGATTTAAGGTTGCAGTGCAAAATTAGTGTATTTAAGGCTTTACTGATGAAAAATAGGCACTCGGCAAACTTTTGAGAAATATGATTGGAAAATCATCAGGCTATGAACTTAAGACTTACCAACAAGCACCATCAACGTGACCTCTGCGATCTACCAGTACCATATCCAATGTACAGTCAGCACATCTTAAGGGGCTGGCCAACAGTCTCTGAGCGAACCATCTCCGATCATTCTTGAAAGCTCTAAAAGGTTCATCATGTATTAATATTGCAAAATAAGCTCCAAAAAATATATGAAATGAAGAAGAAGTTTGAAAGCATGTCAAAGTGGAGCGTGTAAACTGCGAGAAGATTCAGTGCATACTGCAATAATCGCAAAACAATTTCCGGCAGCTGAAACACAAACCCAGCTCATATTGGTGGGATATTAACACCGGAAATTAAGAGCTCTGTCTCACTGTTTGAATTTTGTTCATTATTAAAATTACATCGAGTGTCAAAGGTTTTCCTAACAGTAATAATGTTCATTTTATAGCCCGTGGGACAACTAATACGTTTTTGTTAAGAGCATTACTTTTCATTAGAAACCAAAATGAAACGTCATATCAGTATCAAATAAACTGAAAATTGGAATTTCCTCCAGTGAAAGGTGAGAGCGATAAAAATTGACACCTCCCTGAATCAATCGATAACAAAGGACTTGTTTGTTATTGATGATTAGATCACTATCCTGTTGAAAGCTTTTGTGAGATCTATATTTCAAGTGTAGTACTAGTACCACTCAAAAGAACCCATCAAACAATTTCAGTTAAAATCGTTATGAGTGAATCATTGGAATAGTTGTTATTTCCAGTTGGATCAATGTCTACCCAAGCAGCCATGTCAGCTTCTGCTCTCCAGAGTGCTGGGGTTACATTACCTTGGTTGTCCTCCACATCTGTAACACTATTACCGACTCTGAAACATAAATATAAACTTCAACATTTGGGTTTCATTTAATTAGAGTCAAATTCAAGGTATTTGCATGTAATTAATCCCATATATCATTTTCTCATAGCAAATTTCTTTTTCCTATGATATTTAAACTAGAATCCATTTTGCTCACAAAGACTTTCGATAAAGATTACTTCTATTTCTATTTCAGTTATCAAAATGTTGAATGAGGAATCTATAGTAGTTGTTGTAAATTTCACGATGAAAAATGAATATGATATATAAACAATTATAATCAAATCAAGATGGTGATAATAATAATAATAGTAATAATAATAATAATAATAATTATAAAATATTTGAGATATGTTTATGTTTATATCAGAGGACAGAGACATGGCTCGGCCAAAAAAAGTCGAAAAACATATTTTATAAAAGCAATATAAAACGATGTCTCTGTACTGTGATATAAACACTCTGGAACACGCCTTGTGTTCCTAATCTTGCTTTTCTCTTGCTCTACATCTTCCATCGTGTTTATATCACAGTACAGAGACATGCGCACGTGTTTTATATTGCTTAATTAAATAATAATAATTTTGCAGTTTGAGACACTAAACACACATTTATCTAGTTCAGAAACTGTTGTCTAGACATGATTGATGTCTGCAAGTTTAAAAAAATTGTAAATGAAAAGTTATCAATAAAACCGACCACAATAATAAATAAATAATCGAAGGAATGAATGAATGAGTAAATAATTAAATAAAGTTAGGAAAAATAGCTACAGGTAAGTTACGTATATGTACAGTCCATTATCACAAATAAATAAATATGTAACAAATGAAAAGCTCTGTTGTGACACAAAGTATGTCAATTGCTGTAATTACCTTAGGAAATTGTGTAGTACCAACACCAGGACTTTAACAGTTTCTGGGGGGAGTTGTATTGGTGATCTGTACAGACGCCACCTGCAAATTACCATTATTAATTAATTATTAAGACATTAACAAGAAGATTAAATACCCGACAATTAAGACACCCAGCTGTGAAAAAAATAATAATTTCAAAACTTTTTGGAAATTACACAAACAGTGACAAAATTAACTAAAAATAGGTCAAGTTTATAAGGCTGCATGCATGCGTATGTATATATATAATTGTCAAAGCTATTATTGTGTCAAGTAAATTCAACAAAATAAACATTTATTGTACTTCATGCATGCACTGTACATACAGCTACCTCACTCAGCTGGTTTGCTTCACTCACAAATAATAAATACATACCTGTTCGCTAGAATTCCAAAACCATTCTCTGATATTCTTCTCATGCGGGACAGACGGTAATTGTAAATCCTCTGCTCATCAGAAAGACCTGACAATGGGTAGGGCTTCATGAGGTAGGTTGTCAATGAGAAAGCATCATCACCTGTCAGGAGATAAGGCACAGGTTTCGATCTTCCTGGCAATGCTTTTGGTGCAGGTATCTTCAAAGGGTTGTTTGGAGAACTTAGCTGACTTTTGATGTCACAGTCTTTCCATATCGAGGCATCAGATGCACGTCCATTTGCACCAACATTCGCCCAAATACACTTATAGGCAGGGCCAAAGATTGCTAATAGTATAACACTATAGGGCTTGTAAGTGTGACGTCACATTCCCCCGCACGTCATTTCCGGGTCCAAATCCAAATTTTGCTGTGTTTCGAGCAATATGTAAACAATGGTAGGCTTGGTTTTACTCATCGAAAAAATCGTAACTTTTTTACATAATGCCTCAATGCTGTGTCGAGAATTGTAGTAACAGAACCGAAAATAGCCCTGAGACGTCTTTTTACCGCTTTCCTTCAAATGAGAGGGAAAAACGGCGATGGCTGAAGGCGATAAGGTAAGCTTCAGTATGGTTGGTTTCAGCCTGTTTATTGGCGATTTTATTCTAGTTGTTATTATTTATATGGACTTTTACAACAAAAGTAAACTTGTTTGAGATCATTCATTACAAGAATGTGAAAATAAGGCCTTATTCTAAGGGAGAACAAATCAAAAAAGTTGTCCATTCAGGAACGATCTGTATTTGTCACTTTCCAGACGACTTGACTTTTTGCCACCAAAAAATGCAAGAATCTGTAGCTGGCATTTCACAGACGGGAAAAGTGCTGGACCCAAACGATTTGCTTGGAATGAAAACAAATATTTTGCTTTCAAAAGTCCTGAGAAAAGGTAAAATTTGAACCATTTGTGCGCTAGAGCGTTTGATTTTTGAAAGATCGCACGACAGCAGAATTGAATGTAAAATAGAAAATATACATTTGTTGTCGTCTGATTTTCTTTACTGTATATGAATTTTATTATTAAAAATGCTTTTTTTTCTTTTTCTCCTGCTGTATTTAATAGGAAGAGGAGATGTGCTGCTAAAAAAAGAGTAGGGGAAAGCCCGCCGTCTAGCGAATCACAACATAGTTCTGTCCAAGTGTTGCTAAGTGCCGCTGAAAGCCTGGAAAAAGAAAATGTCAACCCACTGTCAGTTTTAGCTGATGTCTGTACAAAAGCAACAAAAATAGCATATAAAGAATCTAATTTGATGAAATTAGAAAACAAAATATTGTCAGTTGATAATGAGAGATTGAGGAAGGAATTAGAAAATTGTTTGCAGAAATCCAAGAGCCTTCAATTCGTTCAACTTGAAAACGACGAAAAAAAGATCCAGCATTTTACCGGACTACCGGATAAGCCGACTTTTGAATTTCTATGTGATTTGCTTGGTAGATGTGGGATACAGTATCATAGTGACCAGCTACTCATATGCCTGATGAAACTTCGACTAAACTCTGGCAACATGGAGCTTGCTACACATTTTAACTGCAGCACTGCAACGATTTCTAATGTATTTCTTACTATATGCAGTGCTTTATATGACATACTCTATGTAGGCATGTTAGCTAATAATATCCCATCCAGAATGAAAAATGTCAACTCCCTTCCGCATTGTTTTCTCCATTTTCCTAATTGTAGATTAGTCTTAGACTGTACCGAGATTGGTGTTGATAGTTCTGGCAAGCTGGATGAACAGTCAACCTTATACAGCAACTACAAAAAGAAATCTACTCTGAAGGCATTAATTGGAGTTGCTCCAAATGGAGTTATAACCTTTATAAGCGATTTGTATGGGGGCAGTGTTTCAGATAAGGCCATTACTATTGATTGTGGAGTTCTTTCCCAGCTTCAAGCTGGAAATGCCATTCTAGCAGACAAGGGATTTACAATAAGAGACATTCTTCCACAGGGAGTCTCCTTAAATATACCATCTTTTCTTACTGATGGTCAGTTCACCAAAGAGGAGGCATTTAACAACAGGATGATATCATCTGCTAGAATTCATGTGGAAAGGTCCATTCAGAGGCTTAAGACATGGAATATTCTCAACCATATTCCACACCAGTTTTAGCAAAATGCAAACAAGATCATTAAAGTTTGTGCCTGCCTTACCAATTTGCAGACTCCTACTATTGCAGAAATTGCAAAATAAGTCCTAAAATAAAATAAGCATTCACTATTACAGGCATGATTTTATTAATGAGATATTTTTTCTCTTATCACATACATGTAGTTCATTGACAAAGATGTGTCACTGATCATTAATTTTTAAAATTCTATTCTATTTGAATTTGGATTATGGTACCTTTTATGGGGAAAAATATGCTTTCAACTATAATTGCATTGGTGTATGAGTCTGCATGTACAAGAAGTGACATTATTTTATTAATGTAAATGTAATGTCTATTAATTATAAGACTTTTTCACTACATGCAGATGAATTTCTCTCAACTTAACTGTGTGATTTCAAGCAGTGTTAAATGACTGCTAGCTATTTTAAAATAAGAATTGCTGTAACTGCCATTACAAGGAGATGGAAAACATTGTAAATTGATTAAATTATGCATGTACATGTACTTGTAATTAATAAATGAACCAGTTTTTCAATATAATCATTCTTTGTCTTATTTATATGCAGGTTAAAGCCATATGCAGTTCAGTTCTAAAAAAAATATAGTGTCATGAATTAATGTGCCAGTTTCAATTCATTAACAATATCATGTAGAAATACATTTCTGTGAAAATCTTTGAGGAGGTGGATATTGTCCACAGACCACAGTGGGTTCTTGAAAATAGATAACATGAGGTGTTCACTTGGGGTCCATACAAACAAAGTACACAAAGTTGCCCCAGTAGCATGCAAACACCCCTGGATTTGGTGCCAGTAATCATGGTCTTCTCTGAGCTTCAAAGAACCTGATATAGGGTCTAAAGTGAGAAAAAACTTGCTTTTATTCTGGACAGCCAGTTGACTCAAAGATGTCCCATTTCTTGCACTCCATGGACATTTAATTTCCAATATGTGGTTATGAGATATTATGCCATCTGGGGATGCACCAAGTTGACCATTGCCCATAATAAAAAAGCCTGCAGGTACCACTTTGTTTCCAGTAATTCCTGAGTAGGCTTCAGTTGCGACTTTTTCATGGATAACTCCCCACTGAATTGCCTAACAATTATAATTAAATAGAAACATTATCCAGCTGCTGCATTTACCTATTTTTAAATCTAGACTTAGGAGTATTATATACTTTTTATTGTATACTTTTTTTTTTACTTTTTCATTATTTTTATCTTATTTTTATTTATTTACTTGTATTTTATTTAAGGCAGGGCCTTACTGAAAATCGCTTAACACGAGTAGGCTATTACGCTCAATAAAGATTATTATTTACTATTATTTATTATTGACAAAGGGAAGCTGATAATATTTAAGTTACAAGGAGGAGGAGGAAGCTCCCAATTAAGGGAACGCAGGAGAACAATAATACGAAGCATGTCATTTTGCAAATGCTCCCTTAATATTATCTGAAATAAAATCAAAAAATTATGAGCCCATTTTAGCCTATATCAGTATAGCAACAATATTAAGAGTCAACAGTGAGACACTAGAGACCTTAAGCACCACGACGGGAGACAGGACGACGGGGTACCGGAAGTCGATTTTCTTTTCCGGTCATGCGCAGAACGGTACAAGATGGCTTGTTTGCCCCGTCGTCGTCCCGTTGACGACGTGAATTCTTGTAAACTCGCGTTGTGTGGAAAACGTCGATGTCTTTTCAGTCTTTTTCACTTTTAAGTCTTGTTTTAGGTGAAGTAAGTCAAAAAAACATTTGAAATATAGTTTTGTGAGCATTTGGTTTAGTTTTGTAAGTGACTTGTCGTCTTTAATGGTCAAAGGATGTCGAGTTTTGTCTTCGTACCGAGCGAAGCCAGTTCTAGCAATGGAAGTTCAAGTATAAAATCTTCCAGTCAGAAGAAAGAAAAACCGTGAGTATATAAAACTTAATGACTATATGGACAATTGTAATTGAAGTATGAACCTAGGATGGGAATATCAATTTATCAAAAAAGCTTTTAAACTTAGTGGCAAACTTGCTGAACTTGCTAAATCAATCTTTCTTCCCGCCAAAATCCAAAATTTAAGCTTACAAATTTAAATTTGCTTTTAACTTGAGTACAAATTTAAAGATTTAATTTTGCTTTTAACATGGACGGAAGAACATGATAAAATCCTTTGTCGAGAAATCTTGTGTGTGGATCCTTTTACTGGGACGAAGAAGAAAACTGTGCAGCGTGGCGCTAAATGGAAGGAGGTCGCTGTAAATTTGATGGCCATAAGTGAACCAAAATTCAAAGTGGATGTCAGAGGTGTAAGGGATAGGTATAACCTTCTTGCGCAAAGGCTGAGAGCTAAATTGAAAGAGGAGGAAAGAGCCTCAGGTGTTGACACAGATATGTCAGAGACAGAAACTGCTCTTGAAGAAATCATTGAAAAAGAAGATGCAGCTGATGATTTGCAGGAAAGCAGCTGTGCCCAAAAGAGAAGAAACAAAGAGGCAGAGAAAGAAACAGCAGAAAGCATGAGGAATAAGGCAATGGAAAGGTTAGGGCAGACACAAAAAGGAGAGGGCGGAGATGAAGGTTCCAAAAAAAAGAAAAGATCAAATGGTAATGATACCTTACTATTTTTGAGAGAGAAGAATGAAATGATGGAGGGACTGAAGAGAGAAGAAATGGATCTTAAAAAGAAGGAGATGGAGCTTGAAGAAAAAAAGCATAGTGATTTTATGAAACTTATGCTAGCTCAGCAGCAGCAACAAGCTCAACAGATGCAGGATTTCCAAGCCATGATGGTTGGAATAATGTCTAAGTTTGGATCAAAATGAATACTTACTTATACCAAAGTTCTTAAAAGGACTCTCTTTAAAGTACTGTACATGTGGGTTTTTAATTCACTTGTTAAACAATTGATAGAGTGCTGACACAAAGCATGCAAAATAGATACTAAATCTTGCTATTTTATTCTAATTTTTCTATCAATAATTAGCACTATTTATTACTAAATAGTGTAAAGTTTTGCAGTTTGTGTTTGTACTCTATCATACATAACTGTAACCTACAATCTATTGCACAGATAAAGAAAAAGTTTCGATCTTAATGTTAAAATTAATATATTTATGGTTTGTGAGCACTATTGCTCCATTTTATTTGTTTGATTGTTCATGTTTTTTACATCTTGAATCTTTGTTATACCATGAATAGAGACACAGACAACAGAGTGACCCCACTTAAACCGTACAGCTGATGTACAAAGTCTAAATAGTACAAAATCCTTCATTTTATATTGTTTATCAGTGCTATTATGAACTGTTGTTTGTACATTTGCACTGATTAGGTGCAATCACTCTATTCTGTGTTGATGATTGTCAAACATCTATTTCAGAATGTAAGAATTTATACAAAGAAAATATTAATATTGTTGTAGTTTGATAAAGTTGTGCTTGTTTATTTTCACAGAAATTGTACATGTTCCCCATTCATTGACCTTAATGTAATGTTTAAAGTATGGAAGGGTGCATTATATTGATGTTTAAAGGTCCAAACCAAAGGGGAGGCCTGATATAATTCACCCTTGAGTTCTTTATATGAGTTTTCAAATGTCTAGCTATCAAATATATATTCAAGCAGGATTTTCAAAACTAGATTATTTTTGGCTTTAGTTAGAAAATCTAAGTTAAAGTTGATGCAAAATTAAAGAACTGTTTATCTAACTGATCTATTAGTGATTTCGGCTGTGTTTTCTAATAAATTATTAATGAGTTTGATAATTAATTTCACTGTAGATTATATTATTATGAAAAGTACTGTTGTAATGTTGGAGGATCCATGTTAAAAAATTTAGATGTTTGGTTGTGGTATAAACAGGTCATTGCATTTCTTAGAATAGCACATACAATGTAATACTTCCCAACTGAACTTAATTCAATTTTCAAGTTTTTCTTGTAGTCCATAAATTTAAAATACTCCACAATATCCCTAAAAAGCCATTCAACTGACTCGCGCACAGCACTCATGGATGCATTGAAGGCCTGTTGCTGTGGAGTGAGTACTCCATTTCTGTAAGGTGCTTGTAGATGTATACGAAGGGGGTAGGCTGGGTCTCCATACAAACATAGTGGTTGGGCAGCTGGTGAAAAGGCATGCTGCTGCAACTGACCAAGTAGATTTGAATCAGCTAGCATCCCTGCATCATGTTTTTTCCCTTCTGAAAATCAAAATAAGTTACTTATGACTAATTGTAAATTTGAAATGGTATATTGCTCTCAAATCCAGGGTGAGTACTAGTATTTGAGAATTACACTCCTTAATACTAGTAGCAATATGCTAGCTTTAAGTGCTGACTGCATTTATTTCTAGTGGTTTCTTGGTTGTCCTGGGGCATGGTGGCTTAAATCTAGGGTTTTCTTTTTAAAGAATGAGTAATATATTTTTCCAACTTACCAACAGGGCCATACAATTGAGCTATCATTCCTGAGGGTAGTGTAACTGACTGAAATTTTAACGCGTGCACTCTCTTGTGCCCGTTGTAAACGATTCTCTGGTTTTCACCAGGACGACAAATAGGTCTAACTGTCCCGTCTATGAATCCAAAACAATTGTTCAGCGCCGCTCCTTTGTCTGCAACTGCAGCAGCATATTGCTCAAGACTGTGTGGATCGAGGAGCGTGTTGTTCCATTGAGTGATCCTGTGACCATGTGTATCATACAAATAGTCGATTACTGTGTTAGTGATCATGGAGAGGACAGGTACTGGCTTGGCAAACCTCGGTATCATATCACTGTATCGGCACGGATATGATAGTCGCTTTAACACCACACATAAACCTTCCAAACCGTCACAAACACTACGCTGTTGGCACTGGAAACTGTCAGGAATTTGAAGTGCTTCAGCAAGAGAAGAAAGGTCATTCTTTTCAAACCGAAACTCAGCTTTGCACTCTTCGGGATCCATGACGTCCAAATCAAACTTTTCGTATTCTTCGTAAGGAAAGCACGGGTTCTTTGAAACGTGTTGCTCGTATAACAACAAGAATTCTTCGTCATCGATAATTTCATCATCATAAGCTAGCAGTAATACCTCTCTGGTTCTTTTGAAAGTTGCCGCCATTTTTGTTTACATCTGAGTCCGTCGTGTCGCCGTCGTGTGTTGCTTAAGTGCTTCACGAAGTGAAACACTACGACGTTCTCGCTCCAGTCCTCTCTCGGTCATACCACCCCGTCGTCCTGTCTCCCGTCTTGGTGCTTAAGGTCTCTACTTACTGTTGCACGTTCAGCTGATGGATATTCCCCTTTTAGCCGTTTTAAAAGTGAAGGTGGTGTTGGGTTTGATCTCTTTATTGCCTTATGTCAGTCGGTTCTTCTTGTAGGCCATCCTAAAATTAATAGTTGTAATAGTTTAATCAATTATTAAATGACATTTATGATGATTATAATAATTATAAATCTAAAAGAGAAAAAACATACAAGAACAAATATTATGTCTTGATGAAATATATAAATATTACCAGAGAGGGTTTTGACGTTGGCCTATTGTTAACAGCTGTATCTGTTTTGCCTGTATTTCAGACACTTCCATCTGTTGAAGTAAGTAGGAAACCTTCTCATTTGTTTCAGTGAATCCAGTTGTTGAAATTATATGGTCATAGGTTTTCACGTGATCTTCCTAAAACAGTGAATTTAGAAAGAAAAATTGTTTGAACAACATACTAGAAATCAATGAAAATACTTTAGTTAAATGCTACTTTTCTTTAAATGGTTGATATATATATAGAGAGAGAGAGAGAGAGAGAGAGAGAGAGAGAGAGAGAGAGAGAGAGAGAGAGAGAGAGAGAGAGAGAGAGAGAGAGAGAGAGAGAATAAGTGAAGAGGTGTTCTGTCCAACGATGCACTCCCAGTAAAAGGATCCTTGAGGATTCACAGTCTGCACTTCATAGAAATATCTTGAATTTAGTTGAAAGAGAAGGCAGGCAACTTCTAATGTCCACAAAAGCTTTAATAGAGACGTTTCGACCTTCGGTCTTCTTCAGTAAAAGTAAAATTAAAATTAAATAAGACTATTAAAAAATATGTACAAGGTAAAAGAAGGGGATGGTGAATCACAGTGAATTCACCATCCCCTTCTTTTACCTTGTACATATTTTTTAATAGTCTTATTTAATTTTAATTTTACTTTTACTGAAGAAGACCGAAGGTCGAAACGTCTCTATTAAAGCTTTTGTGGACATTAGAAGTTGCCTGCCTTCTCTTTCAACTAAATTCAAGATATATATATATATATATATATATATATATATATATAAAATATATTAGTCAAAGACTAGGATAAATGATTCATTGTTTTATTGCTACAAGCTGGTTTCGTATGATCGTCAGAGACGATCACACTCATCAGGCAAGTTACAATGAATGACCGTTAAAATTTTGCTGGTGGTTTTAAAATATCTCGTGACCTATAATGGTATTATGTTACATGACAGTTTTTGAGCGTGAATTTGTTTCTGTGTCTACACGGGCTAGCTAATTCATTACGTCTATTTAAGGAACATAAATGTTTTTTACAAATTATTATGAATTTTTTTTTTTGTTTGGAAACTCAAAGAGGAAAACAAAAATTACAATATTACATGGAAAATTATCAAGAAATGCGAACCTTACAGCAATATCACTAAAAAATGTAATTTATGTTTAAGCGAGAAATTCATAATAATTTGTAAAAAACATTTATGTTCCTTAAATAGACGTAATGAATTAGCTAGCCCGTGTAGACACAGAAACAAATTCACGCTCAAAAACTGTCATGTAACATAATACCATTATAGGTCACGAGATATTTTAAAACCACCAGCAAAATTTTAACGGTCATTCATTGTAACTTGCCTGATGAGTGTGATCGTCTCTGACGATCATACGAAACCAGCTTGTAGCAATAAAACAATGAATCATTTATCCTAGTCTTTGACTAATATATTTCATATCATGCTCCTACAATGTCGAGCACTCTTTGGAAAACATTTTCAATGATCTTTATTATATATATATATATATATATATATATATATATATATATATATATATATATATATATATATATATATACACTCGATTGCAGAAAGATTGTAGTCTGCAAATACACAAATATACAAATATCTAATGAGTTGCAAAACCCAAAATACTGCTTAAATCGGCATTGCTTGCATGCAGTGATTGTCAAAATATATTTTTAGTCTTTCTAAACTCTAGCAGATATTCAAGAACTATATTTTGGGTGTTATGATCGCGTATTTACAAATTGCATCTCATTAGTATACTGAATGAATTAGATATTTGTGTAAAATGTAGACTACAACCTTTCTGCAATCGAGTGTATATATATATATATAAATTGAAGAAAGGAGGACAAACTATTCAATATTCATGGTGTATTTCACTACAATATTGTTTCATATGGCTCAGAGAACCACACTCATCAGGCGATTTACACCGAATAACCGTTACATTTCAAAAGGTCTACAATAATATGATATAGTTAGTTTACAAAGATAGAACGATAAGGTAAATAATTAAGTCTAATTTTAGGTCACGATAGTACGTTACATTATCACGCGATACCATCGTGGAATCTATTAAGTAGATATTTACGTTTGTGTCGGCAAGTTGACACAAGTTCGTTGCGTTTATTGAGGGAGGCTTTTTTAGGTTGGCAAATTATTATGTATTTTTCATTTATGCAAAGATTGCAACGTTTACTAGTGTTCGAGTATGATTTGGCTCTTGCAAGAATAGACCATTTTAGACTGTACTTGGTCTTTTTTTCTTTTAATTTCCATATATGTTTTGAAAGTTCCGTTGAATTTTGACTTTTTTTGTTTCTAAAAGATGAAGTATGATTATTGTATCTTGTCTTGAACTCAGTTTCACATAGTCCGACATATGTTTCAGTGCTGTTGTTAGTCGTAACTGTAGCTTGATATACAATGTTAGATGCTCTGCAGTCTCCTTGTAGAGGGCATTCGTCCTTTTTCCTGCAGTTGCAAGGAGGGTCTGTCTCGTTTTCTTGTCTTTGCTGGTTTAGAATGTTTTTGTTGTGACTGTCAATAATGCTTTTAACGTTAGGCATGCAGGAGTAGCTTAGTTTTACTGTGTTTCTATTAAATATCTTATGGAGTGGGTTGTTAGCAGGGAAATGTTTATCTATAAGGGTCAAGAACTGTTTTCCAATGTTAGTTTTTACATTTCTACTGAATGGGGGGTTGTACCAGATGATGTTCCGTTGCCGGTTACGTTTTCTTGTCTTATCAGTGTTAGGTTTGTAATTAAGCTGGTAATTATATCCACTTCTATTTAAGGCCTCTTGGTAAACTGGTGAAGACTCGTTAAATATAGCTTCGCGTGATGAGATTTCTGATAATCGTTTGTTGATGGCTTCTGGGATGTTTTTTATTATCGATGAAGGGTGATTAGAGCGATTATGAACGTACTGTGGTGTGGTGTCTGGTTTCGAGTATGGTTTGTAGGAATTGCTTCTTAGGTCAAATGTGACATCGAGAAAGTCAACCACTTTCTTATTTGCATCTATGGTAATATTAAGGCCATATTCATCGAAGGTTTCACATATGTTTTTCTTGATATCTTCAATTTGCTTAGGTGTTTCATTGAATACAGCAAGACCGTCATCTCTGTACAAACCAATTTGGTTGCCGTACTTCTCTGCTAGTTTTGAGAGAAGAAAACAACCAACTAGTTCACAGGTCTCCGCACCATCATAACTACCCATAGTGACATCGAATAGCGTAGTCTGCTTCGTTTTACACCAGGGCTCGTTATTGTTAAAAAGTAGAGATCTTTTAGCATTAATGATAATGTTTCTGTCGTCATCAGATATGTTAACATAGTTTTGAGCAAAGGTCAAGGCATCAAGGAGAAGTTTTTCGGTGATAGAAGGGTAGAATTCAACTACATCAAAGCATATGAAAAAGGAATTTTTCTTGTCTTTGATGTTTTTGAACCATTCGATGACAGAAGATGTATTTTTCCATTGGTTAATCTTGGTTACTTTGATAATTTCTTTGTTGATATTATCGAGGATAGATTTACTTATTCTTCCTATTTCAGATTCAGATATATATATATGAGGAGTGACAACACAAAAGGGGTCTTAAAGGTTGACCATAAGATAGGCTGTAACGCACGGTGCGCAAGTCGACCCCGTTTTGGCATTCTCAGCGCTACAACCATAGCTGGTCCAAGGAAAAACACTGTACGCGTCCAAACATGCATCCCATAATGCATTTCTTCTGCTGGATCAGATACAGCGGAAGAAAAGGATTATGGGCATCCATGAAAAATTTGGACAGCACCCATCCCCTACTCTTAGTCTTAGAAATTTCTTATAAGTGCCGAGCCCCCCTCGCTAACAGGCCCCAGACGGCACCGATTGCCTTCTTTACAGTTCAAAACTCGCCGAAATGACCTTGTTGGCTTGGGGAATGCATCACAGAACGACCAGAGAAGCCTCAATACTCTGGAGATCACAGTTGAACCTTGTTGCCGTAATTACTGTGACTCTTTCTTCGTAAAGTCGCTTCCCACTCCTGAGTTCTTCCAGGAGATTGTCTCCGTCGTCTTTTCTTGCTTGATGATGCAAGTCAAGCGACTTCTGTGCTACAAAATGACTCGAAAAAGCACTTAGAAGCTGAATTCAGGCCACGATCAGTACGCTCACCGAACGTAAACCCTAGAATTCGTCAGGCGTCACTGGATAAGTGAGCCTTCAGTCTTCTAGAACAGCACCAAATTGACAGTTACCTTGACAACTATTGTTTCTCTTTCCCGTTTTTTTTTTCTTTTTCTTCTCTCTTTTTCTGTTTCACAAACACATTTTTTCTGTTTTTCTTTCTTTTCTCTTTCTCATTTGTTAGTTATTTCTTTTTTTAAGTTTGTTTTTGGTTCCCACTAATTGGCAAAAGAAATCCGAACAACTGTCTTTGTTTTCTGTTTTGTTTTTCCTTCTTACCTTCTCTCTCACCCAAGCGCGCTCTGCAGTTTTTCTGTTCATTTTTCTTTCTTTTCTCTCTGTCCCCCCCCCCCCTCTTTTGAGAGTTTCGTTGTTGTTGTTGTTGTTCTCTCTCCTATCTTCGCCGAGAAATGACCAAAAAAACCCTAAAGATTGCTGTTAAAGCGGCAAATCTGAAAGATGGTACATCAAAGGGGTCTTAGTAGACAAGACCCCTTTTGTGTTGTCACCCCTCATATTGTTACTATAACCAACCAAGATGACCGATTCTCGAGCTAAAGGGCGATCACAGCCTGTGTTTTGCAGCATGAATGCAAAGTATGAGACATTCGGTGATTTTGAGTTGATCTAGAGAGAGTTCCAAGGAAACGCCAAATTAAGTATACAAGGCTACTATAACCAACCAAGATGACCGATTCTCGAGCTAAAAGGCGATCACGGCCTGTGTTTTGCAGCATTAATGCAAGGTATGAGACATTCGGTGATTTTGTGTCGATCTAGAGAGAATGCCAAGGAAACGGCGAATTAAAGTATACAATATGAGGAGTGACAACACAAAAGGGGTCTTAAAGGTTGACCATAAGATAGGCTGTAACGCACGGTGCGCAAGTCGACCCCGTTTTGGCATTCTCAGCGCTACAACCATAGCTGGTCCAAGGAAAAACACTGTACGCGTCCAAACATGCATCCCATAATGCATTTCTTCCGCTGGATCAGATACAGCGGAAGAAAAGGATTATGGGCATCCATGAAAAATTTGGACAGCACCCATCCCCTACTCTTAGTCTTAGAAATTTCTTATAAGTGCCGAGCCCCCCTCGCTAACAGGCCCCAGACGACACCGATTGCCTTCTTTACAGTTCAAAACTCGCCGAAATGACCTTGTTGGCTTGGGGAATGCATCACAGAACGACCAGAGAAGCCTCAATACTCTGGAGATCACAGTTGAACCTTGTCGCCGTAATTACTGTGACTCTTTCTTCGTAAAGTCGCTTCCCACTCCTGAGTTCTTCCAGGAGATTGTCTCCGTCGTCTTTTCTTGCTTGATGATGCAAGTCAAGCGACTTCTGTGCTACAAAATGACTCGAAAAAGCACTTAGAAGCTGAATTCAGGCCACGATCAGTACGCTCACCGAACGTAAACCCTAGAATTCGTCAGGCGTCACTGGATAAGTGAGCCTTCAGTCTTCTAGAACAGCACCAAATTGACAGTTACCTTGACAACTATTGTTTCTCTTTCCCGTTTTTTTTTTCTTTTTCTTCTCTCTTTTTCTGTTTCACAAACACATTTTTTCTGTTTTTCTTTCTTTTCTCTTTCTCATTTGTTAGTTATTTCTTTTTTTTAAGTTTGTTTTTGGTTCCCACTAATTGGCAAAAGAAATCCGAACAACTATTGTCTTTGTTTTCTGTTTTGTTTTTCCTTCTTACCTTCTCTCTCACCCAAGCGCGCTCTGCAGTTTTTCTGTTCATTTTTCTTTCTTTTCTCTCTGTCCCCCCCCCTCTTTTGAGAGTTTCGTTGTTGTTGTTGTTGTTCTCTCTCCTATCTTCGCCGAGAAATGACCAAAAAAACTCTAAAGATTGCTGTTAAAGCGGCAAATCTGAAAGATGGTACATCAAAGGGGTCTTAGTAGACAAGACCCCTTTTGTGTTGTCACCCCTCATATATATATATATATCATTTAAGTTGAATAGCAAAACAGTTGCCAAAGTGCTCAATAGTTTAAAACTAGAGCTTTATAAAAGAAAAGAAAATAGTAATGATCAACAAAAGATCTGACTAGTTGGCATATTTATTACTATATAGTTTCGTACTAGACAGTACTTAAGCACTGTACAGCACTCGTCAGATAAATTGCCAAAGTGATAGCATAAATTCAAAAATTACAACGGTTATACTGATATTTGATACATGGTTACTCTAAAAAAAGATATAGTTTGTTATCGCGTTACATTTTTGAGAAGGAATTTATTAGCGTGATGGCATGACGAGATCAATTCGTTTCGCTTATTAAGTGTGGCCATATCAGGTTTACAAATAATAAAGTACTTCTCCCACAGGCAAAGGTTACTATCTATTAGATGCTGGGTTGTATGGTGCTGCTTGCTTTAGTATCTTCCATGATATCTTGAAGTTTGTTCCTGCGTCTTTATATATATATATATATATATAAGAAGACGAATAATGGAGTTGAGTTATACCATTTGCTGCCTCTTTATATATATATATATATATATATCCCAATGAAAATATCATTAAATTGAATGATCACAAAACTAATATCAACTGACTTTTTGTATTTATGGTTTTGTAAAGATGATTGTAACATCATTCATGTACAACACCTGCTCTGGCTCAGGAGAAAGTATCCATCCCAACCCAGTGAATCTCCCCAATGATGCCAGTCTGTCTCTGGTCCATAACCGATCTTCATCATTGACTGGTCTTTTGATTCCAGCTGTTTAATCATACATAAAAAACAAATATCAGTCATCTTATAAATTCATTAATATATTATCATATAAATGTTAGAATGAAAGTAATAAATGATGAATAGTTGAATAAATGAATGAATGAATTATTATTTATGAATGAATAAATGAGTGTATGAATGAATGTCTGGATAGATGGATAAAATATGGATGGATTGATAGAATGCAGATAGATGGGTGGGTAGACGGCTATCCATAATAGAATGGATATATATAGATAGAATAGCTATTCAAATACATTGCAAATACCTCGACTTGTGGAAGGAGCCAAAACAGATAGCCTTTTCCCTTGTGTCTCTTCTGCAGCAATCACCTTCCGCCTTGTCCACTGGCATTCGATATCAGTTCTTGAAATGTTCTTTTCTATCCATATGAGAAGTGCAGCCATGTGGTGGCATTTATCCTTTCCAATCGGACACTCACACGACGCTTTTGAAACAGTTTGATTTTTCACATGAACCTAAAATGATCGAAGTTTTAAAAAATGGTGTATTATAACACGATCGAGCGTAAGGCCATTACAAAATCATCAACGACCTACAAGGAATCAATAAACCACAAAACGGACACAGAAACGACAATTTTCTTTCAAAATTAGGTACATTTTGATTTCAATTCTCCGAGTAAAGATAAATACATATAGAAGGAGGTATATATGCCAAAAGCTTTATGGATCTACGTTACTTAATTGTTTCAAAACAAATTCAAAACAACAATTTGTACGTATGCTTCCTGTCGTGTTTCAAAATGCATTACACGTAAAATAAGAACAAATAAGAATCCAAATCTACATAAGCTAAGTCAAAAGGGATGTGCAACTTGAATTTCATATAAAATATTAAATAAACATTCTTGGAAAAGCAAGGTTTTCACAAAACATGAGTTCAAAGATTAATGCGAAACGTAAACAAACCTGTACGTTGTATCGTCTTTTCTTCATTGAAGCTTGAACTTTTCCATTAAAAAAACCTTCCTTGTTGACTTCAACAGCATGCACTCGATTGGCATCATACGCCTTGATCGCTTTTTTAAGTCGTTCAGGATATTTTGAAAAAAATTCACAGATCGTAAAAACTGTTACCGGCTCCATGTTTTTGTCATTTGGACCCGGAAGTGAAAAAGCACGACGGAAATACGTCATCACTTACAAGCCCTATTATGGCCCTTGTAGTCGTAGAAATGGAAGCCTGAATTTCTAGGCTGTTGTATCAGCACACATTTGGGGCCATTCCATTTTATATCCACACCCCCCCCCCCCCACACACACACACACACACCCCTATTAATGGCAATTTCTGAGGGGGTACTGCAAAAAGGCCCTTTTTCTGAGGGGGTGACCAGCAAAGTGACAATATTTCCGAAGGGTTTGGTTCATGTTATTATTATTTCTGAGTGGTATGGGGAAAATTGTTTTTCAGAGGGGGTTGGAACTGGATATTTGCTCTTCTGAAGGACTCCAATGTTATAAGTAAGTCCAAGGAAAAATTCTGAGGGGTCTGTTCGTTCCCCACAGCTGGGGAGGGTAGACAAATTAATTGTAAGCTACTCATTGGTTCATCACAAATAACTTGAAACCATCTGCTAGCACATCACGGCATTTCTGTACATTGTTATGACTAATAGGAGTAATATAAATATGTATGTATCATAGTGTTATCAGATTACCGTGATTGTCCACTTCAAATTAACTGCCACGGGATACCTGTTGTAACAAACACATGTGTCATGCATATTTTATTTTGTTTGCTTTGTGGCCCCAACAATCGGGTTTTTTTTTCAGAGAAGATTCAAATCATACAAAAGAAGAGTTCAGTATAAGTAGGTTATCTTTTATTAATCAGAAGGGAAAATTGTCATAAAGTGTCGTTGGATATATATCTATACAAGAGACCATAATACTATTAGTATTATGGTCTCTTGATCTATACATATAAATATTACATGTAAGTCAATTCATTTTCTGGTTTCATTTTATTCTCAATCACATATTTCTTAGCAATGACAAACTGATGGTGTAAATAACCGGGTATTTCAGGGATCATGGAAGTCAAATTTTGATGGTTTCCCTTTATTGGTTCGTTATGAGACAGTCACCAAGCCCTATGTTATATAAATAGAACAACGAATAAAGTTCTTCTCACACAAATCTCTCTGTTCAGTATACACCAGCAAAATAAGCAGAAAGAAATCACAAGAAACAAATGTTGTGCAGACATATTTTAATTTTAATGTATATTAAAAAGAGTTGGGGCTGCTTTTCATGGACCCGTTGGTAAGTAAAGTTATCGGGTCTTTCGAGAAACGACCCATTGCAACTAGATTTTAATACAACACTCAGTATATCACCTTTGGTCAATATTATACTATACTGACCTTTAAGTTTGTAAAGGTAAAGGTCAGTAAACATATAGATCGAACTGGAACAAAACTATATACCAAGTAAACAGGCTTCAGATTATTCACACAAACAGCCTTCAGGTAATTGTTTATCTCTTAAAATGACATTCTTTTATCATTTAATTATGTGATGACAATAAACAGCACGGCAAAGATGAATTTTAATTTGGCAAGTGTGGCTTTGATAATCCAGCAGCACGGCAAGGATTAACTGGTTAATTAGCACAGCACTAAAATTTATCCTAGCCTTACCCCGTGCCATTTTAGGCTGAGTTTCCATGGTACCGGTGGAAATTTTTAACGGTGGAAAATAAAGCCAGTACATGCTGTTTACATCGAACCGTCTCTTTTTGGACAAAAGTGTTTTTCGTTTACACGAAAATTGGCACGGCTAACCATTTGATTCTTTTGTATGGTTAGGTTGGTTCCGTGTAAACCAAATGCCTAAACATTCAAATTTTCAACCAGTTAAAATTTCAACCGGTACCGTGTAAACGTAGCCTTAAACGAAAAAAAGAATTCATTGATGATAAAAGAAGATGATAGAGTTTACCTCACCTTATTTAATGTTGCAATACATAAAAAACATACAAACGACTTTCCATTGGGGCAGTTGCTGTATTCGTCTAAGCTGATGTCCTCGTCTGAATTCACGCCAATGCAAGTAGGGTGGTAGTACACGAGGCACCCTGTACCCTGCACATCGCATATAAGATATTCACTGTCTTCAGGCTTTTCACATACACAAAATTGCTGTGTTTACAACACGATAAATGTTCAAAGTTAGTAAGTCAGCCATGTGTTTCCAAAATAAAGGACAACACTATAAATACTTACATCGCATTTCTGTGCGTAAATGTTGGCATCATCATTTTTGGACTGTGGCAATGATTGAGGACTTGCTGGCGACTCCTTATTTAAATTCTTTTGATCGGAAACCTTAGAAACAATTGGTCTCATAAATTTGGTCACAGAAACAAGGGCAATTTTGACCAATTAATCATAAGATATAAGCTTAAGCGTGAACTGCACATTACTATGTTGTAGAAAAATAATAGTAGTCTAGCTGGGTAAATGAGAGAGCAATATAAATAGCAAAAACAATTGGTTTATAAATCGGCTTATAAATGAGGAATTCACCTTGACAAGTTTATCTTGATGAGGAAAATTTTCTCACTTGTTTTCATTTGACTCATTGGAGTTCGATCATCTGAAAATATCTGTTGCTAACTATTTGTACTGATTTTTTTGACATCAAAATGTGATCAATTTAATTAGGAACATAGTAAATTGTAAAAAACGCAAAATTCCCAGCAACAAACTGATGTTCATAATATGTATCAAATGAGTCATTGTAGGTGCACAGCCTTATCGTACATTTATTTGCTCCCTTTTCAACCTCTTGAAATGGTAGTCTTTCAAGGTAACAGGTGTCTGTGAGAAAAACAAACAAGCAAATGGAAATCACCAATATACCAAAAAAACATTAACACTTTTGTACTTTGGTGGCCTCTCTCAAAAAGTGTGGAAATGTCCTGTCTCTGAGGATGTCCTGTCGCTGAGGAACAACTGTCTCCTAAAATGATAATAATCACAAATTACAAAATCACCAAGATTCCGGTCGAATCATTAATCAAAATATTCTACATTCTAGCTGAATTATAGAAAGCCATTAGCTAATCATTGCGAAGCTAACTGCTCAAAGCGTTAGCATGACCCCTACGGGGAAAAATTTAGTGTATCAATGATTGCCTGACCAGGGTAGGATACTACAATTATTTTCAATCTCAAAAAAACTGTTGAAAGGGCAAAATATTTTATAATTGATTATGGAATTGATATTTGTTCAACAACAAAAAGGTTTAACTGGCTAAAAGATATGTTTCAATATATTTTGATGTTCAATTAACAACAAAGTATACTAAAAGTTACAAGGCTCCCCTCCCTTCTATATAGAATTTAATATCGATGCGGGCTTTATTTTTACTTTTAGTCACGTGAATATTATACAATAATAATACAAAGATACAACTTTTTCATCTCGCTTGCTTCATTTGGTCCATAATACCTTTACATGCCCGGTTTGAAAATAAAAACCTCGTCAAAAGAGTGTTAATTGACTTGAAAATGCAAAAGTTTAAATATATAAATTTGCATAAGTGAACAGATTTCAACGCTTTCGAGCTCAGTAATGAAGGCGCGGTTACAAATAATTGTGATATAACCTTTAGAGTTTTTATACTAGAAGCAGGGGCATAACGATCAAGAACCTAGGGACAGGAGAGGGCGCTTCGAAAATTAGGGGGGCAAACATAGTAAGGGGGCTTTCATTTATTAGCACATGGGGAGGGGGGCTGACAAAAGTTCATGTTGCAGTCTACAAACATGATACAGTTCAAAGGTAACACTCATACCCCCACCCCTATGATCATCTCATAAAATGCTTCAAACCTTCCCCTCCCTCTCCCCCTTGCCCCAACACTAAAAAGTAATCTATCAAAAGTGTAGTCACGCTTCACAATGACCTGAGAACAATAGAGTTATGGGAAAATGCGAGTCAACAGGTTAGGGTGAAGCGCGAGCGTACACGAGGGTGGGATACGGGTGGGAAAAAAACATGGTCCTGAGCGGGGCAAAGAGAAACTTCCAAAGCCCCAGTCCCCAAAAGCGGAATGAGGGCACACCTGGTTACCTGGGAGCAACGGCTTAAGCGAATATGTTAATTTTTGGATGTTGCCCCATTTATAGTTAATGTTACGCATGAATGCACTTAAGATAGTAATCTATCAAAAGTGTAGTCACGCTTCACAATGACCTGAGAACAATAGAGTTATGGGAAAATGCGAGTCTTGGGAGGGCAGCCCAAAGCCTGTATCCAAGAGAACGGGAAACAGGAAAAAACACGACACTATATTTTATTGATACCCCAAATTCCCGAAACTAACATCCCAATCCTATCCCGAAACTCAGGATTTCGTTTTATCTTTCGACACTGCAGGATCCTATCCCGAAACTCAATATACAACTGAATACCAGTAACTCCCTCTCAACTGTTGAATAAGCCCTGTTGGGATAATCTTATTATCGAAAAGTCGGCAGGAAGATGTCAAAATTACAAAGAAATGTATGGTGTCCAGCCAAAACATCCAGCCAAACCATATATTCTCTGTATTTTATTTCTCTCAAATTTTGAAACATCATAATTACCCGTGCCCAGGCCATAGGCCGGGAACGAGTTATAAACTGCAAATGCTTTTTTTTTTCTTTTTTCCTCTGTTCGTCCTGAGGCACTTCTGATTGGTTAAGAACGTTAAAACAATGCCCTTCACTCATCATCTTCGAGCGCTAGCTAGGAACTTTAAGAATGCAAGATGGTCGACTACAAAGAAAACTAGCTTTCAGGCAGTAAGACAAGTAAAGTGGAGCTTTTAACTCGAGATATACCTATATACCTATAAGAGCTTCAGAATGGACTGTTATTTTGAGCTTCATCTCCAATATTTTGACCAAATATCGAACTCTAAATGGAGTACTTGAAAGGAAGCCCTCGCACTCCTCGCGAAAAAGAGCGATAAAGACTATTTCCTATGAGCTGGAAATCTACGAATTTCTCATCCTACATGTTGCTCAACGAACATACATAGAAGGAAGTCAATTATATTCCTCATTCAAGCATTCAAGAGATCTTTAGAGGTTTTTGTACTGAATTTTAATATCGGAAATTATTACCAGACAATTTATACGTTTCTATTTGACCTCGCGTTTGGTCGCGTAATGTCTTTTATTCATATATAAAACATCCGAAACATGTACGAAGAAATACATGATTTGCTATTACTCGGGCTACCTGTGGTAGCTCGAGTCTAGGTTTACCTTTTCGGACTATCTATCAACGTCGCAAATCGGCAAACTACCCAGAAGCCTTTGGGGTACACTGTCGTGAAAACGAGGTTGTGAGAATTGTCTATCAATCGGAATTTCTAATCTCAAGATATTTGGATAGTAATATAGTGACTGCTTTTAATCGTTAATATGGAATTCTCGAATTTAGTGGTGTGGTTGTAATGTATTGATTGCCCGAGGACACGAGAAAGATTTGTGGCAGCGAACTTCACTCGAGGACGGACATGTAAGACACGGAGATATTGTTGTCTTTAAATCAGTAGTTTTAATAAGTTAAATAATATTTCACTACTGCTTGCACATAATGTTGGCTTATATAAGCTTTATTTATACACGGTGTACAGTCATGCCCTTCCTGAGAGCTGTGTTAAAAACCAACTAATGAACTAACAATATCTACAATGTTTTTTCTTAACTAGAAATTAAAGACTAGGAGATTCTCGCCTTTGCGTAATAAGGTGACTACAGTGTATTCAATAATTAAGCCAGGAAACAGGAATTAGTAAAAAGTGCAAAATTACACCAAATAAACAATGGGAAAAAATGATTTTTTATTATTTACTTATAAACATTTAGTGCAATCTGCATTTTGTACAATGTCATGATTATATTGAATGCACTTTCAGTACTGTCAATCATGCTCAATGTCAGCAGATCAAAATATAGTGATGGATAATCATGAAAATGATAGTAATGAAGAGTAATGTTAGAATGTACAAAATGATATTTTCAATCGATGAAAAGTGATACTCAACCACAAATTTGCACAAGCTTTGTGCAACCATGTTCACAGAAACAAGATAAAGTGGATGAATTGAAGATGTAACTGTATATAGTAGTATCAGGTCGATGTGCAGGAGGAGCTATATATGGTATCGGTAATGAGCATACATTGTATGACATTACACTTCAAGTATTGAACTTCAAACAAAGCATAAGCAACTGACTACTGCTATAATCATTGATCTGCTTCGTATTAAAAACATGGTAATACATGTATTGAAAAGTTGTGTTATTTAATTAAGAAACTGAAATACTGAAACGATTTCATAGAAAGGTAACTGTGGTACTTCTTGAATCTACCAGGGTGATAACAGCAATATCAAAATCATTTTAACTTGGGCATTGAAACAGTCTCCTGAGTTTGTAAGTTTTGTTTCCAGAAATCAAAGTAAAAAGTACAGAATAAAATTTTGTTTGAGCTATAATGTATGATCTATAGATCATATTGGATCATTTGGTAGGCATTTACAAAAAAAAAGCAGGCTGTATACTGTATACACAATTATCTACAAAATACTTTCTCCCTTGCCAATATTATGTCTAGGAGTACCTGTCATGAAATCAAAAGACACTGACAAGTCAAACTGGTTTCCATCAACTTCTGTTCCCCATTTCTCCCCAAGTATTACAAACAGGTAGCCCGACTGAACGCCTATTAGGCGTCTAGCTGTGTTAAAAACGCCGTTGTAGACGTCTTTACAGCAAACAATTGAGATACATAGTGAAATAAAAAGTTGAATAAACTGGTATATTCGCAGATAACACTGATTTTTGCATGTCGGAGATATAAAATACCCATGCATGATAGTAGAAGGGCAAAGGCAAACACTAATAGCTGCTGACAGACAAATTGACTAATAAGGTATGTTACGGTTAACTATTTCCCGAAATGATGAAGAAAGCGTGACCCGACTCGGGGAAGAGTACGAATGGGGCCGGTCATTGGAGCCTCTCCTAAAAGGGGCTCCCGGGGCATGAGAGAACGCACGTGTGCGTCTAGTTCTATTTCCATTTGCTCAAACATGTTAAAAAGAAAAGGAAACTAATTGATATCAAATAAATAAAATGAATTAATTAAGTGAATTAATTAATAATGTATTTCTCTCTCTCTCTCTAAATGACGTCACACCAAAACAGTCTATCGTTTAAACGCTAAGGTGTATTAGGGGGCAAAAACAACACCACAAAGAATGTCAATATAAAGTTCATTTTACAAAATGAAGAAAGGTGGCAACAGCTATCAAAACCAACAAATATTGTTAACTTAATATCGGTACATCCTATATTGTGGCTCCAGACTATTTGAGATTGAATTTTCCATAGCAGAGGGAATTTTGTTCAAATTCCTATTGTTCTAGACAATTCTGTTCATCCCATAAACAGGCCATGACGTCATTATGAGTAACGGAAATTCTGCCAGATGCGAAAGATCTGCACCTGAACAAGCATAATGCAAAGAAAACGGACAGGAGAGAGGATGCGGATAAAATTTAACCGAGCATAGAAAAGGACACCTCGATATCAGTGAGAGTCGGGAAGGGGAGGGAGGGCAAATGTTAATTCGTCTATGCCAAGAAAGAGGTCTAACGGTTGAATTAGCCAGAATCAAAGACATACTGAATTATAGTACAAAATGCAAATCGTGATGAAGTCGCTCGGAACGTGGAGAACGGACTGACAGAAAGTGAAAGGAATGAAATGACATTAAATAAAGATGGCGTTTATCAAAACAAACAAATCGTAGAGCCACCTGCATTTTAAAGTCCTTCCCATAACTTAAACAGCGTCAGAGGACGTATCAGTGAACTTAAGCAACATTAGAGAACTCTGGATTGCAACAAATTTCGGCCCCATTGGCATGTCTTTTATATACCAACACATTCTATGTGTCGGATTCTGAATATTCCGCCGAAGTGGAAAGTGGATTTGCCAGTGCCGAGCAATTAAAACAAAAGTTCTATAATTCTTTACTGATCAGCACGTCAAAATTGTTGTGCATGCAAAAAAGAAATTAGCAGTAGTTGAAACTGGCCAGACGGGATTAAAACAAACAAAATTTGGGTCTGCCTTGGGCCGACCAAATCGATGGGCTCCGCGCGAGGCACATGATGGGTACATTGTAACACACATTTCGATTGTGAAAATATAATATGCTAGGTGAACAAATATATGTTAAAGCTTATACCAATTAAAAAGCTTTAAAACGGATAAATAAAACATACATGAAAGGCAACCCCGATGGACCCAGTAGACAAACCAAAAACGAACAGGGGAAACTAGGACAAAACTATAGACTGAATTAAATGAAAACTCGACGAAATATAAACAAAGAACCGAGGCGAAGCCCACCGAAATGTCGGCCCTAGGCAACCCCGATGGGGCATGAAAGGCATTAGACGCCCGCACCTAGGTACGACACACGGTTGGCAAAAATTAAACAAAACACTAAAGGCGAACAAATAACCTGATGAAATGAACGAGTAAAGAAATGAACCATAAAGAAGGACTGGTTTTCATCCAATTCTGACACCAAAGATCACGAAAAGTGATTTAATCGGCCGCAACCGAGAAACAACCAAGGCCAACGACCCAGTAGACAAACCAAAAACGAACAGGGGAAACTAGGACAAAACTATAGACCGAATTAAAAGAAAACTCGACGAAATATAAACAAAGAACCGAGGCGAAGCCCACCGAAATGTCGGCCCTAGGCAACCCCGATGGGGCATGAAAGGCATTAGACGCCCGCACCTAGGTACGACACACGGTTGGCAAAAATTAAACAAAACACTAAAGGCGAACAAATAACCTGATGAAATGAACGAGTCCCAAGAGGGAACCTAGTAATGAGTAGATATTTAAAATAGAAATTTGAAAAGGCCTAATTACAAAATGGAAACTGAAGTGCTGGAATGCGAGTCAGAATAGTGCAAGTTACTGACAACGAGCTAGCTGTAGCAAACAGTATAAAAAACATTTTAAAACGCCTTAGTATCTAACATCTAAAACGCAAAAGAAATAATGAACCTCACGAACCTAATACCAAACATAAATAGATGCAAAAAATGCTCTATTAAATTTCAATTGAATTGTTGGCCTCAACCATGCACGCATATATGAACGCCCGGGTAATTTGAAAATCAAATTTTGTCGGCCACAACCGAAAACCTAAAATTTGCAGGGCCTCAACCCCACAGAACTGTCTCAAAAACTGTCTTAAACCGACTTTAAACGGAGTCAGTCTTACTGATCATTTAAATCGCGGGCCTCAACCACGCTGCATCCCTTAGATTCAAAATTGAAAAAGCGAAAGACCTAGAATAAGACGACTCAAAATCCTAGCGGCCACTACCGCCAACAAACATGCAATATCTCTGCGTTAAGCGGGCCACGACCACGCTACATTCCTTGGATTACAATTTTAAGAGCTAGAATACTGAAGACTTGTCTCAATATGCCAGCGGCCA
This sequence comes from Telmatactis stephensoni, assembly GCA_029948255.1. Lineage (NCBI taxonomy): Eukaryota > Metazoa > Cnidaria > Anthozoa > Actiniaria > Isophelliidae > Telmatactis > Telmatactis stephensoni. Next base: position 36,558 of record JALIZF010001547.1, on the reverse strand, counting down.
CTACCGCGACAAAACAATCACTACCTACTGGACAAAAGCTGAGCAAACATATCTTTTACGTTTTGCGGGCCACAACCACGCAATGCTCCTTAAATTCGAGATAGAAGCAGATAGACTGCAACAATCCAACAACCGGGCTTAACTCGAAGCCACGTGCTCGAAGCACTAGTAAACTGACAACAATAAAAATCTACCGTACAAGGGGAGTTAAACTATAGCTCCCAATTAACAAAGTTTGTGCTACGAATTATAAAACTCCTAAATAACTAGAGCAAAACGAGAAAGCACTAGAAATTACGACCTCACGAACTTCGAAGTCAAAAGATAGGAAAGAACAACAACCAGAATTAATATACCTTGCAGCTAACAAAGCGGCATGAAGATGCTATGGGAAAATACTTTCTTGACTTGCTCTCAGAGTTGGTACTTGGATTTCTTGGGGACTGCGAAGCTCCATATGCAGAGTAGAACTCGATCCGCTATTTAAACTGAATGCACAAGCCCAGCCTCTACTGGTAAAACTAAAACCATAAAGAAGGACTGGTTTTCATCCAATTCTGACACCAAAGATCACGAAAAGTGATTTAATCGGCCGCAACCGAGAAACAACCAAGGCCAACGACCCAGTAGACAAACCAAAAACGAACAGGGGAAACTAGGACAAAACTATAGACCGAATTAAATGAAGAGCAAAGAAAACTTATACCTCTTCGATAGTAGGTTCTTGATTATCCCCCTGTCCTGCTTGAGCTAGGAGCTTCTGGTGCTGGATCTTGAACTTGATCTGGTGGTAAAACCACTGCTGGTTGAGGCTCTTGCTGGTCCGCCATAGTAAGCAAAGCCAAGGTGCCAGGACAACGGCTTAAGCGAATATGTTAATTTTTGGATGTTGCCCCATTTATAGTTAATGTTACGCATGACTGCACTTAAGATAGAACACTATCCAACCTGATACGATGATTCTTTCACCAGTTCTTGTTTGTCGGCTTCTGATTCCGATTCTTCGGATTTTACGGAATCGGATGACAGTACCCGGCTGTCCGCCTTATCTTCGTTTTCATTCTGCGAACACAAACAAGGGAAATATTTGTAAGCTTTTGAGCATATAGTTAGGACAACCACTTTACTGACGCATTATTGGCAATCTTGGGGAGTAGTGTATGTGATACCGGCGAATACATTAAATTGTGATTGCATGAGATACTTTTCGGGATTTTTTTTCCAAAAAGAGAGGACATGGCTAGTTATGATCAAACAATGAATAGCTATTAGTTTATTTCAAACAATATACTAACTAGACTTTCTCAAAGTCCGTTTTCCCTAGTTCTCTTAACTCGCGACTTCGTCGCTCAAAAAATTAGTGATGAGCAAGTGTGGTCGACTTGTGGCAAGTCTATATACTAACTGAAAGTATGTTCAATTTGGAAACGTGCATTGGGAAATACAAACCCATGGTTTACCTTCGCAATACATTTCATCACACCTACTTGCAGTTTTGAAATGGATTCACAACCGATGCCTTGGTTAGACTGTGTTATTTTAACTAGTCCATCACAAAGGTGCACCTGGAACGTAGCCTTATCTGCTTCTGCTACTTCCTTAAAAAAAATAGTAGACACTGTTGAATTTTCAATGATCTTTGCATTTACTACATCAACACAAGAAAACATGTAATTCGAACGCAATTGGGTATAACAGCCAAGCTAAACAATATCAACAGGAAAATGTGAAAATAAGGTATCTGTAGGGCGAGGAATTGAAGCCTGTGTAGCGGTACCCTCCCCTTTCTAGCTCCTACCATCCCCTTATTTGTTTCTATTCAGGGTCCTACGAACGTTTTTAGGGGACTCAGTGATACAAACTTTTTGGAACTTTTATATTTTCTTAATCTGTCCTTAATTCAGTCCTCCTGTTCATAATGCTATGTTTGGAAGATAAAAATAGAGCATCATACATTTACATCAGCTTTTATTGGACTATTTAAAAGTGGCTTAGTTGTAGCTCGTCTACGCCAGCAGTTGTGTACAGCCCTAACACGCTTCACCATTTGGTCCCTCCGCAATGGTCTTTCATCCTCACCTACGCTGAGGTAGGTTTCTGTGGCATGCAACCAGTAACCGTTAGGATTAAGTGAACATCCTTAAGGGGGTTGACCAACGGTTTTTAAAGCTTGTAGAAGTCTTGGCCAGTCAACTGCATGGTGCTTTCGTTGCTTTAGTTATGAAAGGGAGCGAAATGTTATATTCTATATAGACATGTTGTGTGTATTCTAGCTCAGTTATATGTAGTCTAAATACCTTTGAAAATTGTAAAAGCCCCCATCTGTTATACACCTATTTCAAAAAAGGTTGTCATACGAGAGGTCTCAAGCCTACGCGACAAGGCTGAAAAGGAGTATGGGTGGTAGGCAAAAAATCAGTTTCCGTTCAGGTTTGGTCTTGATTTTAGCACCAACAAGTAAAGTTCTTTAGTGTTTAAGGTCAGGTTTAGCTATTTTGAGTTGATGTATGGCTGATTTGTGTGGTTTTATAGCTTTAGTAATTTCTACCCATACTCCCTTTTGGGTGAGTCGCGTAAGCTTTTGCAGACAAAATTAATTGAAATAGGTATATGTAACTCAATACTTGTCCCCTGATCCTAACTGATTTTGAGCTTTTTAGTTATTTGTTAGTGGCAGTGCCTTAAACTATTCAATATACCTTCTCTTTTCAGTCTTTGAAATCTTTTCAGTTTCAAAGATCCCATCCCCAAGTTACTCAAGTCCTGTGTTGTTTATCATTTTACTTGTGCGGGCTGTAATGCCCAGTATCTTGGCGAGACAGCTCGTCATCTTTCACCCAGGATCAGAGAACATAGTATGACTGATAAAAATTCTCACATTTCTAAACATCTAAATTCTTCATCCATTTGTAGGAAAACGTTTTCTAATGAGCTAAAGCTCCCTTCTTCCTAAAAGTCAAAGAAGCTTTTTACATTTTAAAATAAACTTAAACCAGATTTAAATAAACAGTTGAAACATTTCAAAACGGTTATCTTTAAAACATGGAACAGGGAATCGAGCAATGGAATGAGGAATGGAACAGGGAACATCAAAACATGGACCGGAAAAAGCTGGAATCTTTAAAACATGGGACGGAAAAAGCTGGAATCTTAACAACATGGAACGAGAAAAGATGGAATCTTTAAAACATGGAACGAGAAAAGCTGGAATCTTTAAAACATGGAATGAGAAAAGCTGGAATCTTTAAAACATGGAACGAGAAAAGCTGGAATCTTTAAAACATGGGACGGAAAAAGCTGGAATCTTAACAACATGGAACGAGAAAAGATGGAATCTTTAAAACATGGAACGAGAAAAGCTGGAATCTTTAAAACATGGAACGAGAAAAGCTGGAATCTTTAAAACATGGAACGAGAAAAGCTGGAATCTTTAAAACATGGAATGGAAAAAGCTGGAATCTTTAAAACATGGAACGGGAAAATCTGGAATCTTTAAAACATGGAATGACAAAAACTGGAATCTTTAAAACATGTTCTCTACCATAGGCCCTCTACCACTAAGATGTCATTCTCGGGGAAAATAAATAATAACATAAATTCAGCAAGTATTTCATACAAGATACTTAATAATATACAAAAGTGCAGAATGAATGAATGAATAAAAATGCAGAGTGTGACACGGAAATTTAATGGCAATATAATATAGATCAAACGTTATATTTCAATTAATCATTTTTTTCATAATTGTACATGTAGCAGTGACAATTAGAGGCTCTACACCATCAGGCGGAAGCAGCCATGTTAAATGACAGGAATCCCCCCCCCCCCCCCCCCCACAGCATTGGGATTCTTTTTCATGTAAAATGATTGTATTTTATTGTTCCTCTCACCCAAGATATTTTGCAACGCCTATACTTTTCATGTGACGCTTAAATAGTAAACTGATTATATGGAAATGCAATTAATGAACTTAAACAAATTAATTCGTTTTTTTCCATTTCCCATTGTTCTTGAATACTTTCTCTGTTTTCTAGTGTACAGTAGTGTTGGTTTGATGCTAGAATGTTTGCCGGTTTTATGTCACGGTGGACAATGTCACGAGTGTGCAGATAGCACACTGCTTCTGAAATATCCTCTGTGATTTTATTTGCTAGAGGGAACTGATCCATCATGTTATGTCTGTCAATGTACTTAAGCAACTTGTCCAAGCCACTAACTTTTTCATCGGATCCAAATGGTCTAAAGTCGAAATAAACACACTCTAACATGATGGCACATGGCAACAAACACACTGCATTAAGTTTAACAATATGTTTACTGTCAAGATCTCTTAACATACATGCCTCTTTGATGAATAGACTTTTATCCACCTCTTCTTCATTGAGTATCTTCTTTACCACCACAGTGACATCCTTGTAATTTGCCTTGAACACAGATCCAAACGATCCTTGACCAACTGGAACACCATGACCTTTGATCTCATGCCACTGGTATTTTGGGAAATTTGCCCCTAAAATTTTGTTAAATCTCTCATTCTCAGCACTAAAAGTTGGTTTAACCACAGGGAACGATGGCTAAATACATACTTGAAGATGTACACGGCAAATATAAAATAATATGAACATACTCCAGTACTGGTTTGCTTTACTGATAATACTACAGTGTTCAAATGAAGCATTGTTTGGGGTGAATTTGGCACGAAAATTCCCGCCATCAACACAGGAAACCCAACAATAAGATATGGCTTGCTTTTATGTGCAATAGTAGTATCCTATACGTCAGATTGTTACGGTCAATAGTATATTCATATCATGTTTTCTAGATCTCGTTTAAGAGCAAATGTCAGCAAGCATCAAACATTGGGCGGCAACACTCAAAACTCTACTTTTGCTCATACTTTTTTTTCTATGTGTCTATTATGTCCTCATCATCGTGGTGCAGTTTATTTGTCAAAATACGATTTTGCTTTTGAGAAATATTTATTTTAGTCAGGGTGGGTAAATATGCTAATTTGAAGGCCTATAAATTAACGAACTTGAGTGACCTAATTGTAACGAAAATCTTTAACCTTTGGTATTGATAATTTAATATTTCTTTTGCCTATCATATGTACTTCGCTCACTGTCATCATGAATGGTTTAAGTTCAGTACTTAATTTATAATGGATTTTTGTATCTACCATACTTTTTCTTACTGCAAAAGTAGCCTCTAATTAACGGCCATTTCAACTATGTGCGATACATCGAAATCATACAAGCTTTGGGATTTTAAAAGTCGAAATGATGATTAATCACATGATTTAATTTGTTTTTTGTGTATTTGTTATATATTTACAAGAAGTGAGGTCGAAGTTACGTAAAATTCGAATATTTATGAGCGTGAAATCTACATGGCGCCATCTAGTGGACTAGGAAGTACTCGTGTTTACTGATAAGTAATATTTTTTATACTCAAATATTGGCTCTAACCTTGTTAGTTGTTGATGTCAAAGAGATTAACGGCTGTGTTCTCAATTATTTGCCAGGTTAAAAGGATTATTTCCGGTGTCACTTGACTCGACCGTGAGTGTGTTGCGTGACCAACAGAATTGAGTTCAGTGCAGTTCCTTTGAGTTCCTTTGCAATTCTCTCTTTTAAAATTCTTGTTATTGAAGTCTTTGCATCACAAGTCCATGTTTTAAATCAAGAGGGAAACATTTTTAATTGCCACAACACTTAACACGTTTGTGACTTTAGTTGTGAGTACAAATTCACTTGAATTACTGTGTTATGGTAGATTAAAATAGACCGAAATAGTAAATATATCCAAGAGTAATAGAACAACTGGTTGTTAATCGTCCAGGTGGTGCCTTGGAACTGTACGTACGTAGTAAATGCTGACTGTTTGACAACTCAACGGTCCCCATGATTTATCTTACATCTAGCCTGCGCTGCTTGCGATCTGCGGTCTTCATAATACATAAAACTGACCGTGTACCTACTGCTCGGTTTGGCCTATAAGTTGCATGTACACTTTTTAACAAAGTTTATGATGAGGTCAATGTACGGTTTCTTAAGCTTGCGTTTGCCTTTGATGCCAGATGTATCAAGTTGGAAAAAGGAACAGATATCTTGAAGTAGCAAAACTGAAAATCTGTCCAGCTTGTTGCGTGAAGCATAGTCGCAAAGGTTATAGGTGTCATACATTATTGGATGGTGAACGGAAACTGCATCAAGGACCTCACTGCGCAAATCTTGCATCAATTTCTCGGTGTTGATTTCCTGTTCATCCTTTTGGGCTTCAGTAAGATCGCGAGCGGCAGCCTTCCGCCTCTTTGCTGTTTCACGTGAGAAGAAACTGGCAATTTGCTGTGCCGTGAGATATTCAGTAGCTGTGAACATAGGCTCGCCACTGGACAGTCTTGCTTTCTTCATTGTTCTTGAAACAGTCACAGGATCTGCCTTTTGACCAATTTCCTCGCCAACTTGGTATATTTCTAGTAAATATTTCTTCTGTTTCTCTGACAGTCTTTTGTACTCTTTGGTGCTTTTAAGGGCCCAGCCCATTTTCAGGCCGACCGGAGTGTCTGCACTGATGTCAGTTGGAATGTCTTCGGAGATCTGTGGTACATCACAAGCTGATCCTTGCTCAAGCTTTGATGCATACATCAGTATTGCCTTGTCAAATAGGGTTTCGCGCTCTAGAGCGTACCTATGCTTTCCACAGTCGAGGTGGTTTTGAAGTGAGGAATATCTCTGAAAGGACTTAACGCAGCCTTCTTCAGGGCAAAAGAACAAACACTCAGTATCAGAACTGTCCTCGTCTATATCCTCCTCCTCTTCTGCACCTGTGTTGCGTTGTTCAAGCGTGGTGCTTTTTTTGGAACTTCTTCTTGCTATAATATTGGTAAATTCCACTGAGGCTGTATGGGCACTCACTTCATTTGGGTCGTTGAGTGTTGGTGGATGGTAGTCTTTCGGCATGTTGAAATCTTTCCATATCTTGATTTTACCATTGCCAATTCCGTAGGCTCTCCAGGCTCTGATCCCTTCTTCGCTAAACTTCATGTTATTTAGGTAACTGATTCCTTCCCATTTTACTGGAAAGGGCACTTCGTCACTTTGTTGGCCACACAACCTCACTCGTACTCCTGGTACACCACCTTTTGATTCTATGGCTGCCACCATCTGTTCAGCTGTCTCGACATCATGGCCCTCATTGAGATGGACTTTTATTTTGGCTTTGAGAGTGGCTGCTTTGCGATCGCAAGATCCTTTCCCTCCCTGCGGGTCAGAGAAATCCATGGATAGTTTTATGTTGTGCTTGCTGGCAATTTGGTAGACGGAGAGTAGTACTTCAGCAGAGTGATAGCAGCCGGCGTTATCTTGTCGGAGGAAGAGACTGGTCACTTCTGGCGCAATTGACTTTAGTTGATGAAAGACGTCGTCAATGATGGCTAACACTGTGTTGCTCACTTGGGTGCACTTTTCAAATACATGTACAAAGGTTACCATCTGCATATTCCCCTCCTCACTTTTGCGCATAGCCACTGCTATGTGCCAACTGATACCACGTTTCCCAAACCAATCACTCTGCGCCTCACGGAACTTTCTGGGCAGGAACTTCATGGCCCAATCGAGAACAAGGAGTACAGACTCTGGACCAAGATTTTGTAGAACATCTAGCCTTGCTTGGTCTTGATTGATTGAGCGGAGAATGTGTGATTTCCATGCGTGGATTTTCTGTTTGGCTTGTTCAAATTGAAACTTCATTTGGTCCTTTTCCTCTCCATTCTCAACGCTTTCAAGAGTTGCACCAACCTATTTATATGAACATTCAAGAAAATTAGTTTTATCATTGCTTCATCTTCATGAATGAACGTTAATATCATCGTCATCTTAATCATCACCATGTTTAATCATTATCCGTTCATTAATATATATGCAACTTACTTCAGCGACAACATTAGGGAATATGTCACAGCGGTCACATTTTTCTGTATGTTCATGATCACATTTGGTGATGAAGTCTTTATCGCTGGAATAGCTGAGCGCATATGTCCTGCAGTGATCAGGCACCGAGGAATTCTGGGAAATGTGAACCTGTATAGAGAGGAAATGGTGGACATGATATGTAAAAATATGTAAAAAAAATTATTGTTCTATTTGTTATTTTATACATTAGTACTAGACTGAATATCATGTAAAACGAACCCAATTCCTCGCTTTTGGGGGATTTCCAGAATTTTCGACAAAAGTATCGAGTATGAAAGAATGTTACTCTGAAAGGTACATTACCTTGTAATCAGTTTTTAGATATCTTTTTGTCTGTTTTAGCATTTCGTTTTGTTTCTTTGCCCATGTAAGGCCTATCCCACACTCATCTCCTAGCTTATCAATGATATCTTGTAGCTCTTCAAACGCTTTAGCTCCTTCCGCTGAAAAGTTATCAAGCCCCTGTAGTGATTTTCGTACGGACGCTGAACACACATTCAGTATCCGATATAAGGTACTTCTACTCATTGAAGAAAAACCAGACTCGCTGCAATGACTTTCGTACTGTTTCACAATTTGCGCAGGTATCATTGTCCTGACGACATTTGGGACTTTTACTTCAATTTTTGAGGACAGTTTAATGGACTTCTCTCCAAAGGGTAAATCTTGAACGATATGTGGACTTGTAATGAAAGACAGGAAGTGGTCAAGTTTTTCTAGTGAAACATGTATCCGAGCAGTGGAATCGACAGGGACAACTGAACCTCTACCATGTAAAAGACGATGATGTCTGGCGATATTATAACGGTACCTGGAGAGGTCTGGTATACATTTTTGGAGATCTTTATAAGATACCTTATCTGCAATGATCGACAGAATCTGTCTGCGCGTACTCCAATGATTAGCATTATGGTAGCATTCAGTAAGTGCTTCCAGCAGTGTGGAATCAATATTGCCGCAATCTCTTCGGGCACTTACTACTGACTCTAAAAGACGTTGGTGGTCTTGGGGAGCAATCTCTTCGAGGCATGCGTCAACGACTTGTTTTGCTTTTCTAGTGTGTAGACGTTTTGTTCTCTCTGACGCTGCGTCCCATGACGTCACAAGGGAGTGTCGGATTGGGCTTACGTCACGTGAGACTAAAAAAGCATTTAGATGGTCCCTTGGAGAAGTCTCACAAAACTTTTCTTCATTCTCTGTGAATGATGTAGATGCTGTTTCTGAAGGCTGATAAAGGCTGCCAGGTGTATCTACTTTAGTCGGGGTTGATGCGGTTGGTTTTGTGGAGGACGCGGTTGGAGTTCCAATGGTTTTGTGGAGGACGCGGTTGGAGTTCCAATTCAATGGTGTGTTGAAGGAGATCTCTGAGTCTTCCTCCATCTATCAAGAATAATGTATCAGTATTTAAAAAAAGTGCGTCTTCTTAAACGAGCCAATAATTTAATGGGAGCGCGCGCTGATTAACGTGGTAAGCTTTGCCCGGGATTGCGGGATTCCTGTGGTGTCATTTGGAAATACATCAATGTTTATATGCACACTCACAATGTGAAGATTTTCAAAGTCCATTACGACATCTGATACATTCTCTTTTAGCTCCTGATTCAACTTCTTTTCGCAGTTTGTACACATCCCTATATTAAATTAAAAGTACATTATATTTGCACTGTTGGTCTAGGTTTAAAAGTTAAAATCGCGTATATGACTTTTGCTGATACTCACCAGAGCCAACTTGGATAAGTTTGCCAGTGCGCTTTAAAAGTATTTGAGATACGTGTTTACCAACACCTCTGTCTGCTTTGGGCAGCTTTCCTTTGTGTCCAGATATTTCTTTTGGTATTCTACATCTTGTGTTGGAGCCCCGACTCCAACGAACACCAAGCACGGAACGGTGGTTGGGACAAATTGTTATGTCTTCTATGTTATGTGGTGTTTTAAACATACCAGCACGACACAATATTAACTCAACTTCATTTTGAGGTCCAGAAAATTTACAACTCCCTAAGTGACTACTTATGTCTCTTTTCCATGAAAGTATAGGTAGCACATGAGTGTCTTGTGCACGGTCGTTACGATCAAAACTACAGATTCCTCCAACAATAGACTTGAGCGAACAGCAAATCTCCATCTTATCGCGAGATCGAGAGCGTTGTGTGTGTTCTGAAATCAATTACCATCTCACAAAAATAATTGGTATAACGAAAACAATGTGTGTCAATCAAGTGTCTTGCAAGACACCACAGTGTCTGGTTGGTGCATTCTCACCACTGTGAACTAACTATAAATGTTTAGTGTTGTGATTTTTCCCTCCTCATTTAAAACATGGACTTGTGATGCAAACTTCAATAACAAGAATTTTAAAAGAGAGAATTGCAAAGGAACTGCACTGAACTCAATTCTGTTGGTCACGCAACACACTCACGGTAGTCAAGTGACACCGGAAATAATCCTTTTAACCTGGCAAATAATTGAGAACACAGCCGTTAATCTCTTTGACATCAACAACTAACAAGGTTAGAGCCAATATTTGAGTATAAAAAATATTACTTATCAGTAAACACGAGTACTTCCTAGTCCACTAGATGGCGCCATGTAGATTTCACGCTCATAAATATTCGAATTTTACGTAACTTCGACCTCACTTCTTGTAAATATATAACAAATACACAAAAAACAAATTAAATCATGTGATTAATCATCATTTCGACTTTTAAAATCCCGGAGCTTGTATAATTTCGATGTATCGCACATAGTTGAAATGGCCGTTAATTAGAGGCTACTTTTACAGTAAGAAAAAGTATGGTAGATACAAAAATCCATTATAAATTAAGTACTGAACTTAAACCATTCATGATGACAGTGAGCGAAGTACATATGATAGGCAAAAGAAATATTAAATTATCAATACCAAAAGTTAAAAATTTTCGTTGCAATTAGGTCACTCAAGTTCGTTAATTTATAGGCCTTCAAATTAGCATATTTACCCACCCTGACTAAAATAAATATTTCTCAAAAGCAAAAGCGTATTTTGACAAATAAACTGCACCACGATGATGAGGATATAATAGACACATACAGAAAAAAATTATGAGCAAAGTCGAGTTTTTGGGTATTGCCACAAATTTTCGAATTTGTTTGATGCTTGCTGACATTTGCTCTTAAGTACCGACTGGAAGCAATTTTTCTCGCTTAACTTAACTTGTAATCCTGTAAAGGATTACACTTTGGGCATTCCAAGCACATGTCATGCTTTGAAGAACAAATGTGGGAGGGGAGGTGGATTATCTTATTTGTTTATGGAAAATTGTCTTTCAATTTGTCGAACAGCAATCTGTTGGTGATAACCTTCTAAAAACTCCTCGCTTTTGTTATCACACAAAAATATTTAATTTGGATGACCTTTCGGCTATGTTATTCTGGTACTGGAATTAGGCCAATGTGGTTTAAACTTGTCCGCTTTGCTGTACCTTACTTGGTCTCTCTTGATCTTGATCTTGATCTGTAATTTGACTTGCTTCTGAGTTTCAGCTGTTGTCAATGGGCCGCCAATACAGCTTGACTTTTTGCATCGGCAGTTTTGCACAAATCGGGTGATCCATGCAGTTATTAGAACTGTTTTCAAAAAAGTGAACTTTTCCTAGATTTCATCTAGGTCGTCTTTAGGCTGCACTGCTACTGCAAACACTTCCTTGACTTTCTTAGTTTCTTAGTTGCTTGATCAATCTTGACGTCCATAGGCCAGTTTGCTGCATCCGGCAACCAATCAGGTCCCTCCAGCCAGATCCCAGTCAGCTGATCCGCTTTACACCCTCTACTTCCAAGAACCGCTGGGTTTTGATCAGTGCCAACATGTCTCCACTCTATGTAATCCTTCTTGATTTTGGATACTCTGTTGGCCACGAAATGTTTGTAGTCCCCTCTTCTCTTTATCCAGTAAAGGGTGACTGTACTGTCAAGCCACCCGTGTACTTCGTTGACTGGATACCCTTCTAGCGCAGTACGCACGTTGTCCACAAGGTTAGCGGCCATGTGTGCCGAGACTAGTTCCAGCCTCGGTATCATCAGGGTTTTCTTGGCAAGCCTGAAGCTTACTGCAACCAGGCCTTGGCTCATTCCTGATGCTTGATAGATGACTGCATATACGGCTGCGGATACTCCAGATGCACTTGCATCGCCAAAGGCGTGAAGGACTACTAACTGAATCGACTCTTTGAAAACAGGCAACGCGTGCGCTACGTCAACTTTGTTTGGAAGACTTGATAGGAACTTGTGCCATTGTTGTGTGAGGTTGTCTGACAATTTCTCGTCCCATGACAAGTGGCAGTCACACACTTTGCGGTACAAAAGTTTGCCGACCAGCACAACTGGTGACACTACTCCTAGTGGGTCGTACACTGACGCCAGAAAATGGAGTATCTCTCTCTTGGTTGCTTCCACTGGCTTTTCGGGAAATGTGATACTGAACTTATCTTTCTCCTTATTCTAGGCGATTCCCAGCATCTTTCTTTCTCCGTTTTGGACTCCTAACTGCTGTTTTGCGATAACTTTGCTGATCGCCTTTCTGCTCTCCCTCAGTTTCAAGTTGAGGCTCATTGGAGTGCCACTTATGTAGGGTGAACTTGGCAGCTTGGAAAACCTTGACAGCTGTTTCTTTCAAGTGGAGGACTTCATCTTTAACACTTCCCCCTGTGATCATATCATCAACGTACATACACCTCTGTATTTCTTCTACTTCTAGAGGGTACAGTTCCTTTAACTTATCTAAGTGTACCTTAAGTGTTCCTGCTAGTAAGAATGGAAACGGAAATTGAAACGCAGTACATCACGGTGTTCTGGTCTGATTCTAACTTGTAAGAATGCTTGCTTGATATCGGCCGCTAAAGCGATTGGTTTTAAATGATTTCTCACAAGCACATTTCACAAGAGATTCTGCAGTGGTGGTCCCGTCTCTAGACATTCATTCAGTGAGGTACTGCTTTCACTTGTCTTGGATGACGTGTCGAAGACAATTCGAACTTTCGTCGTCTCGGCCATCTCGCAAATCACAGGTTTATGGGGAATTAAGAACTAGTTCCCTTGAGGATCTCCTTCAACATGCTCAACTATTCCTTCTGCAAGCTGTTTCTGGATGATTCCATCGTACTGGTCGAGAAGTTCAGGTTTCCCTTGAAGTTTCTTCAGTAGGCTTTCTAGTCGCTTGATGCTGCCACGTTCATTTGTTAGAAGGGGTTTATGGCCAGACTTCCACAATAACCCTGTCTCGTACCCTCCTCCTTCTGTTTGGTCAAGTTGCTCGATTAACTCGTCGTAGACGGTCTGTTGATCTCCCTCAGGTTTGTCTTCCAACCCCAAGACATCTAGGTTGCACAGTTGCGCATAGTCTGCCGTTGATGATCTTGTTGCAAAGGTATTTCCCATTTTGGCTTCCTTTCCGGGTGACATCATGGTCCATCCCAGGGCAGTACACTCGGCCACTTGCTCTCCAGGATGTCCAACCTTGGGCATGCCGTTCGTCTTTATTCTTGAATACTCGCTAGCTCCCAGGATCATGTGGATGGGTAATTCCTCCTTTTGGTCGTTGTCTTTCATAGCTACAGCCTTAAGATGACTGTACTTCTTGATTTTCTCGTTGTAGTGAGGATTTGGAAGGGTAAGTGGTAAGGGTATGTGTTGGGTCGTGGAGCACATCATCATCTCAATTCTTTTATGTTCGGTACGCACAGGTCTCTTGTTAATGCACTTTAGAAGTGCTGCCAAGGAATAGGAACTTCCCGCCCCAGTGTCAAGGAGTGCTCTACATTTTATTCCCTCTACAAAGACCACCACGGCGGGGTAGATGACAGCCCCCTCCCCTGTGGTGAGCATCATGTGTTGATTGGCGGCTTGGGGTTGCGCGGCGAGGGCTGAGCGGCGAGGTCCTTATCGCATATTGATGTGTGGTGACTTTTATCACACCTTTGGCATTTATGCTTGCTGCGGCAGTCAGTGGCTCGATGCCTTGCAACGGTACAGTTGAAACAAAGCTTTTTGTCGCTAGGATTTTCTTTCTCTCAAGAACAATCTTCACTTTACAGTCAACAGACTTGTGCCCCCCTTCACAGTATACACATTTTATGGCTTGATATGCTCTCTCTCTCTCTCTTTTGGATTGGCTTGCATGCGGGACTTTACTCGGATGAAAGAGGAACCACTTTCTGGTCAACAGCGGGGAGGGGATTGCGTTCACACCACCTGCGCAAAGCTTCTGCAAGCTGGTGGAATTGCCACTCTTGACAGTTATCATCAATCCTTACAAGATCTGCCCTTATCCCAGGGAGCTTGTCTAACGTAAGCCTTATGTAACCATTTATCTCTTTAACTTTACCCATCGTTTCAAGTGTTTGAATAGACGTGGCTAGCTTATCGTAAAAATCATGGTCCTTGGCAGGGGATGACCCAGAGACAATCGGTAATGCAATTATACTTTGCATATGGGCATTAGCAACTTCACTTATCTTCCCAAACTTCCTTTTCAAAATATTATTCGCTCTTTCATACCCTTCAGTGAATTCGGACCTTTGGGACAAGTAATTCCTTTAGATATGATAAATTGGTAACTGTGCTTACCTCAGCTTTGTCTATCTTGGTTTCATACTGATTCCAGAACTGAAACCAGTCCAGGTGTGTACCTTGAAAGGGAGTAATTACTTAGGAAGTTTTGCTTGACACTGATCTGTTGATCCTATTGGATTGCCACTAGAGTTCTCCTTACGTTTGTCTTCCATTTCGAATTGTCGCTGTAACTTTGCCTCTTGGAGTCTCAACTCCTCATCGAACAGCCCTCTCCTTTCTCTCTATTCCGGATACTTCTCCCTTGATGGACTTTACATCATTTCCGTACTTACTGATCTTCGCTTCAAACTGTTCTTTCCACTTTCGTACCTCCGCTGGATCTTCATCGCCTTCTATTTTGATTTCTTGTAATTGTAGTTTACACTTGTGTAGTTTGTCGATCGTTTTATCTAAAGATCCTGCTTGTTGCTCCATAGCTTTTACATCACCTTGCACTATTACTCGACTCGTATCTTCCAAAATAAACGCCAACAACTTGAGCTTTCCTTCGATAAATTTATTCAGCTCTTCGACGCTAGCCATAATTTGTTTACGTTACGCTTGATCCAAACCTTCCAATAGAACTTCTCCAGTCTTCCTGGCAGGGTCGCCACTTTGTGTCGGCACAGCTTTAAACCTCCACAATAGATTCTCTCCCTCACTAGTTTATTTGAAACACGATTATGAGCATCTGAGTAAGGTGAATAAACTCTCCACAGCAACTCTCGCGCTAGTTACTCTACACCACACCCCCAGAACTCGCCTCTCACATTTCAATCTCGGATTACAGTTACAAGGTAAATAATGTCACGCTAACCACTCAGGACAGGCCGTCTGGCAAAAACGCAGAAGATCACAATAACAATCATCAGTGTTGTCGTTGTTGCTATAAGTTAACACATTTATCTAGATACTAAGCCTGATCAATTTCAGGTAAAATACATATATGTTTTAAAGATTCCAGCTTTTCCTGTTCCATGTTTTAAAGATTCCAGCTTTTCTTTAATATCTTTACTTTTCATTAGAATTAAAAAAAATTAATGTGATCTTACTCATTCAGTAACTACTTCATGTAACTTACCAATGGTCGCTTCCAATTAATTATCATCATCATCGTCATCATTGTCATTTTTCTTCAAAAGGCCCAAGAGCTCATTAAGGTGGGCATTCTTTGTTTTCTTTTTTGAACTTTCATTGGCAAAATCAATTATTTCATTGGCCACTTGGGCTATGTTTGCTTTGTAAGATGTCCTTACACTTGTCTTTAGGCCAAGTATTGTGTCAAATTCATCGATCACCTGAAAAAATATTTCAAAAATACTATTATTATGCAGCAATATTAAAGTACTCAACTTTTGTGATAGGAAATAAAACAATTACTACACTGTTAATCTTCTTTTTTTCATGCAAAAGATCAACATATTAGTTGAGTAAGCAAAAAAATGTGGAAGTGGTGAGAATCAATGTTGGTAGATAAAAGACCACCATGGTGTATATGATGTATGTGGATATCCTGCTGTGTGAAACAAGATTATTTATTGGTAAACCTTACAATTTCAAAATTAAACATTGCAGGATACTCTCCTTTGATCTCATTCAGGTCCAAAATTTTATTCATATATCTCCTTTCAGGAAAGGTAAGCTCCATTCTCCTCTTGATTTTATCACAGTCTGGGGATCTCCTTGACACTTCATTCTTGATAAAATCATTATGTCTTTTGAGAGATACCTCATCCTCTCCTTCAGGATATGCTGGTTCCCAGTTAATAGCTCCTCTTAACTTTTTGGATACAGGGGTAGAAGAGGAATCTTTGCCTTTTCTTTTCTTATGGAGTATCACTTCAGTATCATCGGGAATGGACTTTCGTTGATTCCTAAACTTTTCATACAAAGCTGCAAACCAGGAGTCTGAATTACTGATACCAATAAAAAGTTGAACATTTTCACCACTATTCCCAACTTTGATTGGGAAACGCTTTGCATATGTGTAAAAATATGTTTTAAATTATGGTGGCTCTGAGCGCCAAATTAGCTCAAATTTTAAGCAGGTAAATACCATACAATTTCTGAAATATTTGGTTTGCAAAATATGGCATCTTTCTTTTTTATAACGGTACATTTTTGAAGACATAGTTGATATTCTTTTTTTGAGAATTGGCATTGCTCTGAAAATAGAAGAGATAAATTTTGTTTTTATTTCTGACTATGTCTTTTAGCAGTTCAGGGTTACTTCTGTATAAGTGGTAAAAGATGTATGATAAATACAAGGGACTATTGTTTTGAAAATAAAATTTGAAAATTAACTGTAGAGCAACTTCAGTATCCTGAATATTCTCTTCTTGCTCACTCACGAATTGCTGGAAGACTTTATCACAAATAAGAACAAAATTTTATATCAATTTAATAATTTATGCCAATTTTATAAAAAGCCTGTATTTGAAATATTGACTTTATCTCCTAAACTCTTACTTGATTTACCTTATTAAATGTATTGGGGTGTGGTCTTGAAGCCCCATCTTTGCTCTTGATGGAGAAGGAGACGTCCTTCACAAATTTCCCTGTATTCATCAAAGATATGAGTTCACCATAATTTGCAACTTTGGAAGGGCCTGTATTGCGATGCTTTGGTTTCACAGTTACTTTTTGTAGCGCGCAGTCAACTTGTTGTGGATCTCTAGGCAAGTCACTCTTTCATTCCAAGCTAATAACTCCACTGGCTTCATTTTGGATTTTAGAGACAATGTGCTTGGGAGTATCCACTTTCCCGTACTCGCGTATTTTTTCAAGAAAAGTTGGCTTTGTTCTGATATATGGCTCTTCAGTCTTCTTACTGTTCCCATGAGTAGGTACAGCCCCTGGATTTTTGTAATTAGACGACTTGTACTGAATGATGGCAATCTCATAAACGAACCATCATTTTGCACTTTGATAACAGTTCTAGCCATACCATTCAATGAATGCCAACTGTAGTGCCTACGTACCAAAAACATTTCTTCCACTGGGACTGCGTCCCTTTCCGCCTTCGTAACTGTATTGAATGAAGCAACTTTCATTTCGTCTGTTAGTTGTACTTGTACTTGCTGTGTTGGGCTTGAATGTGAGCCATAGATGCCGTGATCATCACATGTCAAGTCTCTGTAGTCCACACTCTGTACGTCCACTACAAAAATGGCATCTTGAGTCACTGATTTTGGATTTTTTTTACATACTTCCTCCTCTGGTACACACTGGCCAATGCATATGTCGAGAATTTGGCCCATGTATAAACTTTTAGCTCTTCTAGCGTACACAGGGCAACCTTTTCAATGATAACTAACTAACTAACTAACTAACTAACTAACTAACTAACTAACTAACTAACTAACTAACTCTAACTAAGAAAGAAAGAAATAATAAAGAAATAAAGAAATATTTGTGTATGAAATTGATTAAACTATAAATACGATTTTTACAAAGCAATACCATTTATGCTGCATTCTTGACTGTTTTCTTCAGTACTTGAATCTATAATTTTAAATTGTTAAAAACGATTAAAGGACTGGATATCCTAATGAAACGCCAAGATTCACATGCATAGCGAAACTACTTACGTTCAGTATTTTCATCCAATGTCAAATCAATAATACTCACAGAACGTTTCCTTGGAGCTGCTTCTATGGAAAATGACGTTAATTGAAGATCTTTTAACACATTAATTGAATTAATATGTTAAAGATGAGCATAACACATTAATTGAATTAATATGTTAAAGATGAGCATGCGTGGCTGGCGAGGGGAGGGGGAAGGAGGTGAAATGGAAGAGGAGGGGGACTCTCATGCAGCTCCATGTCCGTAGACTTTAGAATAGTCTGATGCCCTTATATCGTTAGTTCATTTAGTCTCTTTTGTCCAGTTTTTATTTCCTTCTTTACTTTTATTGTCATTAGAAGTTATTACGATTCGTTCTTTGAGATCAGGAGGGGTTGTGCATGCTTTTTGTTGGTCCCTTTCAAAACCTGTGTGATTGGCGTATACATTTTCATTGTCTGAGGCATTGGTGCCACTGCAAAGATGGTGCAAAGATGCATATCTTATGAAAGAAGAACGGAAAGAATAACTATATTCGAGGAAGGATCAGAGATTGTTTGAAGAATTCCGAATTCATAGTCTAAAAAATTCTTTTGAAAGGTTACCTTCATTTTCGTCATCGGAAAATGCTGTTTTTCACGCATTCTCACGGCCATCACAACCCAGATCATTGACTTGATTCATTGTTTCATCGTCATCATAACCTTTGTCATTCTTATCGTGGCTACCGATATATTTAGAGCCTAATTCATCATCACCAACGCTTGTACCATCTTTGTTACAGTTTACTCCTTCCATTTCATCTGGTCTTTCAACTGAATACAGCAAAATAAAAAGAAGCTAAAAAGAGTAGATTGTTCACATATGATACACAAAGACACACAGTATTTGAATACATAATTAATGAAAGAATGAAATAATCAGTGACTTAATTCATTAATGAATGAATGAATGAGTGAATGAATGAATGGATGGATAGATGAATGAATGGGTATAGGGGTGGATAAATCAATGAAAAGTTTGTTTCAAAGACACGGTACAATACTCGAACAATGATGATTCACCTTCACTTTCTGCATATGCCGAGCTACAGCGGCGTGCAGAACCTGTTGAGACACTGTCCCAATTTTGGCCTTAATTAGCCAACCCTGTTTTAAGCTCCCCCTTCCCCCCTCTCTCAATGTTGAGTAGGCCGGGGAGATTCCTGCTAGGTACAACACTTGACCCAACCAACATTGAGTCAGGGGAGGGGGGGTTCAGAATATATGGCCGTTTCAACACCTACATGGTGGGTCAGTGATATCAAAGAATGTCAATGTTAGGGCACAGTGTCTCAACTATTCTGCACGCCGTTGTCTGAGACCTATAATATTAAATATCTAGAAAAAATAATGTAATTAATTGGTGATTTTACACTAAACTGGTAGCAGTCAAAGTTAGGCTCTGTATGCTACAATTTCGGGTGACATTGATTTGTGCTAATAAGATACGGGCGATATAGGCCAATTTGGCAATTTATTCAAATCGTATCAATTAAGGCCAGTATAGAGGCTGGTTTGATGGCGTGCTTTTCAAACCCTGTAGAAATTAATCACAAAGGTTGTTGTCAATGGTAACATCATCATCACGTAAGACTGTGTTAATATTTACAAGGTCAAATATCTTATTATGCAACACAATTTGTTTTGTGCGATATTAAAATGGAACGTGAATAAATTTGAAACTTCTAAATACTTTCACATTTTGATGACCATATACTTGTGACCGCAACAGTGGAATAGTATTTTACCACACGGCTGGCAGGAAAGCTCATTTCTGCGTAAATTACAACACTATAGCACAGTTTGTACAATTGAGATGCCGACTTGCATATGCAAATTGTTAGACGGTGAACTCACGATCAAACGATTGACCCCTATAAGAGTCTTAGTTGAAGAAATTTGTAATCTGGCACGTACAGGGGTCAGACAAGGGGTAATTCACGCTCAATCAAGTGCTTTGATGGACAATTGCATAAGTATTATTTCTTTTGATGATTGCGACGGTTAACCACGGCCACGGTTAACCATGACGCCCATAAAGAGATACAATACATTAGTGTATTTAAACATCGCTTAACCTGGTTAACCGTGTGACGTCACGAGCAGTTTTTTTAAGCAGAAAGCGCAAAAGAAAACTCGATATACAGCCGCTTGATACTGCAAACAAGTTTTATACTACAAGACAGGCCTAATCTTTAGTGTTGCTCTTCTAATGTTTTACGTTTTACAGTAATTCTTTAAGATATCAGCGTCATTTATCAACATAATGACGTAACGCTGGAAATTGGTTTAACAGCTAGAAATTGGTTTAACAGCTGACAGGATATATAATTATGAAACCTGTCGTACTCTAAAATACATCTTCTAGTTTTGAAACTTTTCACATTTGTTATTAGTGTTTTGGTTGTTGTTGTTGTGTTTGAAAGCTTTTTGAAACTAATTTATCGTCCTTGGCCAGGCGTCGATTTCCATTCCTAAAAATGTATTCACAACCAAATTAGCGTGAGCTTGTGTGATGGTTCTATCAGGCGCGCAGTTTTTCTACGTCTATATTTGAATAGGTAGATAGGTAGCCTCACTCCTATGTCTTTTATATCGATTTCTGCACGCTTTTCTATCAGATAGTTAAGTACTATGTCCTATGTGCTTTTCATTTGTTGTCCACGGACTGATATGTAGCTCAGACAACGGCGTGCAGAACCTGTAGAGACACTGTCCCAATTTTGGCCTCAGTTAGCCAACCCTGTTTTATGCTCGTAGGCCGTAGGCTACTTTATGTTATTATATTTCATTGCATTTCAGTTCATTTCAACCGCATTTGATTATATACATATAGATATTTGTGGTATCATATAGGTCTTAAATATTATTATAATTATTATTGTTCCCAGGCCCTTTCGGAGCGAAGGGAAAGGGCCTGGAAACAAGGTTGTGATACGCAACAATAGTTTATAATGAATGAATGAATGAATGAGCTGTGAGTGAAATAACATTAAAGATTACCTGATGTATTTGAACTGCTCGATCTTGTATTTTTGGGTTGATGGCCAATTCCATCAAAAAAATTAGCTGGTCTCTTCATTTAAGTAGTCGAAGGAACGATGGTTTGAGACACTCTAGTTTAGGAGAGAGACAGATGTTATCACATTATTAATACAAAAACACATAAAGTACATACCTAAACTGTTCTTGAATTATAGCGAAAGACTGCGCATGTTGTCTCCATCAATGCCACTTGTCTCCAGCCTTTTCCAAACCCAGCTACATAATCGTTTTGGGGTTTCCTTGTCATTACCAGGATACACCTTCAGAATGCCGTTCCCATTTCCTCCAATAGCAGTACTTATTGAGTGTGTATCAATCAGGAAAAACCTTTCATCCTTGCATCTGATTAGGAATGTAAACCCGCCACTTGTGTATATTCCAATACGGGGCATGCTATCTGTAGTGAAATGCTTTTTGACGCCCTTCACCAAAGCATGTCTTCCTTCTGGTGAATATACACCGTTTGGCACTAGAATCTCTTCACTGAAATCATGAAGAGAATGGATAAGGCCTCCTTCTCTTAATATGGCATATGCCTCCAGTACGTCGTATTTTTTGCTTAATTCCCTTAGTGGATTAAATTTGCGAGGAGCATTATATTATATCTTCGACCTGTTTTGCTGTGGCTTCCCATTCGTCAACTGCAGATGGCAACTCCTCTCCCTCCTTTATAAAAAAAATCTGTCAGAATCAAAGACAAAAAACACGCAGCTAGTTGTGCCGTCGTTGTCAATACGAACATTTGTGCCTTGGATGTCTTGGATGGAACGAAGAATCTTGTTGTCAAAATCAGCAATTACGGTACTCTGGCTGCATAATAGAGGAATGTCTCTGCAGGGCATGCTAAAATCTTCTCTTCTTTCAAGCAGCTTACAAACGTTTTGTGCTGTTGGTCGCTGACTTGCGTCGAACACCAGGCATCTTTCCATGGCCTCTGTCACAATATACCAGTCTGCCGCTTGTCGTTGATGGTATTTTTTACTATTCATAGGCAACTGCTCACTCTCCATCTTCAACTTTACCTCTTCCTTCCATTTTACTCCATGGCGTTTGGCACGCTGAATTTCCGAATAATATGGGTATTCAAGATCTGGATTCAGCAATACAAAATATACCATCCCTAAAGCCCACATATCTACAAGCTTTAATTCATTTTAAAGCATGATTACAGCATGCAACAATGCCAGAATGCTTTTAGGCGATAACCACTAACTTAGATAAGTTATTTACTTTTTTGGTGATGTCACCTAAATTTGACTTGAAAACAGTTCTTTCTTTCTTTCAGGGGGAGTGGTAAGGTTTGCTCATTAATTAGTGGAGTCCTTCTGATCTTTTTTACAATTGCTTTGGTGGTCTTAATTACTAATTTAGGTTATGTCCTAAATAACTTACTACTAAACTTACTGAATTAGTCTATTCAATAGTGAGACTAAAAGAAAAAGATAAAATTCATCAACGAAATAAAAAAAAACGTATCCGTTACTTTAAGTGCATTGTAAAGTAAAGCTGTACTATGCAGGAATTGAATAAAAATTTTTGAAACGGCAAAAAATATAGAAATTTTCTGTTCCGATGACGTCATGCAATGACGCCATGAAACTCAAGAAATTCGCAATTGTTGTTTATCTCATAAGTATCACTGCTTGAATCCAAATGTGAGCTGATTTACAAAAATATGTAGCTTGTCTAGCAACAGGCCCCAGAAATAGGTCCCAGCACCCTTAAAGTTGTTATAAATAAAAATAAACAAATAATAATTTACATTCGAGTTAATTATTCGAGTTCAAAAAAGAAATAATCAAAAGTTGTAAGATCACTGGTCATATCTTAACACCTCTACCTAGTATGCTTTCTAATTCTAGTATAAGAGTTAAATTATTAAAACTTCTATTTATTCGTTATTAATTTTAGTTTTTTTTTAGCTTTTATCTCACTTGATACATCGCACTTTATCTATATTATAAGATGGTTATTTAAGGTACTAAATACTTATTGTAGTGTATAAGACTAAAATGAAATGCTGTAAACAATCTGAACTGAGCGATGTTTTAAACAACAACCGTTATTTAGAGGCATATTCACTGGTATGGTAGGCAACTAACAAAGTGCCCTTAAACGATTCGATACATTGTGCACACCCGACTTATCTTGTTGAGGATTTCAATCAACATTTCAGGTCTTAATAGGTCTCTCCTGGAGGCACAATAAAACACATTTTAAATACCTTTGAAGGAAGAAGAATGCCATGAAGTTATACAAAATGGCGGTCAATTGGGGTTAAAGCAAGGAGAAATAAAGGCGATTCTTACCTCTAAACGCTGGACAACAGGCTCCAAATCCTTTCTCCTTGAGCAACAACTGGACATCATCGATCGAAGCCGAAATATCCATTTCTCAAAGACAAGAAAACAGCAGTAAAGAAGTGTCCGATCCAACTGAAATTTGCGCTCTTTTGGCTTTGGTTGGCTTTGGTTGATTGGTTTCAATTTTGCACGTGATACTCACATGTATGACTCTTCAATAGTCTCCGCTCGGGCATAAGTTCATATCTGAGCATCTGTTTTGCGTCTGTTGCAGCACGGTTGTCTCCAAAGATGATTTTCTAAAAATATGTTTCCTTGCTCTTATTGCACGGGTTTCAACGGCCATAGTCATTTGATGACGTCATGCAATGACGTCATGCAATGACGTCATGGAACTCAAGAAATTTGCGATTGTTGTTTATCTCACAAGTATCACTGCTTGAATCCTAATGTGAGCTGATTTACAAAAATATGTAGTAATTTATGATGTACAAAAGATAGTAGTGATGTTTTGAATTTTATTTATATGTTTGATAGAAAAGCAATCATGTACCCAGTTCCAAAGGAATAATGAAATAACTACATGTGTTAAGTTGCACAAAGTAGTTTTACTTCCTCATCTTTTTAATGGCTTGAAGACTATGGAAATCCTTGCTTATGAAAATTATCTTCAATCAGCAAGTAAGAGGAAAGCATTTTTAATTTGCATGGGCGTATCTAGGATTTTTCAATGGGGGGAGTGTCACGGGTACAATTTCCACTTTTTAAAATTCTACACCTTCCCTTCTACGCATCTATTCTTTTCTTTTCTAACATTCTGTATTAAACTCTGTAAAAGTTTAGCTGAACAAACAGCCAACATTCAAGAACAAAGTTTCGAACACAACAGTAGCAAATAAAACTTATATTAAATACAAGTAGCAATTCAAAATGTATATAAAAAACTACTGTAGTATGAAGCAAATTATAGTGATTTGGCTAATTCAGGCGTGTGACTGCGTTGTGTGACAACACCGGCTACAAGTCTTGCCCGATCAGTAACATCTTGTGCATCAAATTATTTCGATATAAGCTCAAAAATTATCCTGGGATGCTGAATTTTCTAAAGCACATTTTAGAGTAAAATCGAATATTGTTCGTGAAGTTGATAATTTATTTGGTTTGGCACTACAAAAGTACGCCGTATGAATCAGTTGCCGTTCTTCTGCCGTGTAACATGACAAGCCCTGTCGTATATTTTTGCCGTACTTAATTCTGAGTTAAGTACGGCAAAAATACGCCGCCTGGAGGGCCCTAAAAACAGTCAGTCGTGATGTATTCCCGATTAGTCTAAAATCATACGTATTCCTGTCTAGTCCACAGTTGATCATGACGTATTCCTGACTAGTATAATAGCCGATCATGACGTATTCCTGACTAGTATAATAGCCAATCATGACGTATTCCTGACTAGTATAATAGTCGATCATGACGTATTCCTGACTAGAATAATAGTCGATCATGACATATTCCTGACCGGTTACAATAGGCTTTGAGTAGAATGTACAAAATATATTAAGTCAGCTACTCTATATATTGAGAACATTCTACTCAAAGCCAGTCAGAAAAAAATTGGATAGATACCGAGTAGGTTTTACTCAATATATTGAGTAACCTTTACTCAAAAAAGGAGTTAAATCAACTCATTTGGTAATGAGTAGATTGTGAAGATATCATTGAGTAGTTTTAACTCAATATGTTGAGTAAAAGCCAAATTTTACTCAAAGAAAGAGTTAAACTTACTCATTCTAAAAAATACCGTTTTTGCAGTGAGCTGATTCAAAAGTGAACTTTGATCACAACCTAAAAGTCATTTTTCTACCTAAAAAGTTGTAGAAAAAACACAAAACGTTCAAGAAAACATAATTTATTACCATCTTCTACTCTAAAGAGCGATTTTTTTATTGACAAAGTCGTTCCAAGACACTTCATGAGAAAGATCACAAAGGGCTTGTCAATATGATAAATTCAAAGAGCAAAAATCCAACAAAAAAGATCTCAATCGTCTAAATTATTACAGCAATCATAGAAATTTTTGCCAGTCTGAGATATCAGATGAAAGATAAGAAATTAATAGGAAGTACCTCATAGAGTGATTTTGCCCACCATTTTAATATTTGTTTTTCAAAACCGCTCTATTTTCTAACTTGAAAATTCAATTTCATTGTTTTTCCGGTGTTTTCATTGACTCCTCTTTCACTCTATCAGGTAGAGTTGTTTTAATCCCAGAGACAGAGTTGATTTTGCTCCACTTTCCATAACTACATTACTAGAATAAAAACAACTCTAGTTCCTGTTCAGAGGAGTAGATTTTACTCCTTCTTTGGAGTCACTTACTCCTTTCAAATTACTCTCCTTGGCAGAGTACTTTTTACTCTACCGTAAGAGTAAAAACTACTCTCTAAAATTTACAGTGTGGTGAATTGAATTAAATGCGAATTAAACCTTGGGAGCTGCAAATTGTAGTAAGACGCAAAGTGGTCAACTATAAATGGACCCCACTTGGCATTCAAAAGCTTAAAAACTGAAGGGTGAACCGACCAATCATCTTTGTCGACGACCCTGCTAAGCGCGTCTGCCTTTTCGTTCTCTGAACGCGGTATCCATTGGGTGTCAAGAACAATCCCATTAGAAAGACACATCTGAAAAAGATCCAAAGCGATCCGCTGCAAATGGGGCTTGGAACTACCAACAGCAACTATGCATGCAGCACCCTGATTGTCGGTAAACACTTTCACCTTCTTGTTGCGTAGCTGACCCAAATAAGCGATACAGACATAGTAGATAGCTTTCAATTCCCTGTAAGTTGAACTCTGAGCAATATCATCAACCGTCCACATACCACTAACCAGACCCGTCAAGAGATGCTGAATAGTCACTAAAGGCTCCGCTGCTAGCTGTTACGGCAGGGAATGAGCGTTGCTCATTTGGCCGTGTGCAGCTAGTAGTTATTGACAGTTAGTCCAAATTCGTTTATGCGTTTATTTATTGGGACACCGTAAAGACTAGAAGTAATCATATTACCTAAGATTAACATTGATTCGTTTACAATGACGATACAGTATTCGTACACGAGGATTACAATAATTGGTACATTGCACATAAAGATATCATGGCATTACACGTGAATTGGTAAACTAAATGGATATAATTAATCAACTGATGTATCGGTTACAATATATCTCTCTTTTTCTCCTTAGTGTAGGTGTATTATGATGCATTATTAGGTTGATCAATATGCGATTACTCAGTTCAAAGTTCCTTCAGTAAAACGTTTTGGCGATTTATCCCTTACAGTATAAAATTACAACGGATATGACGTCATTGCATTAACATGGCTCCTCTTAATTGTAAGGTCAATTTACAAAATCAAATTATCTAATCTAAATATCCTATTTGCTAATTTCAATAAAAGAACTATAACATGGACAAATATAAATGCAAAAATGTTCTTATCTGTGCTTGTGTTTCCTTTCCTTTGTCTTCCGATGGCTCCTCGTTGGGGAATTCCCTGGTCTCCTTTGGCGCGATGAGAATAAGTTTATGGATAGGTCTTTCTAGTAGCGTCTGCTGCTTTGTTCTTCTGCCCTTCTGGTCCAACGACTTGTCTCCTACGGCTATTTGTACTTTACGAACATGTCTGTAATCATCTGGATATGTCAGTGATGTGTGCTAGTCACCACTTGTTCCTTGGAGTGTCTTCTTCTTTCATCAGCACTATGTCGTCAGGTTGTAAGTTGCGACTGGGAGACGTCCAGCATTGTCGTTGCTGTAGGGTCTGTAGAAATTCCTTTCGCCATCTTGACCAAAACTTGTTGGTGAGGTATTGTACTCTACGCCAGCATTTGCATGAGTACAGGTCTGTGCGCTGAAAGGCACCTGGCGGAGGCAGGATGATCTTGCTTTTCATGGTCAGAAGTTGGTTTGGTTTGAGTGGCGTAGGGTTGTCAGTGGAACTCGCACTCTCTGTTGTCAATGGGCGGCTATTAACTATCGCTTCTGCCTCGACCATTAGTGTTGAGAGTGATCCATCGTTGAGTTGTGAACCCTGAGCACATTCATCATGTTGCGAACTGATCTGATTTGGCATTCCCACACGCCGCCCATGTGGCTTGCATGGGGAACGGTGGTCTTCAGGACGATAAAATCACAGTTTTCTTTTAGGAGAGCTGTGCTGATTTTTCGGCTGTTCTCTCGAAGCGCTGCTTGTAGCTTGTTTCGGCCTCCGATGAAGTTGGTGCCTTGGTCTGATCTGAGTTGTTGCACTGGACCACAGCGGCCTACAAAGCGGCGATAGGCATTTATGAACAAGTCACTATCTATACTGTGTAGGATTTCAATGTGGATAGCTCTCGAGGTCATGCATGTAAAGAGAACTCCATACTGTTTTACTTCCTTGTGCCCTTGCTTGATGAGCCATGGGCCAAAACAGTCCAATCCAGAGTATGTGAAGGGCGGAGAAGGTTGAAGCCTGTCTTTTGGAAGTTCCGCCATCTTCTGCATTTGTGTGGTACTGCGTAGCTTATGGCATGTGACACAGTTGGCGATGTGACGCGTTACTGCAGAGCATCCACCAATGATCCAAAAACCAGAGGCTCTGATTTCGTTTTATGTCATACCACGTCCTTGGTGGTTCACTTTTTCATGGAAGTGATGGATAATCAGACTTGTGATGTGGCCCTTCCTTGGCAGAATCACCGGGTACTTTGCTTCAAAAGGGATGTCCGCTAGTCGTAGCCTTCCACCAACCCTCAGCAAACTGTCTTCGTCTAAAAGTGGATCAATTCTATAGAGTGAGCTTGTTTTCTTCATTTCTTTATTCCTTTCCCTTGCGTCTGCTCTGTCTGTGTACGATTTTGTACTTGGGGAATTTAGCGAGCATAGGGTTTTAATTTCCTCTGCAAAGGCGTTGTTCTGGACTTGCTTGATGATTTCACGTTCTGCTCGATGAAGATCTGCCACGGTGAGCATTTCTTGTTCTCTCTTGATTCCCTTGAAACGATCTTGCAGGCGCAGGCATAAGGCGATAGCCCTTTTAGTGTGGAACCAGTTGGAGAAGTAGGACAAGCATTGAAGGATTGTGGCTTGTTCCTTGGTTTCTGTTATGAAGGAGGTTGCCTTTTTTAGTTCTGGGTCGTCAGAGCTAACATCATATTTATCCTCTGTAGTTTCCCTTTGTCCCGAACAGGTTTTCCAGAGAAATTCAGGTCCGTTCCACCACCTTGAATTGTCGACTAATTCTCGGGCGTTTAGACCATGTGAGGCGTCGTCCACGGGGTTCATCTTGGTCTCTACGTAGTGCAATTGCTCGGGAGAGGTTCATTCTCGTATTTGCTGCACGCGATTTGCAACAAATATCTGGAAGCGTCTTGCCTCGTTAGATATGTACCCCAGTACCTCTTTTAAATGGTCGTACTCGAGTTCTTTTTCGCAGAAGAGTGCTGACTCTAGCTGATACCAGGGCGGCGCAAAGCTCCAGTCTTGGGATTGAGATGGCGTTACTCTTGATTTCGACATCACCAAGGAGCAGTGAACATTACCATGATCGTTTGTGAGCCTTATGTAAGAGCACTGACCATAGCCGTTGAGACTCACATCAGAGAAGTGAGAAGTAATTCTGCTGACTGAAGTCTTCTGAAGTTCTTTGGCTTGTAGCATCTGTCAATTTTGAGGTCTGAGTTGATTTTTCCATTCTTCCCATTGCGGTCTTAGCATGTCAGGAATCTTTTCATCCCATTTGCTTCCGCTCTTGCACAATTCTTGAAGGATCCGCTTGCCTACTAGAATCACAGGCGCGAAAAGACCAAGGGGGTCAAACACAGAACATACTGTCACTAGAACTCCTCTTCTTGTGCACGGCTGGTCTTTAATCTTTACACGAAATTGGAAGGTATCTGATTCGATACACCATTGCACACCAAGTTTAGATCCTTTATTCCGTCTGCTTGGTCATCCTTTGGGATTGTCTGGATCACTTCCTTTGAGTTGGACGTAAACTTATTTAGGCGAAACTTTCCTTTGTCGCACATGTTCTTGGTATCTCTAATCAGGGCAATAGCATCTTCTGTAGATGGGACAGATTTAAGGCCATCGTCCACATAGAAGTCCCGCTGAATAAATTTTGAAGCTTGTTCACCGCATTCGGCTTGGTATCCTTGGCAGTTTTCTTCAGGTTGAAGTTTGCTTAGCCTGGCGAGGACACTGCTCCAAAAGGTGTATTGTCATTCTGTACTCCATCGCAGGACATTGAAGACCTCCACCCTCCCACCACAGGAAGTGGAGGAAGTTGCAGTAACTATCAGTGACTTTAACCTGATGAAACATCTTCTCCACATCACACATGAAGGCTATTGGTTCCTTTCGAAAGCGGTATAATACCCCAACCAGGTTGTTGGTAAGGTCAGGACCTGGTAGTAGGTGTTTGTTCAGAGATTCGCCGTTGAGCGAGGCGCTGCAGTCAAATACCACCCTTATCTTCTCAGGCTTTTTAGGGTGGTAGACGTTGTGGTGGGGGACATACCAAACCGCGCCGTTGTTTAGAGATAGTTCATCTTCCGGTACTTGTTCGGCATGCCCGCTGTCGATGATGTTTGACATGAAGTTCTTGTAATCGTTAAAGTACTTTGGATCAGACTTCAGTCTTTTCTCCAAACTCTTAAGTCGATTGACCGCCATGTCTCTGTTGTTCTGGAAGCTGAACATTCCGCTCTTGAAGGGAAGAAGCATTTCGTAATGACCATCGGGTCTTTGGTGGACTCCTATTATTCTGAGGAAATGGTGGTCCTCTTGGGTTTAATGTCCGTTTCTTTCTCGTTGAAATCTGTCTCGAACATCTTGTTTACTTGTTGTGGGCTGAGGATTTCTTTCGTCTCCGATTTGACTGTCAAGTGACATACTCTTTGGGCTTGTTGATGGTCTTTGTGACGATCCTCTTTGAATGACCTTGCAGTTGTAACGGTGCCAACAATCCCCCATCCAAGAGCTGTCCGTTTAGCGTAAGGATTGTTGCCGTCTCCAACGATCACTTCATATGGCTTGATCACACATGTGCAGTTTAGCCCGATCAGTAAGGAGATGTCCACGTCATCTCATCATTTTAAAGCTGTCTCCCTTCTTGGTATTTGACTACATTGCGCAGGTATTGAGTGTCTGCTGTAGACGCATGGCAATGAGATAACTTTATCTTCGTTGACGTTACAGTTAGGCCATGAACTTTCTTACTTCTGATGTCCTCTACTCCAAGCATTGTAGACAACTTCAGGTTTACATCAGAACCTCTCATGTTCAGCTGGTTGAGCGCACTTTCCTTGACAAAACATGCATCTGATTGCTCTTCGAGAAGAGCGTAGACCATTATCTTTCTCTCAGGATCACTGACATGGCTAAGCCATATGGGTATGATGAGCAAGTGCGACTTTATGAGATCTGTGTGATGGTTGAATTTTTCAACCTTTATTCGATGAGAAACTGCGGATTCTTGTGAAGAAGCGGGTTGTTGATCCTTTGGCTTCTCAGCTGTCTCTTTAGGCTTGAAGGGATGGGGTCCTTCGCATTTCTTGCATTTCATCTTCTTTCTACAACGTTTGCATTGATGGCCATATTAAGACATCCCCAGCATAGTGCCTTAAGGCGGGCTAAGATTTCTGCAGGAGAATGGCTAGTGGCCTATTGTCATTAGCGCTTTATGTTTGTGTTCCAGAAAATAAATGCCAATAATCTCATGCTGAGACTGAAGCCGTTTTGCGCGTTTCATTTAATCATCGTTGTCTTACCATTGTCATCTGTCTCGTTCATCCCCATAGCAGCACCTGGCAATGCCATTAAATTATCAGATTTTTCCTAATTTTGTATATAGATATGTATATAGATTCAGGGGGTCACCTAAATATGGGAATTTATATTCCTCTCTGGTGACACCCTTTTTGTTTATACAAATAAAGCTGTTATAAATAAATAAAAAAAAGAAAGAAATGAAAAAAAAATTAAAAAATGTACAAATTTAATATTGAAACTTTGATTCCTTTTAAATTTGTCGATAAACACAACATGCAATTAATGTGACATTTTTTAAAGAAACAAATTGAATAAAATGTAATTAATTTCTTTTGTGTGGATGTTACAAGTTTTGATTTAATACAAACTTGAGCAAGACTGAACTAGCCCTCAAAACAACCGTCCGATTTTTTACAGTTATCCCAATACAAATATCAAAACCTCAAGATATAAAGTTGACCTACCTTGTCTTTTAAACATTCTCATTGTTGAAAGCACTCCCTGTAAAATCAAAGAGAACAAAATCATGCATGACGGGCGACCTCCATTATTAGGAGAAATGAACAACTGTACATCAATCATACAAACGGAGGGTGCACACCTAATACTTATCAAATGACGAATACAAGTAATATATAAAAAAATCGTTGCTAGAAGTGCATAGTGCTCTCACAACAATGGTATAAAATTCAATTAACTGCCTGGCAACCACACTGAGATTCCATGTCATCATGTGCAAAATTACCTCTTCAAAACATTTCTTTCCTCTTGGTGTCAGTCTGTTGTAGGTGCTCTTCGACATGGGTAAAATGCCCTTTACATAAGAATGCCAATGTTGAAAATAAGTTAACATTTCTTTCTCCATCGTTTACTTATGATCACAATAAAATTGTGAGAATATTCTTTAACATTATTCACTATCTAGTTAAAATGCATATATGCTAATTAAAGATTCTTCTATCTTTTTTATCAGTTTACCATCATGTATTCCACCTTCATCTTCATCACTGACTTCTTGACTATTATCTTAATCAAAGGACAGCGTGTTTCAAATTTAGATTGCAGGCAAGCATTTAGCTAGAGCATACAGACAATTTACAGCAAAAATTATAAAGTCCAGATTCAAGTCCTCCTGGGATACAATTTTTTCATCTGATGTTGTAGTAATTAATGCCTTTTCCTGTGTCTGTATGCTTTTTTCTGATTGTTAAAATTTTCTACTTTTAACAGAGTTAGGAAAACTAAAAATAGTTTGAAACAGCTCAAATAAAAAAATGGTATTAAAAATAACAGCTGGTCAGTGGCCAGACACGATGTCCGGCCAAATCGATTTTAGCTCGGGCATACACTGATTCTGTCCGGACAAACGTTTTTTTCCAAAAATTGTGCATTTCAAATACTTTTTGCAGTAAGAGTCTTTTTTTGAGTCTGTTGTCGTTTTTGGGAGGTTTCTTTCTTGTTTTGTTTGTTGTTCTGAGACTCTGTGTAGAGTTTAAGCTTAACTACATGCAAACATTGCCATCATTTTTACCGTCAAGT
The DNA here is from genome assembly GCA_029948255.1 of Telmatactis stephensoni. Classification (NCBI taxonomy): domain Eukaryota; kingdom Metazoa; phylum Cnidaria; class Anthozoa; order Actiniaria; family Isophelliidae; genus Telmatactis; species Telmatactis stephensoni. The sequence goes on along the minus strand of JALIZF010001547.1, from coordinate 3,690 downwards.
GAGTTTACTGTTGTAAATTCCTGGTGTACTACCCATTGCATTTCCATGTACTTGCATTTCGTCAGTCAGTGGGTCATACAGCATTGTATATATAAATTGATTATTATCTTGATTTTACTCTTATAGCGTAGGCTACTCTTTTTTTATTTAAAAGATGAAGTGAAGAGTCAAGACCATGATCGTATTCAGTGTGCCACCATATTGAAACATACGGGAACTTAATAAATAAAACACAGGAAACCCACATGATTAATAAAATGTCAGTTTAAAGACAACTGAAATTGTTGATTTTATTTCCAATCCATTGGCATTTCTTATCTTGTTATGTACGCTTGTCACTATATCTTTCAGTAAATGGGAAGCAAAGAAGTTGCCGAACATCGGTAGAAGAAAAAAAGCTCAGACCACACTTTGCGATTTTAAGGACTCAGTAGCCTATCAGTTCCCATTTACTTGAAAAATAATAATAACGGCAGCAAATGAATTATTAAAAATCAATCGTCAGTCTATCAAGTGTACATTGATTAAAATAACATTAACTTTCAGCTCACTTTTGAGAGTATTTGAAATTTAAAGAATGGATAATATAATTCTATATTCTGATATTACGTTGGCGTTTCTTGCAGAATACTCTCAGTAACAATGAATAACAAGAGACCATAATACTGAAAGAGCGAATCTCTGTATTGATGTCTGTCAGTGTGCGTGCGATGTTCGCGGCGACTAAGGCTATTTTTAGTAATGTCGCCATCACGCGCGCAAGGCTCTCAAACAAAAGAAATTTAAAAACTAAGAGGAAACGGTCCAGTCCGTCCGCCCACACGTCAAAAATCAAACTTTCTTGTTTGAGCCCTTGTGCATGCGATGGCGAAGTTACTAAAAATAGCCTTAGTGGCCGAGAGCATCGCACACTATGACAGACATCAATACAGAGCTTCACTCTCTTAGTATTGTGGTCTCTTGCAAATAATTAAATTATTAATAATTAATGAATATCTAATATAGAGTGGTACGTGGGAATAACCATATTGAATAGTAATGAATAAGCTTCATCCACGTTTGTAAATTTTTAATTTACCGAGCTTTCGTGCAATTTGCACATCTTCAGGGCAACTGAATATAAAAATTACAATTGTTTCATTTGTTTACGATTGTGCCTACACGAACTTACTTTCAACCAATAGAAAACAGCTAGTATATACGTAAGCAATCAAAACCTAAACGGAAACTATATGCGCGCGCTATGCTCACTATGATTTAATTAATGAATAATTAAACTGTACAGTGTAGTAAGTGTAGATTGTTACTAACTAGAATTAATTACTGCTGAACTAGTGGTATTTTTCGTAATTATTGTTTTCTGGTGAGCAGTGTAACAATAGATCAACTGTACATCATGCACTCAGACAATTTGACTGCTGCCTTCTTCATCAGTTTCTTCAGATGACTCATCAGCTTCAGAAGAGGTCGAGGATTCATCAATTAGCACTTTGGGCGTTTTTGATGGTTTTTTGTCTTGTATTTTTTGCGCTTGCTTTGCTGTGGACAACGAACAGCACTTGCAGACCACAACTGCATCGCAGAAGTTGGGTTATAATCCTCAAACTCTGGTCCCTCTATGCGAATACGGACCAAACTGTTGAGTGTGTCTTCGTTGAGAGACGCTCTGGAGTCTGACTTGATTCTCTTCATCAAAGAAAATAGCCTTTCAACTTTGGCATTGGAAATTGGAATACAGAATAAAAGCTCAACGAGGGTGAGGACATTGCTCCATTGATCCCTTTGTGCAGAATCGAAGATCCGCCTCCACACACATAGGTATGGTATCTGGGAAGGGTTTAGGTACCGGTTAGTATAATTCAACAGAGAATGCCACTCTTCCAGCAGGTCATCGAGAGAACAAACCAAACCAGCATTTGATAATGGGACCTGGAAATGGTTGTACAACTCCGTGAGCGATTGGTCAGCAAAGAGGAGATCTTCTGCACCATCTGGGTTCTTTTTCTCCCACCCTTCGGTATTTAGCACAGTGGCTGCATGACAAACGTGTGCTTTCTGCGACCTCCAACCTTGCTTCTAGTGCCTCTGTTATACACTCTAACAGGTCATTCTTGGTTTGTCTCACGTAATCTTTATTTGCTTCAAACGAATGCAGAGCTACGTTCTGGTACGTGAATGTATCATCAGCTTCTTTACTAACCTTGTCCATAAACCTCTTTACCATCAGCAAATCCTCCAGCTCTTTTCTTTGGAGTCGTTAATAATAATAATAATAATAATAATGACTTTATTTAAAAACTGCATAAAATGGATCAGGTTGAACCAAACGAACAACCTGGTATAAACCCATGCACAGTATGATAAATTATATATATATATATATGTGTGAACTATATAAGTATATCTACAGTAATGTCATATACTGCACATGATTGAAAAACACTAAAATATACAAATAAAAAATATTAATAAGAATTTCGAACTAATAAATAATAAAAAAATAAAAATAAAATAAAAATAAAAATAAAATAAAAATAAAATAAAAAATAAAATAAAATAAAAATAAATAAACAAATTAAACAAATCAGATATTACTTATTCTATACTCTACTTATTCAATTTGCATATGTGATTATTCTTATCCTCTTTTAAGAGAAGATGATACATTTTTGCCTTGAACGTCTCTAACTTGGTAGTTTCTCTGATCTCTTGTGGTAGACTGTTCCAGTCTCTTGATGAGGAGAATTGAAAGGTCTTTTCACCAGTTGCAGACTTTGCTCTTGGAATGTTTAGGGAACATGAGTCTCTTAGATTTTTTGTGTGCATTGCAGATCTTTTTGTCAATTTTTCTTGTAATTGCTTCGGACAGTTTATGTTATTAATTATTTTGAATATCAGAATAAAGCGCAGGAAGCGCCTACGATCGTTCTAGATGTTTCTTTGCCTGGTCAATGCGAGATATTGAGGTCACTATATCTATTTCCTCGGCTTGAAAGGCAAGTGACAAGACCTTTGCTGGACTCAATATCTCGATGAACAGACACAATAAAAGGGGTATCCGTGCGTTTTGCCACCGCTTTATCCATCCCTTGAACTTTTGGCGGTCAGGTGCCTTGAAGGAATTATCCTCCGACATGTTTTGGAGGTGTTGGATGAAGATGCCGTACTTGTCAACAACTATCTGAAGAGCATTCACTTTGTGAGCTATCCAACGTGTGCCTGTAAAAGGGTAGTAATAAGAACATTTAGAAATTTTATAGGTCAGTTTAGGTCAGTTTAACATTTTTTTTAATCAACTAAAAGTAGTGATACTTACCACAGGCTCTTTTTGGTCTGACTCCACCCTCTTCAAACTCAAAAGTTTCGCTGTAAATTTGGTGGAGATCACGTAGCTGTCTTAGTTTCGTGGGTGATTTCTCGTACAAGTAATAGAGTCGTAGCAGCATCTCATCTACAGCATCAAAGCATGTACCTTTTAGGGCATCTTTTAAAGAGAGCTCAAGTCGGTGTGCTACACACCAGACATATATCATCCAGGGGAGGTCACATTGAAGAATGCTTATCACCCCCTCCCTGTTTCCGCCCATCAGCAGCAAAGCCAACTAACTTTTTGGTGAAGGAATCTTTACTAACGTTAATATTCTCAAAACCGTTTCTTATAGATGTACAATATCAGCAGCAGTTGATCCC